>JAQPPZ010000569.1:3000000-3569102 GCA_028583015.1 Wollemia nobilis | reverse complement strand
AGGAAGTATTTTTAACAACTAATCCTAGTCATCAATTTTTATTATAGCCATGAAGTCTATCACCAAGGCCTAAAGCCCAAATATCTAATGGTTGACAAAATAGAAACCTAAAGGTCTTCAACTTTGGACTCTCTATATTGCTAGATCAATAATTATAATGACCAACCATGTATATGTTATTTAGCCTTCCTTATCGAGCATTAAGAAGCAAGTGTTTCAACACTGCCTACAAATTTAAATTGTTATTATTGCCATTGTATTTGCAATCATATTAGAACAATGATTCTAGAAATTGGGAGATTAATCATATGGAGACATTTATTACAAGAAGTGTTGCTATATTTTGTAGTTTTTTTTTTATATATATTAGATGTAAGAGTTTCTCAAAGTGTGATTGGATATTTTGATGCAAAAATCAAGCGTCTATGTACTACACATGACACTCTTACATAACAACAAAGTACTCATATTTGACTAGACAATCATAGGTTCATCCTATATAACAATAAATGATGCACCCTATAATAGAGACACATTGCATACAACATACTATTGGGAATACTTCATAAAATAAAACATATCCTCTAACATGATGAGGCCCCTATACATCACCATAGACACATTTTTCTCATTGGGATCATTCATTACCAACAACATGATTGTCTAGACTAATAGGTGGAGTAGTAATGATAGATTTATTTTCTACTTTGCATCATATTCCAACATGACTTATGACTAGGTTGAGTCCTAGCCATTGCTCTCTTCCTAAATTTGGTATACCTCCAACTAGATCTTGCCTAATGACTAATTCATCATCATGGGAGGCCATAGATTGTTTCACTATGAATTTATCCCCAAGGTGCCTAGTGATGGGGTCTTCCAGCTCCCATTCCTCATTAAGAACAACATCCCAAATGAGGAGAACAACTTTTATTTATTTACATATCTTTCCCTTAATGGTGATGGAAATAATATTAAATGTATCAGATTTAGACATGAAGTGTTTAACAAATACCAAGCTTGGTGGTGGTGGATAGAAAAAAAAAATTCAAGTTGTATAATGTATGTGTTCCTGAGGATGAGTGCCAATTGATGAGCACCAAAAATGCTCATTTTTATACATGAATTTCTAACATATTATGCGACATTATTATTATAGAATGTATGTTTTATGGAATTTTTATATATATTTAATATTAAATTATGTGTATTATTTAATATTTGTTTTTAAGTGAATTGTGTGCAGATTTAGTGGTTTTTATGGTATTTTAGCATGTTTACGCCAAGGTCCCACTCAGACCTAGCACTATCAATTTTATGAAGTCAAAAAATCCACAGTACATCGATGAGAAGTGCTAAGTCAAGCACTCGATTCCCTTTGAAACGTCCAACTTCCGTTTTGCACTTAACTCATAAGCACATGCTTCTTTTTAGGTGTCTGCTTCCCGTAGGCACCTGCTTCCTGTTAGGTGCCTGCTTCCCATTAGGTGTCTGTTTCCCATATAAAATAAGGTGCATGCTTTCCATATAACATAAGGTGCCTACTTCCCATATAAAATAAAGTGCCCGACTTTCGTTGGCATAAAATGACAGCACGACTCCTATGGATGACAAAACATAACATATATTTCAACGATGGATGCAGATGATATTTTAGCAAGGATGAAGACAAAGAATAATATTAGAGATCGTGTGTTTTCTATTTTTTATCAAATACGTAAATATCAATGCAAATAGATAAAGCATAAAATCATATGTATTTTGTTCTGATAAAAAATAAAATAAATTAAATCAATCCAGAATTAATGTTTTTGCTTTATCTCCCTATTTCTATGTATCTATTATAACCAAAAAATCAAGAATTTATTTACTCTCAAATATAACAGGTCATGGCTGCATATATTATAAATATGCATGCCACCCCTGATAAAAATAATCCCAAATTTTAGACTTGTGTAATTTTTTGAAGCTGCAATATATTCGAGTGTTTTTATTAATCTCAAACTATCGTCTGGTGAATGAATTGATCGGGAAGAAGACTACTGGAGCCTGGAATCACTATAAACATTACTCCCCCCTTTTACCTTGCTTTCTTAGTTAATTTATTTACTATTTTTTTATATTATTTAAATTATGTATTTTCCCCTACTTTTTGTAATTTCCAGCAATGTGTGATTTTAATTTCTGTATGTAATTTAGGTACATTTTTATAAACATAGGATAGATTATTGGTTTGAATCAAAAATTCAATGAATACCAAACACCCCCAAACCAATAGGCACAGAGGGACTCATTCCTCACACTACATACATATACTGTGATGTGATACTCACAAGTCTACGAGCTACCCCGGGTTGACAATTAAATGGAGGTAATTAATTGAACTATAAAAAACTAACCAATGTTTTACCCAAAATTTTGGCATCGTTGCTGGGGAGTGTCACAATTGTAGTGTATGATCCATAGGTCAGTTAGTTTGAAGATTAATTTTAGATTTCCTTTCCTATAGATCATCTACCTGCGAAGAATGAGTCCACCAAGAGCCTAAAAAATCCAACGGATCATTTATTGAAACAAATAGAAAACACCTCAAGCTTAGAATATTATGGAAATAGTTATTAAATAGAAAATCCCATCCATTTGAGTCATCACAAAAACTACATAATATTTTTAGTAACCAAGATGGGGAAAATTCAGCAATTATTTTAGAAATATTCTAGCAAAAAGGAAAAATTTCCAATATGAGGAATAGCCTCCATAATTAAAACAAAAATAGGAACATTGTTTAATGGTGTGAAGAGTGAAATTTTATCTCTTGCTTCATAGTTAGACACATACCGAAGAAGAAGCAAGAATCTGAAGCAATGTCTACCTTTTTCTGTTTAAGGTGTAGAGAAAACCATGAAAATAATAAATATCCAGAGAATATAGTAGAAGTTTTTGAAAACTGTCACCTGGATCATCAGAATAGGTTGTGTCCAAAAATACTAAAATAAAAAATAGAAGTATAATCTTACTTCGTGGATTTACCTCTGACCATCCAGAGTACCACACTTATTTTTTAAAGGAGAGAGAACAATGTTGAAATCACCCCCAAGAGCCATAGATCACAAGCAATCATTATTTTGTTTAACAAAAATATGCTAAGGTCCTTCCAACATCTTTCATGAGGAGTAACTATAGTTGGAGCATATACATTTATAACCTCAACTTTGATGTTTTTCTCTTTCCTATAAAATAATCCAATAATTTTACTTTTAACAATTACCCATTTCATTTGCATTTGTCCCATATTGTTGCAATACTATCTAAAGCTCCTATAGAAGAAGCTACTAGAAAATCACCCATATTCTAAATCCTTTTAAAAGCATCCTTACATTCCTCACTATTTAATTTTGTTTATTGTATTAAAATAAACTTAGGACTATAACAACATATTAATTCCTTAATAACTCTTTTTTATGGGTCTTATTCATACTCCTAATATTCCATGATATCATTTTCATCATCATCACTTTTTATTTTTATTAGTGACCTTAGCCCCACTTCTTGTTAACACCTATAATTATTTTATTTAGCTTCCCAAATTGATACCCTTTTGAATTTATTTTTCTCTTTGTTTATGATTTGATGACCTTACTTTTATTTTTCCTTTTTCATCAATCTCTTCTATGTTTTTAAACTATTCATAATGAGACTTATATTCTAAATATTTATGTTGCCCTAAAGAATTTGAAATGCAAGGAATAGCCTCATAAAAAATTTCTTCTTTATGTTGCCCTAAAAACCCTAAAATGCATGGATGATCCTCCATAGTCATTACTTTCTTATGCTTCCATAGAAACCCTAAATTTTCTTGGATATCCTCCATATATTTTTATTTATTGTGCTACTCTTGAAACCCTAAAGTGTAATGCATACACTCTACTATTTTCACTTTTTTGAAAGAAGAATATTTTATGCTACTTGAGGAAAACAAAGATGACTTACTTGGATTAACCTTGACCTCCTTGAACTCATTCACTTTAAAATTTCCTCCCCATAATTTAAAATTTGCCTCCCCATTTTCCTTCACACCATTAACTCTTTTTGTATTTGAACTTGTGCATTGTACTTTCTCATCCCTAAAGCCATTGTTTTCTTCTATAGTTGATTTGAATGAACTATAATAATATTTTCCATTACATAATGAGGAGGGATTTTTATTAACACTTTCTTTGTGATGGGGGACAAAAAAAATGAAACCATACACATCCAAATTTTCACTCAGAAACTTGGAAACAAACTTTACAAGAACAGAAAACCCAATGTTTCATTCGATAACTTGTAAATATTTACACAGTAACAGCCCGCAGGCTTTACAGAAACTAGCACACTGGCTTAGTTTTCTCACACTCTGTTGCAGATCTCTAACTCTACAATTCTGGAAGGAACACGCACCCAAGCCGATTCAGAATGGCTCTTGGCCCTCGATTCTACAACTCGACTGTGCAACTCGCAACTGTAGTTTCTCCATCCTGCAACTGTCATTTTCCAACCTCTTTACATGCCTTTGCTTCATCCTTTTATAAATTTTTGGGCGTGCCTCTTTGTCTTCCATCTGGCGGCCCTTCGATTCATTTTTGCCACGACTGTTCATCTTCTTCTGCTCCATAATTGTAATCCATAACGTCCTCTATAATTTGCGTAATGTCTTCTGTTAACTGTTCATTTGTGCCTATTTTCATTACACCTTGGTGCCATGTGTCATTCTATGCTGCCACGTGTCATTCTGTAATGGCCCCTGAAAATGCAGCCTGTCATGATTTCGTGATGTCTCCTTCCTCTTCCTCTTCCTCTTCTATTTTGGTCGTGATATCACGACATGTCGTGATATCGTGACATTTTGGCTTCCTTGCACTCCTTATCCCTTTTGGTTGCGATATCATGACGTTTCCTTTCATTGCTGCCTTCCTCACCTTCGGGTCGTGATATCGTGACATATTTCCTTTCTGCCTCCTTCCTCGCCTTCGGGTGCCCATGCTTATCTACTCTAGTCATGATTTTGCGACAGTCACAATTTCGTGACATGTCGCGAAATCGTGAAATTCTTATTGGTGTCTTCCCCCTGCTGCCTCCTTGTCGCGATTTCACGACTTATCGTGAAATCACAAAATTTCCAACGATGTCTTCTCTCGGCTGCCTTTTGTCGTGATCTTGTGACAGTCATGATTTCGTGACATGTCACAAAATCATGAAATTTCCAACAGTGTCCCCTCTTGCTGCTCTTTTGTCATGATTTCGCAACAGTCACGATTTCGCGACAGTCACGATTTCACGACATATCGTGAAATCATGACATTTCCAATAGTGTCCCCTCTCGCTGCTCTTTTGTCATGATTTCACGACAGTCATGATTTCATGACATGTCACAAAATCACAACATTCCCATAAGCATATTCCCTTAGCTGCTCTCCGTCGCGATTTCGTGACGATCGCGATTTCGCGACACATCACGAAATAGTGACCTTTTTCAATGGCATTTATTTCTCCTGCTGATTGTCATGATTTTGCGACGTCGTGAAATCATGACTTTTTCAAAGGTATTTTCTCTCTCCTACTGACTGTTGCGATTTCGCAACATGTCACAAAATCGTGACAGTTTTTGCTCTGCACTTTCTGTCCCCCCTTCTTAAGTGGCAAAAACTTAGAATTTTTTTTTTGTTGATGCAATATTGCGCTGCTGCCACCGGATGCTCCTGCATCAGACACCCGGGGTAGATTGAGAAGTGATCCTCACTTTTGAACTGTTAGAGGGAGACCCAGGCGGTCAACCTCTGTTTTAGACAACCAAGTTGCATCTTCTATCAGTATACCCTTCCACTTAACCAAATATTTGAAATACTATTTGTTTCTAGTACTTCTGCCTTCTCGAGTGTCCAGTATTTCCTCAATATCATCTGCGGTTGGAGTAGATGCTAGAATACTCCACAACTCTGCGCTTGGTGTGAAATCGTGACATCTTCCTTCCTTAGCCAATTTTTTGAAGTTGGCTCTGCTACCTCTGGATGCTTCTGCATCAGATGCCATTGGATGCTCCTGCATCACTTAGGAGTGGAAAATAATATTATCTACATATTTTCTATTTAAATTCCTCATCCCTTGTATCGTTTTTCTTCTTCTAATGGTTAATTCAAGTGAATGATAATGGCCTTTTCCATTTGATGATGCAGAGGGATTTTTCTTACCAATTTCTTAGGAGTGGAAAGTACTTAATCTATGTACTTTTTATTTAGTTTTATAATGCATTTAAGAATATATTTACTTTTGATTTTTCAAAATGAATTATAATGATATTTGATAGAAAAATTACTTTATTTTTCATGAACTTTTTAATCCAAATTGATTGGAAATTTATTTGAGATTCAATGTATTTTATATTTTGTATAATGCATTACTTACAAATATGGTTGTTGGATGATATCAAATTAGTTTCCATGTTTAGTCTCATTATATTTTGGTCTCTACTTCTAATTCATCCATCAATTCTTCAAGGAGTAGTAGAAAAATATAAGACAAGGTGAGTAGCAAGCGATTTACTTATAGTTATCCTACGAAAAATCCCCACCATCTACTTCACCTCGTCCACTTACAAAACATTTCAACACAATCAAAGCCTAATATAAAGTAATTTGTAGGGTTTTTTAGAAATTGGACCTAGTTTGCATTATATTTTGATAATTTATAGTTCTACATTTGACATATACTATTGGATGATCTTATTGGTGGATTCAATTGATCATACATGGCAATTTTTAAAATTACTAATCATTGTGTGATTTGGTTATCATACAAGACATATTTTTTCCTCCTCTTGCACATAGAGATGTTTTGCATGCATCATCTCTCATTTATATTATTTCTAAGTAGACCATATTACCTACTTATTTTTATTTGTTTATTTAGGAACAAAAACATGTCTTATTCCAATTTCCTTACCCTTAGAGTTCTTAAAATATTTAAGATAGAGCATGATGAGTTAAGAATATTGACATATAGTGAGTATTAAGATTTTCTTGGCACTGAGGAAGGAGGTGTCCTTGCTAATGATTAGGGATGATGACAATATAGATATTTGATATCTTTTATAAATATATTATTAGTTTCATCAAGTTTGTAAATTGATAGTTATTTTATAAAAAAAATATTTTTTTATTAAAGAAAATTGAGTGTTTACTTTGATGATAGCATTGTTCATAGACTTTTATTTTATATTTTACTATGATGACAATACTAAAATATAAACACGGGTTACTTGGATTTTGATCTCAACAAGCAAATATATATCATCTTATAGAATTATATTGGATGCACATATAGTCATGCTTTATAGTTTAGATTAATTTCAGTTTTGATGGTAGACTATATTTTCTCTAGATGAGATAGATATGTGGTTTAATTTATGATGTACATTTGTGGTATTTTTATTTTTTATGTCATTGCTTGAACTATATATTTATATTGGATTTAATGATGGTTTTTTTTTAGTCTCATAAATAAAGTGAATTTTTTATCTAATTAAGATGTTTAAATATATATTATTATGCATCGTTAATAATATGAATATAATTGGATCTCATAAGCACATTAGAGGGAGGGAGATATTTTTCTCTTAAAATATTCTCCTAAAGTTGGATGTTAAGAGTTAACTTTTAAATATTTTAAAAGCATTTAAAATAATCTTATGAATAATTTGAGTTTATTAACTATGTTAGTACTATGAGGAATATCGTAGTGGTATGTCTTTGTGTTTTCATACTGGAGACACAAGTTCAAACCTTGAGACTGGGACCCATTTCAAAAACTCATGCTTTACCTTAAAATTTTTGTCTCGTGAGAGGTACCGTAGTGGTATGTCTTTGGGTTTTCATCTAGGAGACCCAAATATAAACCTCGATACAAGGGATAGGCTAGTCGGTAGCAGCTGAGTGCTTATCAGAATGTTATATTGGATCAATTCCTTTGATGATAAATTTATTTTCCTTATAATTTGGAACTCTCGATGAAATAACCTACCTATAATTTTATTGCATACATTATATGCTCCATGCAATGTCCTACATCAAGTAATATTTGTGATATCTTCTTCATCGCCCTCTCCATACCACCAATTTCTCTTGTCATCTGCATTGTATTTTTAGACACAAAAAATTGACCCATCAGAGTGAGTCAATTCTTCCTTAGACCCTTAGCCAGCCACCCAAGCGTACCAAGTGTAAATTTGGGGCCTTTTTTCCTTCTCCCTTTGCCTTGTTTCCTTAGCCTTATCAAATTTGTACCCGATCCATACAAGGCATGAATTTGACTTACCAAATTCATGCCCTATAATGGCAGGGCATGAATTTGGTGTTCTAGGGATTTTTCTCACTAAAACCCCTCCCCTCATTGGCTCATTTTGGGGTTGGCCCTTGCCCATGGTGAAATTTCATTTTCCCACCTGTTTTGCCCTCCAAACCTCTTATAAATAGAGGATTGGATTCCCTCTTTAACCCAAAATTAATTCTTTGGAGATTCTAATTCTTGACTTGCTTATTTGCTCATGCTAACAAGTGTCATTCTACTACAAGTTGTTTTACTATTTTGTGCTTTGGTTTTTTCTACCCTTGGGGATTGAGTGAAGGGGTCTTGATGATTGAAGAGATAAATCATATTGGAGTTATTCTTCCACATCTTCATTGCTCCTTGATTTCTCCATCAACTCATCAGGTTTTGCATTTACATTAGTTGCTTCACAAGTCTATTTTTTGTTTTTTTAGGGCCCAAAAAGGGCATCTAACTAGATTCACACCCTGCCCATATAGGGTATAAATTTGGTAAGCCAAATTCACAATCCCTATTTATAGGGTGCAAATTTTGTAAATTAGGGCTTGGGGGTAAGTTTTGCACCTCAAAACCCTAATTTTGTACTTGCATTTTAGTGTTCTACTATGTCCACACTGTTTGCACTATATTTCATTGTTATTTATCTGTTTCACTCTATTTATGCATGTTCCAAAGGTCAAATATCATTTTTATTTTGAAAAATAAGCTATAAGGTCAAATATCATTTTTATTTTGAAAAATAAGCTCAATAAAATAGTGGCCTAAGTACGCCCCCAAATGTTGATCAAATTTTCTAATATTTGTGAAGTTATTTTTTAGGATTGAAGTTGTTGGATATTTTGGATAAAATATAAATCTTGGGTAAACCCTCAAACCAGATAAGTGCCCTAATAGATATTTAGATTGTTTGGTGTTTAATTTTATTCATTCCTATCCAAACCTAGACTATAAGTAAAGGAAAAATATTTGATCAAATTTCTAGGTATTTGAAAGAATAAAAGCATATAGTGTGCATCTAGAATTTTAATCTTGTTTGTGCATTCCCTTTGACCCTTGCTTAAATACTTTATTTTGCAACCCTAGGGTTAGCCATAATTGAATTATAGAATCATATTAGAGTTAGTCATTGTATTTTTACATCTTGTGTGTCTTGCATTGTTCTTTTATTTTCATAGCTTTAGTTTAGAAATGCCAAACATAGGTGTATGTTTAATTGACACATCAAAAATTTCCACCCTAAACTTGAAGCAAGTCCTAAAACTATGCCTGGTGAACCCTTTCCATTTTTACATTGAGTGTAGAGATTATAACACACCCTCGTAATTCACCTTAGCTCCCAATAGATCTAACCAAGAATTATACGTGGTGGGGTAGTTTTCCCTCTCTACATATTTGGTGAACCCAACATGAAAACATATCTTAGTGGCCAAGATAGAAAGCCTCTTCCTTTAATTTTTGATTAGAAATTTAAACAAGATCACTAATTCTATTTTTTATATCAAAAAATATTTAAAAACATCTTAAGATCCTCCTTGTGTGTCTTTCCTTAGATTTCTCTTCTATACTTTTGTTTCTCCTAATGGATCCATTCCTTAAGATTCAACGAAGGTGTTTGGAATATCATCAAATTATTGAAGAAGATGATAAGGTTGATAGAGATAATCCTAACCTTGATGCATAATAAAAAGAACATGTTGAAACCGATACTAACTATGATTCTTTTGAGGGGCCTAATGGTGGTTTCACATTCATAATTGTTGATCATTTATGGGGTTTCATAAAATACCACAAGGAGAATTTGATTAGATTTATGGATGAGGAAGACCAACTTGAAAGAGGTGATGTACTTCCTCCTCCTACTATATCTCCTAGGAATTCTCATAACAATCCTTGTTTAAATATTTACATCATGGTAATCTTATCCATAACCCATCAATGCTACTACTATGACCACCAACATTGGAAGAATTCCACAAGTTCCTCCAACTAGTCATGCATCTCCTGATTATGTTCAATTTTCTCCTCATTCAGCTAATCTCAACATTCACATTTTTGTTCCACCAAATTTTGGTTATCCTCCATGGCAAGATACCACATATCATAACCAATATCATAATAGTATCAATACCTCCAACATGAGCCAAGTTTCCCTTCAACAACCTACCTATGCCCCTCCCCTAGGGAACCTAGGGGTATTACACAACAACAATTCCAATACGTAAAGTTTGACTAATATGGTAAAAAAATTGGCTTCAAGAGTGGATATGATTCAATCACCTAGTTTCACCTAAAACAATAGAGAAATATACAATCAGCCCTTATACCCTATCATTGACTCTAGGCCCTATCCTAAGCATTTTTCGATACCGATTTTGCCTATCTATAAGGGAATGGAAGATCCAATTGAGCATTTAAGAATATTTAGGACAACATGCCATGATATCATATATGATGACATGTTACTAAAAAAGTTCCCTAAGAGCCTTGGTGGTATGGCATTATAGTGGTATTATCAACTACCTAATAATTATCTAAGGATTTAAAAAAAATAGCTAAATTATTTTTTCACTAATTCGATGCTTATGTTGAAAAGAATATGACTATGAAAGAAATCTATATGCTAAAACAAGCTAAAGATAAAAGTTTTTAGAATTTTTGTCTCACTGGAGGAGTCTAGTTGAATGCTTGAGATATACCCTACCTCCTCAAGGTACGCTTGAGATATTTATTAGAAACTTACAAGAACAAATCTCTTATGAATTGGAAACTACAACTATCATATATTTCGATCAATATATAGATCTAGTAAGAAGGGTAGAGCAAGCCCTTATCAGAAGAGGTCAGATTAAGATAAAAGAGGATAGAACCACTAAAATATAATATAAGAACAAACATGTAGTTGGTGATGGGTGAAGAACACAAGCTTATACTAGAGAGGGGGGTGAACAGTATAGCGCCCACTTTTTACTTTCTTTCCAAACCAATATCAATTAGTGTCCTCAATTGCAATAACCAAATATAGCAGTGTGCATTAATAACATAGATAGCAATAGTAAGCAAGTGCACAAATCATCACACACAATTGAGACACAAGATTTAACGTGGTTCCCCCAATGTGGGGTAGTCCACAAGATAATCTCCTTATAATATTTCACAAAGAAATAGGGATCCTTATCCCAATACAAATGATTACTTTGATCTGCTCAAAGCTAGGCTATCCTGATCTGCTCAGGTGGGCTCCACTGATCTGCTCAGCTAGGCTCTCCACTGATCTCTCAGCTAGGCTATCCACTGATCTGCTCAGCTAGGCTATCCACTGATCTACTTAGCTAGGCTATCTATTTCTCATCTAGGCTATCCACTGAATCTGCTCAGCTAGGCTATCCACTGATCTACTAAGCTAGGCTATCCATTGATCTGCTCAGCTAGGCAATTGGTGTTGATGTGTTTTCTATTTCTGTCCTATCTCTTTCACTGCTCATAAATCTGCCTCAATGCCTTCTCACAAGGCTCAAACAATCCTGCTCAAATGTTGTCCCAAATCTATCCTCAAAGCCTTCACAAAAGGCTCAAACAATCCTGCTCAAATGCTGTCCCAAATATGTCCTCAAAGCCTTCTCAAAGGCTCAACCAATCATGCACAAAAGTTGTCTCAAATCTGTCAAAAATTTAAAATTCTGTCCCAAAAGCCTTCCCAAAGGCTCAACCAATCATGCACAAAATTTGTCTCAAATCTATCCAGAAATTTTGTCCCAAAAGCCTTCCCAAAGGCTCAACCAATGACTCTCAAGTAGCACTCAAATCTCAACCACAAATCAATGAAGGCAAGGCTCAATGATGAACTCAACAATGGATAACAAATGAATGATGACAATACTCAACAATGTGCTCAACAATGAATGGCAATGTACTCTTCAATGGATGACAACAATGATCCACAATGATCTCAACAATGTATGACAAATGATCTCTCAAATGGATGACAACAATGCTCAACAATGTACTCTCAAATGGATAACAACAATGCTCAACAATGTACTCTCAAATGTATGACAAATGATCTCTCTAATGGAAACCTCTCCAAGAAATAACAATGAGGACTTCAACCAACCAAGGACAATCTCCACAAGTGATAGCAATAGGTTCTCAATAATATCTTCCTCATGCAATGTCAATAAGCTCTCAAGAAACAAGCACAACTCCCTCAAGCAAAGAGCTCTCAAATAGCCAACAATGATCTCCTCAAATGAAAGACAAATGTATCCACAAGTGACTAGCAAATGATCTCCTCAATGGTCTCAAATAGTGGCAATGGACTTAACAAGTAACCAACAATAATCTCCTCAAAGCAATAGCAAAAACCTCCTCAATAATGGCAATACTCTCAATGAACTCCACTAAAGCAATCATGGAACTCAAGCATCAATTTTATCCATAAAATTGATTTTCTAATCCATCCACTTCCTCTCAATAGCCAAGGCACATAATCAAGCAATTTGTCTTCAACTTCAAACCCTAACTCATGTGCATGTCTTCTAACTCAAGGTAGCAATTAACTAGGTCTCAAGTTCCTAGTTTAATTTCATAATTAAATCATGCACTAGGACATATAACAAGTTCAACACTTTTCAACCTTATGACTCCCTAATTTCATTAACACATACAACAAGCACCTATGCTTTTATTTTTAATTCCACACCTTATAACTCCACATACAACAATCACAAATATTTATCTCCACACCTTATAACTCCCTAAGCACATACAACAATCATTTATTTTCACTAAATACCTTATGACTCCCTAGTTATAATAGAAATGATTTTCAATGCACCAAAACTTTGGCAATATCAAATATTACCATGCGCTAGAGATAAATACCTTTTTATAAAATTTGTAGCCTTCACAACCTTTAAAATCGTTAATGCCTTTGCCAAAATTAATGCACCTTCACCACCTTCAAAATCGTTAATGCTTTGCCAAAAATCAATGCACCTTCACACCTTCGAAATCGTCAATGCCTTGCCAAAAATCAATGCGCCTTCACACCTTCATGGGAGTCAAACTCTGTTCCTCTCACCTAGCACTGTGAGGCGCTTACCACATGGGCATCAGCCCACATTGGGATTTAATCCCAAACACCCAACTTCACCTGCGCTCAAATCTAAAACTTAATTTTACTTCCTTAGCAAAACACTTTGCCCTTGGCGGGATTCGAACAATGAACCTACCTTGTGCAAATTTTGTGCGCTACCAACTACGCTATAGGCTCCTACGTGACATCACTTTCCCATGTTGTTTACTTGACCTTGCTCTCAAATCAAAAGTTATTTATCCTTCTTTCTTCGCTGCTCCCCTTTCGACGACTCTCTCTCATGCGCTATGTCTAGTCTTCAATAAACAAAGGTTTTTACCTTTTATTTATATGCACCTCCATGCCTTCGAATGACGTCGATGAATATTTATTAATCTCCCCAACCTTTGCACATCGGCGGATAATATAATACAACCTTAGACCTTAGAATTATTAAATAAAAATTTAATAATTCACCTTTTAACTTTGAATTGGGATATCTCCTTCATTCTTTTGAATTTCGTCATGAAACTTTTTGCACCTAGGTTTTATTGGAAAACCTTTTCATCCATCATAATTTGGAGAAGTCTTAGCATAGTGGTTTTAATGAAAAACCCTTTCCAATGGTTTTAATGAAAA
Organism: Wollemia nobilis; assembly: GCA_028583015.1. NCBI lineage: Eukaryota > Viridiplantae > Streptophyta > Pinopsida > Araucariales > Araucariaceae > Wollemia > Wollemia nobilis. Next base: position 3,555,028 of record JAQPPZ010000569.1, on the reverse strand, counting down.
CCTTTTATTGGTTTTAATAAAAAACCCTTGCCATTGGTTTTAATAAAAACCTTTACCATTGGTTTTAATAAAAACCATTAATATAATATTTAAAAAATTAAATATTATATGCCTCTTGTGCCACAAAACCCTGTATATATCCTTGCTCTCCAAAATATCATAAATGATTATTTATGAAGTGCTTTTGCCACCAAAACTCAATGTGATCCATGTGACATCAATGACAACACAAAATAACTCAAATTGCCAACAATCTCCCCCTTTGTCATTGATGGCAACACCTCTAATGCAAATCACCACAATCACTGCAAAAGCCATTTCTAAAAATCAAAGTTGCTCCCCTTGACTCAATACTCTCTATGGAGGTTGCTCCCCCTATCTCAATGTTCTCTTTGGAGGCTGCTCCCCCTATCTCAATGCTCTCTTTGGGTCCCCCTAACTCAATGCTCTCCCCTTACTCAAATCTCTCCCCCTTTGACATCAATGGCAAAAGGGACACCTATGGGGCTAAAATATATGACTCTTAAGCTTAGCCCCCTACCACCTTCTCTCTTGAGGTGATTAATTTTGGGGTGGGAGTACATTTACTCCCATATTACATTGTTCCTTTCCTTTGTCAACTTCCTTCCACATCTTTCTGATATCCTTTTCTTGATGAGTTACTTGATCTTCTTGTCTTGAACCTGTTTGACCTTCTTGCCTTGAAACTGCTTGACCTTCTTGCCTTGAACCTATTTGGAATTGAGTCCTACACCATCTTGCAATATGTCCAAAGTTATTGCAATTAAAACACTTGATATTGTAGCCTTTGGATGGTGCCCATATCCTGAATTCTTTCTTGAAATCATTTCCATATCCATTCCTTTCTTGAACCCTGTATTGTGAAGCTCTATTTCCATAATCATTTTGACCATGACCTCTGAATTATGCAGCTCTATAATCAAAACCATATTGCTCATTTCCTTTGCACTGAGAAGCTCTATGACCAATCCTGTTGCATAAGAAGCAATGTCCCTGAAAACCATACCTTCTTCCTTTGAAGTTCCTTCTAGCAAAATCAAACTTCTTTGATCCATAGACCCTGCAATGTATAGCCCTGTGTCCAAATCCATTACAAGAAAAACAATGTCCTTGAAAAGCCCTTTGTTCATGCCTTGGTTCCTCATACCTTTCTTGACCTTTATCCTTGTGATCATCTTTGACTTGTGCATTGTATCCTTGATCCTTCTTTGTGGTATCCAAATCTTCTTCCTTAACTTCTTCCTTGCTTTCTTCTTCAAGAATTTCTTTGCCTTTTGAACTTGATTCACCTATCTCAAAACAAGATCCAAATTGGATATTTGGAGCCATAGGAGCTTTGGAACTTTCTTCATCTTTCTCTTCATTTGTGTCCAATAGAAAAATGGCATCCGTCTCTATTGTCTCTAAAATACATGTTTCCTTATCGGTGAAAATATCTTGACCTTTTGAGTCATGTGATGGATCAAACTTCTCAAGTATGGAACATCTCAATTCTTTTAGATTCTCCTTAACCTCTTGTAGTTGCTCATGGATATCATTGAAGTCTTCTTTTAGATCAACTGAGACATCTGTCTTTCTTGAAATATCCTCTTGTTTAACTTCTTCTGTTTGGAGTGGAAGTTCTTCTTCTACTTATTTTATCCCATAGAAAAACCCTTCTTCATCTTCACTATCACTGAGATCATTATCTTCTTCTATAGCAAACAAACTCTCATGAATCCTTTGTCTTTGCCTGTTTCCTTGGTATGTCATTTCATCTTCACTATCACTGAAGCCATTGCAATATCTTGATCTATGATCTCTTTGACCACACACAAAGCATTGTTCTCTTTCACCTTCTATTCCTAAGAATAGATGTTCTTCCTTTTCATCATCTGAGTGATCTCTATCACTGTGATCTGAGCTATCATTTGCTTCTTCAATGTAGAAAGTTTTCTTAGTCTTATGAAAACTTTTCTTCTTCTCATGCTTGCTTTGCTTGTACCTATCATCTTTGTCATGCTTATGCTTTCCTTCTTCTTTTCTTCTATGATCCTATTTTTCATCATCACTATTTTCTTCATGTGGACACTTGTTTGCATAGTGACCATAATCACCACACTTGTAGCATTTGACTTTCTTCATATCCTTGTAATTCCTTGAGTCCTTTTTCCTTTTGATGAAGTTAGCTTCCTCATCATTATCTGAATCTCTATCTATCTCTGGATATTTCCCTTTATTTTTCTCTAAATCTTTGAATGCAATTTCTTTCTTTGGAGCCTGATGCTTATCTATCCTCATCTCATAAGCTGTGAGAGTTCCTTGTAGTTCTTCCATTGTTAGCTTGTCGATATTCATTGTTTCTTCTATCGTTGAAACCTTTGCATCATACTTCATGGGAAGTGATCTCAAAACCTTTTGAGTAACATCTGATTCTTTCATCTCAAATCCTAGGCCTCTCATGGTGTTAGCAATCTCATCAACTCGAAGCAAGAACTTTGTAATATCTTCAGAATCTTCCATTTTCAATTCTTCGAATCTTTTTCTATGAGTTTGTAGTTTTGCCAACTTTACCTTGGAATCTCCTTCATAGGTATTCCACAACTTGGTCCACATTTCATTAGCTGAATTACATACCATGACCTTTGCAAAATCTATCTCACGAAGCCCACTCAGAATACAATTCATTGCCTTTGCATTGATCTCAACCAATTTCTTGATAGTCTTATCTATCTCGGGATCACCTTCAACCTTATACTCTTTTGCAACCATCTGCCATACCTCATATCCTTGTGATATCAAATAGTTCTTCATTCTCATGCTCCAAAAAGCATAATTGTTATCATCAAACAGTGGAGCCTTACTTGTAGATGATCCATTCTGTGAAGCCATCTGTGTTCTTGTAGAATCTGCCCTCAAGTTGTTAGCCTTTCTGAAGGAACCCACTCTGATACCAATTGAAGAACACAAGCTTATACTGAGAGGGGGTGAACAGTATAGCACCCACTTTTTACTTTCTTTCCAAACCAATATCAATTAGTGTCCTCAATTGCAATAACCAAATATAGCAGTGTGCATTAATAACATAGATAGCAATAGTAAGCAAGTGCACAAATCATCACACACAATTGAGACACAAGATTTAACATGGTTCCCCCAATGTGGGGTAGTCCACAAGATAATCTCCTTATAATATTTCATAAAGAAATAGGGATCCTTATCCCAATACAAATGATTACTTTGATCTTCTCAAAGCTAGGTTGTCCTGATCTGCTCAGGTGGGCTCCACTGATCTGCTCCTAGGCTCTCCATCATCTCTTAGCTAGGCTATCCATGATCTCTCACTAGGCTATCCATTGATCTCTCAGCTAGGCTATCCACTGATCTGCTCAGCTAGGCTATCCACTGATCTGCTTAGCTAGGCTATCCATTGATCTGCTCAGCTAGGCTATCCATTGATCTGCTCAGCTAGGCTATCCATTGATCTGCTCATCTAGGCAATTGGTGTTGATGTGTTTTCTATTTCTGTCCTATCTCTTTCACTGCTCATAAATCTGCCTCAATGCCTTCTCACAAGGCTCAAACAATCCTGCTCAAATGTTATCCCAAATATATTCTCAAAGCCTTCACAAAAGGCTCAAACAATCCTGCTCAAATGTTGTCCCAAATTTATACCAAAGCAAAATCTGCAAACTAATCTATTTTCCCAAAAGCCTTCTCAAAGGCTCAACCAATCATGCATAAAAGTTGTCTCAAATATGTCCAGAAATTCTATCCCAAAAGCCTTCCCAAAGGCTCAACCAATCATGCACAAAAGTTGTCTCAAATCTGTCTAGAAATTTTGTCCCAAAAGCCTTCCCAAAGGCTCAACCAATGACTCTCAAGTAGCACTCAAATCTCAACCACAAATCAATGAAGGCAAGGCTCAATGATGAACTCAATAATGGATAACAAATGAATGATGACAATACTCAACAATGTGCTCAACAATGAATGGCAATGTACTCTTCAATGGATGACAACAATGATCCACAATGATCTCAACAATGTATGACAAATGATCTCTCAAATGGATGACAACAATGCTCAACAATGTACTCTCAAATGGATGACAACAATGCTCAACAATGGACTTTTAAATGGATGACAAATGAGCTCTCTAATGGAAACCTCTCCAAGAAATAACAATGAGGACTTCAACCAACCAAGGACAATCTCCACAAGTGATAGCAATAGGTTCTCAATAATATCTTCCTCATGCAATGTCAATAAGCTCTCAAGAAACAAGCACAACTCCCTCAAGCAAAGAGCTCTCAAATAGCCAACAATGATCTCCTCAAATGAAAGACAAATGTATCCACAAGTGACTAGCAAATGATCTCCTCAATGGTCTCAAATAGTGGCAATGGACTTAACAAGTAACCAACAATAATCTCCTCAAAGCAATAGCAAAAACCTCCTCAATAATGGCAATACTCTCAATGAACTCCACTAAAGCAATCATGGAACTCAAGCATCAATTTTATCCATAAAATTGATTTTCTAATCCATCCACTTCCTCTCAATAGCCAAGGCACATAATCAAGCAATTTGTCTTCAACTTCAAACCCTAACTCATGTGCATGTCTTCTAACTCAAGGTAGCAATTAACTAGGTCTCAAGTTCCTAGTTTAATTTCATAATTAAATCATGCACTAGGACATATAACAAGTTCAACACTTTTCAACCTTATGACTCCCTAATTTCATTAACACATACAACAAGCACCTATGCTTTTATTTTTAATTCCACACCTTATAACTCCACATACAACAATCACAAATATTTAACTTCACACCTTATAACTCCCTAAGCACATACAACAATCATTTATTTTCACTAAATACCTTATGACTCCCTAGTTATAATAGAAATGATTTTCAATGCACCAAAACTTTGGCAATATCAAATATTACCATGCGCTAGAGATAAATACCTTTTTACAAAATTCGTAGCCTTCACAACCTTCGAAATCGTTAATGCCTTTGCCAAAAATCAATGCACCTTCACACCTTCAAAATCGTCAATGCCTTGCCAAAAATCAATGCGCCTTCACACCTTCATGGGAGTCAAACTCTGTTCCTCTCACCTAGCGCTATGAGGCACTTACCACATGGGCATCAGCCCACATTGGGATTTAATCCCAAACACCCAACTTCACCTGCGCTCAAATCTGAAAACTTAAGTTGCCTTCCTTAGCAAAACACTTTGCCCCTGGCGGGATTCGAACAACGAACCTACCTTGTGCAAAGTTCGTGCGCTACCAACTGTGCTATAGGCTCCTACGTGACGTCACTTTCCCACGCTGTTTACTTGACCTTGCTCTCAAATCAAAAGTTATTTATCCTTCTTTCTTCGTTGCTCCCCTTTCGATGACTCTCTCTCATGCGCTATGTCTAGTCTTCAATAAACAAAGGTTTTTCACCTTTTATTTATATGCACCTCCATCCTTCGAATGACGTCGATGAATATTTATTAATCTCCCCAACCTTTGCACGTCGATGGATAATATAATACAACCTTAGACCTTAGAATTATTAAATAAAAATTTAATAATTCACCTTTTAACTTTGAATTGGGATATCTCCTTCATTCTTTTGAATTTCGTCATGAAACTTTTTGCACCTAGGTTTTATTGGAAAACCTTTTCATCCATCATAATTTGGAGAAGTCTTAGCATAGTGGTTTTAATGAAAAACCCTTTCCAATGGTTTTAATGAAAACCTTTTCCATTGGTTTTAATAAAAACCCTTGCCGTTGGTTTTAATAAAAACCTTTACCATTGGTTTTAATAAAAACCATTAATATAATATTTAAAAAATTAAATATTATATGCCTCTTGTGCCACAAAACCCTGTATATATCCTTGCTCTCCAAAATATCATAAATGATTATTTATGAAGTGCTTTTGCCACCAAAACTCAATGTGATCCATGTGACATCAATGACAACACAAAATAACTCAAATTGCCAACAATGGGGTAATATATAGTAGGCCTATTAATAGTGTGGTTAACACCCTAAAAAAGATGGTTCTTTACCAACCTCAAAAATGCCCACCAAGAAATTTTACAAGACTCAACACGCCTATGAATGTGGTCCTACAACAACTTTTGGAAGCTAATATGATCGAGTTGCCTCCCATAAGGTAACCTGATACCGTGACTGATTGGTATAAGCCTGGACAACATTGTAAGTATCATAGAGTGAAGGGGCATATAACATACTCATGGAAGAGGTTGAAACTTGTGGTTCAAGACCTAATTAATGAAGGATGCCTTGTTGTAGAATGTTCTTGACCTAATCCTCCAACAAGCAATCAACCTCCTACTCAACAAGCACTCACAACTAATCAAGACATGGGAATATTCCAAGATCCCTACCTAATCATAGTCAAAAAGCAACTAATCAAGTGTCATATTATAATATGCCACCTCCCTATGATAATATAGTTGGTATGATAACAATAACTACAAGCACAAAATCAACTAACACAACATTTTTAGTAGGATACAAGTTCTTCATCCAACACACCTTCAAAACCTACCTTAGTTTTAAATAATATCCAAAAAAGGAGCACGAGATTAGAAAATCCACCTTTAGTGTTGAATTTACAACCTAAATTCTTCTTTGATAGTCAACAATAATTAGGTAGTACCTTGGCCAAGATCTCTCTCTTAGAATTTTTACAAACTTATCATATTCATAGGGAGACTTTGTTGAAACTTCTAAGACAACAATCTGTTCTTCAAGATATTTCCCCTTGTGCTATGACTAATATTGTGAGTTCTCTTGGGATACATCATATTACATTCTAGGATGACAATATGCCTTCCTCATACTTACGAGGGTATTCTTCCCTTTATATTACTACATTTGTTGGGTAAAAGTTTATCAAGTAGATTCTAATTGATAATGTTTCTTCCCTAAAATTATGCACTTATCAATTCTTCCAAAAGATTGAATTAAAAGAGCAAGACTTAACTAAATTCGATATCATCATCAAATATTTCAACAATGAGTCCTAAGAGGCTTGCGACGTGATATCCCTCTCCTTTAGGGTTGAACCTAAGATCTTAGATACCTTGTTCTATGTGGTGTCTTGTCCTACATATTCTAATATTCTTATTGGATGTCCTTGGATTCATGTGATGAGGGTGGTCCCTTATACATTTCATCAATGTTTGAAATTTAAATCTAAGGATCAACTTGTCACTATTCCTGAAGAACACAAGCTTATACTGAGAGGGGGGGTGAACAGTATAAGATCACTTTTCACTTTTCTTTCCCAAATAGTATTAATAAATATAATCAATGACAATATCAATAGCAATAACCAAATCAATTCACAAATCATCACACAGAATAGAGACACCAATTTTAACGTGGTTCACCCAATGTGGGCTACCTCCATAGAGAAAATATTTATTCTAAATATTTCTCAAATAATCTCATGGGAATATTTCCTAATTACAATGTTTATGGACCTCTGTCCAAAGGAGATGCTGATCCCCTAATCTCAAGTTCATGGATATCTTCCATAGGAGAACTATTTCCCCTTCTGCTCTGTCCAGTGATCTTCTAGAAGACTCTATCTCTTTGCTACACTGACTGGTGGATCTCTCTCTACTTGAAGACTCCTCACTCAAATCTATCTTCAATTATCCTGGCTACTAGATCTCTATCCACTGAGACTCTATCCTTTGTACTCTATCACCTCCAATATTTGTCAATAGGTTCACTCAGAACCTACTCAAATATACTCAATAGGCTCACTCAGAACCTGCTAAAATCTACTCAACAAGCTCACTCAGAACTTGTCCAAATCTGCTCAACAGGTCCACATAGAACCTGTTCAAATCTGCTCAACAGGTCCACACAAAACCTGTCCAAATTTTCTCAACAGGTCCACATAAAACCTGTCTAAATTTTCTTAACAGGTCCACACAAAACTTGCTCAAATATGCTCAATAAGTCCTCTCTAGTAATTTCTTAAATCTGCTCAATAACTCCTCTCTAGGACTTGCTCAAATCTGCATAGTAAGTTTCAACAAAAGCTTACTCAAAATCAATCCATAAGCCTTCTCAAAGACTTGTCTCAAATCTGCTTAACAAGCTCACATAGAACTTGTTCAATCTCATATAATCATAAAGAGAATTGTTAGAGACTCAATATATTCTATAATTAATGCTCAATCAATATCTCAACTCAAATGAATCTCATAGAATTGTTTGTTTCATGGAACTTGAACAACCACATGCATCCACTTGACTAGGCTCAATCAACTCAACTAAACCAATCACCTTAATGAACAACCATTTCTCATAAACCCTAGTCCAAGCATGTATCAACCAACTCAAAATATTTCCAACAATGCTCAACCACAAATATCACATAACAATGATACTCATGTTCTTCTCTAACTCAAGTTCAAGTTCTTTGCACAACCAATGGGCTTCAACAACAATGCTTATAAAACATTCTTCACATAACAATGATACTCATGTTCTTCTCAAACCCTAACTTAGGTTTTTCACACAACTAATGGTTTCAACAACAATGCTTATAAAACAAGGTTTAATAACAACTCTCAAACCAAAAAACCTTGAAGCATTAAACCAATCACTTTCGAAAAGGAAACCACAATCAATCCTTTTCACTCCAATGATATTTTCAAAAATAAACCACCCAAATCAATCAATAGGAGAATGTGCTCATACCTTTTATGAATATGAAGAAGCCTCTTTGGAAATCTTCCACAATCACAATATTCTCTTGCCAAACTTCATGAGGGTTAGGAAAATTTACAAAAAAAATATCATAACCTTTTACACCTTATTTCTCCTAGTCAAAAATCACATCCACCACTAGAAAATAATTAAATTAATTATTTCCTCAATTAATTAAGCATAGCATGAATATCACCACAACCATTTACCATTCCCTTATTTCTCCTAAAAATCACTTTGCACTAATGCACAACTCACTAAGCTCCTTAATGCAAAGTGCAAAATATAAACCACAACTCATAAATCACATCACCATAGTATACCCTCAATAATGGTGCTTGAAACCTTAGCTTTGAAAAATTAAAACATTAATTATTCATTCTCCGAAAATTGCGGCAATGGGCATACCTTAGAAAATAAAATATTTTTTTGGCTCCCAAGAATGCGACGACAACAAACCATGCAAAAATGGGTTTTAGGTGACTCGAATCCAAGACCTGCAGCGAGTGCACCTTTGCACTCCCTCTACCCACCAAGTGGGCTAAGATTCCTACGTGGAAGCTATTCCACCTTGTGCTCCTTATGCTTCTTATTTTCGCCCATGAGATTTTAAATAATGAACAATGCTTCAACAAATACAATGCTAAAATGATGTTTGTGGGAATCGAACTCATGACCTTCGTGCTATCAACACCTTTGCACAATCCAAGCTACCACTAGGCCATGCTGCCCAATGTGATTTGGGAAGTGGTCGCTGTCTGCTTTTAACCATTCACTGCATCACATAAAACAAAACACAAGCTCTTTCCTTCGCATATACCATGCAATATTATCAATGAGCAAGGATAATCAATTTAAAAACTTGGTGGGATATTTATATGCCTTTCCCTTCGCTTGGAAACATTGGAACTTTTAAAACTACCCTCATGACATCAGCGGACATGGCGGAAAACTTTTTATTTAATTTTAAAATTAAAATTAAAATTTTAAATAAATTAAAATTTAAACTAAACCTTTAAAATTAAATTTCTCCATCACCGGGGCACCTTTTTCAATGAAACAAAAAGCCAACTTGGGTTTTAATAAAAAACCATTTCAAATCTGCCATCCATGGTTTTAAATAAAACCTTTTATTTTTCCTACCTTGGTTTTGATAAAAATCCTTGCACTTTCACAAAACATAGTGCATACCATCATAGATCCTTTTGACATCAAATAACCTTTTGACATCAATGACACCATTTTATATTAGGGACTCAAAATGTCCAACAATCTCCCCCTTTGTCATTGATGGCAACCCATATTCATTTTACTAAAACTTGATCTTTTTTTTTGCTCCCCTTGGGACTTTGCTCCCCCTGGCTCAATGCTCTCTCAAATATCAAATCTCTCCCCATATCCAAACTCTCCCCAATATACACAAATCTCTCCCCCTTTGAAATCAATGGCAAAGGGTCACCTTTGAGCCTCTTAGCTTAGACCCTCCCCCACGTCCACATGAGGTGGTTAATTATAGGGTGGGAGTATCTCTACTCCCCAAAAGCACTATTCTTTGTATTTAACTTTCTCTCTTCTTCTCTGAGTCTTTTGAATCCTATCACTATTTTTTTCCAAGTCATCATCCCTGTTCCTGTCATCACTTCTATTCCTGCTCTTGTTTTCATCCATGGTCCTATTCTTATTATTTTTTGAGTCTCTATTCCTGTTCATATTCATATTCTTGTTCATATTTATGTTACTGTTCATGTTCCTATTCCTATTTATGTTTCTATTCCCATTTATGCACATGTTCCTATTCTTGTTCATGCCTGCTTCTGGAATATTTGCTCTACACCATCTTGCTGTGTGACCATAATTATTGTACTTATAACACTTAATGTTATTATTCCTTGGAGGTGCAACTATCTTAGGACTTATCCTAGTGAAGCCATATCCTCTTCTATCATTAACCCTGAAATTCATTGCCTTGTGACCAAATCCATTACATGAGTAGCAATACCCATTGAAAATTTATCCTTTCCCATATTCCTATCTTTCATGTGTCCTACATTGTGAAGCCATATGCCCAAACCTATGACATGAAAAACATATTCCATTGAAGCCTCCTTGTCTTGACCTCATTGGTCTCCTGTTCTGATTGTTGTTCCATCTGTATCTTCTTTGTGCATTTTTCCTCTCTTTGTTGAACTCTTTGTTGTCCAAATCATCCTCTGATGTCCCACTTTCACTTAAACTGTCTTCTTCTGATGCATCTTCTTCTAAAGTTTCTTCTTCCTCAAGACTTGAAGTAGATTCTTTTTCCTGTTTCTTTTGAACCTTTCCAAAGACAAGACTTGTTGAACATGATGTTCGCTGTTGTCCACAGACAAACTTATCCAAGATCTTAGAGCTATTCTTGAAACTCTTCATCTTGATATTGGAGTCCTTTAAGTATTATTTTAGAGTAGCCCCTTCTTGTGCTAACTTCTCACTTTCCAAACTCTTTGCTTCTAGCTTATCCTTGAACTTGCTTGCCTTAGCCTTTGACTTCTCTAAATCCTCTATGAGCAATAACCTTTCTTCATCACATTCTTGAAACTAACTTTCAAGCTTATAATGTTGCTTTCTAACCTTCTTTACTGTGTCAATGGCATAGATAAGTTCTCCCTTGAGATCATAGCCATTATCTCCAAAATAATCCTCTATTTGTTTACCTTTGTCCATATTATTTCTTTCTTTTGGCTTGTCTTCTATAGGATCATCTTCTTTATCTTCCAAAGCCATTATAAGATTCTTTCAAGTGCATATTCAAAATCAACATCACTGAAACTATAACCATCCCTAGTGCAATCATCTTCAAGGTGTCCAAATTTACCACATCTAAAACACTTGAGAATAACTGGAGTCTTTTTCTTAATTGGATATTTTTCTTCAATCATAAATAAGACTTCATATCTATCATTGTTTGAAAAACTAGCATCACTATCAACTAAGTACTTATTTGCATTATTCATATAGTAGCTTCTATTTTTCCTTTGGAAGAACTTCTTCCCTTGTCTATTTTGTCCATCCTTGCTCTTCTTCTAGTACCTGTGTCTTTCTGATTCCCTGTACCCTTGTTCTTCTTTAGAACTAAGTCCTGTTATGGTGACTGATGACTTTTGTGCATTGATAGTCCTTTTTGAGGTCTTTAAAATTTTCTCAACCTTGTGTAGATTTTCTTTAGAACCTTTTAATTTCAACCTTAGTGAAACTATCTCATGCTCTAATATTTCACACTCTAGATATTTTGTGATGAGGCCCAAAAATGCCTCATTATTGCACAATGTTTGACTACCATATGATAAGTTAATTGCCAAATAGTTGACTAGAATATACTATTTGTTAAGTGTTTGCATGATTTTATGTTAGGAATACTATATCTCTATTTTTGACTATTTTCAGCATTTTATGACTGATTTTGCGTGATTAAGTAGCAAGTAATAACATGCATTTCAATTAACCAAATGTGGTATGCTGATATCCATTAACTTCTCAATGGTTTTTGAATGTTTTCCTGCCCTTCAACTTGTTTCAAATCCACATTGAAGACAAAAGTTTAGGACTGTCATAAATCTGAAAATCTGGAAAAAACAGCCATATAAAAATCAGCAAGTTGTCACTTTATAGGAACACCTTGAAGTTGTCAAGCAAAGCATGAGGATATGGATGGAATGAGTTTAGAAGGACTACAGAAGACATCTGACCTATTTAGAAGCATTCCCACATGGTCTAAATAGGCAAGCAACAGGGTATAACAGAGCTAGGGCAATTGTGCAAAGACTCGTTGCACTATTTCAGCATGGTTACTTGGTGAATGAAGTGTATAAATTTAGTAGCAGCTTGATGTACTCCTTCATGTTGATATTTTAATAAGTTTTCCATGTTCTAATTTGATTGAATTTGCAAGAAATGCCAATATTCTACAACTCATGCGTAAGAACTGGAAAATGCAGTAATTTACCATGTAAATTCCAACAAGCTACCAATGAATGGCAAGGCATGAAATTCACATCCAAGGAAGAATGAAGACTATTGCAATCTGATCCTGAAGGCTAATCCACCTTAGAAATGCAGCCAAAACCATTTGGAGTCAACACAGTTGGTCATTCTAAAGATCTTCGAAATGAACACAATGTCTTCGGAATGAGAATTGCAGTATCTTCGAAATGAGCCACTTATCTTCGAAATGAAAACAGAATGTACTTTTTGACTTGTTGACTGACTTTTGGCGGTGGAAAAGGGGATAAGAAGGTTGATAAAGTTAAAGGAAAATATCTTCCATCTAATTTTGCTGTCCTTGCCGTCCAAAGCCACCATGCATGGAAAAGATCAATTTGATCCTCTTCTAGGATAAACCTAGAAAAACTGCAACATAATAGAAAGTTGTTTGCAAGATAGGAATGGCATATTATGAAGTGGAGAATTATGTGTGAGATATTTCTAGACTCCTCCCACGTACTCCCACCACTGAAGATGCTTTCTAAGGGCCAATGACTACTACCGCAACACAAACTGTCCGTATTTGCATTTATTTCGGATCCAGAATTATTGGCAAATGACTGTAAAATAGCACATAGGCTGATTTGAGCATGGGATATATTGTAAATATTTATATAAATAACACAACTCCCTCCTTGGTTGAGCCAGTTAGGAATTAGAATAGAGGAGAGTTTTCAGTAGTAGCAATTAGGACTGTACAATGATTTTCTGTAACAGTTTTCAGCATGTTTTGTCATCAATAAAAGTGCAGTATTTTATCATTTTATGTTCTGAGTGTTAATTAGTTAAGGAGTGCTTTTCACCTCCTTCTAGATCAGGAAGTATGGGCCCACTTTTAGATCTAGAAGGAGGGATTTTATGGTAGGTTTTAATCTATAATTTTGCTATAGCAGAATTAATAGATTGCTTGCCCGATTTCATTTTCTTGTTTTTATTTTGTATTGTGTGATTTATGTTTCCTATTATGTTTGTGTACAACATTTGTGTGTATGTCACCTGACAAATCATATTAAGCATTTTCCTTTATGTTTTTCCCTGCTTTCTATTTTAGCAACTTTCCATTTTTAGCATATTTCATTTTGTCATCAATTCCTGTAGCGTAGCTTGACGACCTTTTGTGGCGTGGCATTGACAGTGTTTTTAGAATAAGTTTCATTTACAAGCATCATTTCAATTTTGCAAAAGTAGATTAGATTTCAATTCTGCAAAAGTAGATTAGATTTCAATTTAGCAATTTCAATTATGCAAGAGTAACTAGATTTCAATTCTGCAAAAGTAACTTAGGATTTCAATTTAGCAATTTCAATTCATGCAATTGTAGTTAGATTTCAATTCTTGCAACTTAGATTTAGTTTTCAATTCTTGTACTTTATTTCAGTTTCCATTCTTCAGACTAGGTTTAGTGTGACACCAAAAGGCTAAACCAAAATCTGCTTCACCAATAATTGCTTGAAATCTGAATGCCTGAATTGTACTCTGCCCTAACCTTCTATCGTAGACAGCCTTGGACACCACCCCGAATTGATAAATCATTGAGATTAAATGATGAGACTCAATGACACTCATCATTTTGGCATCGTTGCTAGGGAACATGGTGTTGTTAGAGGGTAAAAGCAGTCAAATAATTATTATTGTGCTAAGTTATGAAGTTCATAGTTAAATCTGAATGTAATAGCTGGTATAAATAATAATTATTGATAGTTGCATTTTAGTCCATTTAGAAAACAAGCAACCACCACCTTCAGCCCAACCTGGACAGCAACCCCTGTCTATGTAAGCTGAATCTATTAAAAAAAAAAAAATCACAAAAACTTTTGCACAATCAAAATAGGAGTTTACAACTTAATGATGATCCTAGAGTTTTTCATTATTACTTAAATATTGTTTGGATTTTACCGTGCTAAACCGCAACCTAGCAATTCTTAGCCTACACAGACAATAGTTGATCTCATTAGAGGTGATCCTACCCGACAAGTAGTTGATCTGCTAAAGTTGTACACTTCTTGTCTTATTGTGCAAACCAAAAATATTTTTTTAGCCCAACCTATGATCATTCTGAATAATACAGGATAGGCAACCCCTGTCTATGTAGCTGAATCTGGAATAAAAAAAAACTACAGGAAATGTTATTGACTGCAACAACATCCAACTGTACTCAAATAAGAACTTACCCGAGCTTGAAGAGACAAAAATCAATGGAGATACACAGAAAACCTTTAGTCCAAACACACAGAAATTAGCCTTGGATAAAGGAGGAAAAAACTAGAAAAACTACACATAGAAAATTTACTTCCATTTTACAAAGGGGTAAATTTTGTCCTCCTAGGAATGAAACAAATTGAAGTGCAGCCAAGAAAATTCTTGAACATTATTAGCTGGCCGACTTATAAACAAAAAGCAAAATTGTTGCTATTTTGAAACAATATTTCAATCCCTTTACATGGAATTACAAGGGTATATCAAGATTTTATCTTGATGTAAGCACTTAACATCTTTTGGGAATTGGTATTTAATTGTTTCAAGAATAGATTGACAAGATTTTGCAGACTAGGAGGCATGGACAACACTTGATTGAAGAAGTTTTTAGATATGGAGCAATGCTTCTTTCTCCCATTGGTAATTCATGGAGGATGTTAGTGGTGAATGGACATTGCCTTCGGGTATACCATGCACCATTAACTAAGGAGGAGTTCTTGAAGGAGATTCCATTGGATGTACACATAATGGAAGAGAATTTCTCTTCAATATCAGATTCAGAGTGATGATAAAAAGTCCGACAAAAAGAAAAAAAAGGGAAAAAAATACAAGAAAAGCAAAAAGAAGAATAGTCTTGTTTGTGAACTTCCTTTTGGGTACAAGCAAGACAAGAAAATTTGAAAAAAAAAAAAAAATTGCAGCAAAGGCATGTCCCACAAAATGGGGATACATGAGGACAAGCATCAATTTCAGCAAGAAATAGGAACAATGGAGCCAATACTTCATTTCCAACAATAAGGAGGCAATGATGATGTAAGAAGATTCTTACTGGTCATCTAGTAAGGAAGGTTGCATCAATGTTGCAGGTTTCAATAGAAAGAGATGGTGTTTTCATACAACAATTGACATGTTTTTGCAGAATAAGGATTGGTCTTATCCAAATAAGAGAGAGAGATTTTCTCTCATTGAAGCACTTGAAAAAAAAAAAAAAGGATAGAAGTTGGTTGAAAACCAGAAATGGCAGCCTCTTCTGATGAAAAAATGAAAAAAAGAGATGAAAAAAGAAAAATGAATAATTCAGTAGTGAAAACCTTCTTGGAGGCGCTACTGAGTTGGCTTGCATGAAAACCGATTTTTCGGCATGCATTGCCTTGTTGATCTACTCATCAGTGTTCCACCATTGTACAAATCTCACACTGCACATGTGTTATGTTTATGTTTTCGTATAGCCTCGCTAACAATCATCAAAAGCAGCTTGTAAGGTGCATGACCAATTTTTAGGACAATAAGGTATGTGTTTCTTGCATTTAATTCATAGTAAACATTTAGCATTTAGTGTATGATAGTCGGTATTTGGCATAAACTATTCATACAATATTGACAAGTTGAAAAAGGAACATGTTCAAGATGTCAAGAAACACCCCCTTATGCCCTTAATTGCATAGAAATTCCAAAACTATGCAAAAACCTGATTTTGGGACAGACATGGCAGCAATTCTATTTCAATTTGTAGGGCAAATTTTAGAAGGAAAACTACAAGTTTATATCTCATAATTGTCTGATAAATTGAAGGAGGATAATCAACAAAATGCACCCGAAGGTTCTATTTTAGTACTACTGGAATAAAACAACAACATACAAAACAAAGAATAGCATCTAAACAAAAGGATGAAGAAGGGATTTTTTTGATGTTATGGAAGGCTTATACACTCTAGATATGGACCCACAATAGAATCTATAGCTAACTTTTGCATAGGAGGTCATTTCTGCATTTTTTGAAGATCTTCGAAATGAGAAATGCAGTCTCTTCGAAATGAACAGACATCTTCGAAATGAGAAATGCAGTCTCTTCGAAATGAACAGACATCTTTGGAATGAGAAATGCAGTCTCTTCGAAATGAACAGACATCTTCGAAATGAGAATTGCAGTATCTTCGAAATGAGCGGATCTTCGAAATGAGAATTGCAGTATCTTCGAAATGAGCGGATCTTCGGAATGAGAATTGCAGTATCTTCGAAATGAGCGGATCTTTGGAATGAGAATTGCAGTATCTTCAGAATGAGCGGATCTTTGGAATGAGAATTGCAGTATCTTCGGAATGAGTGGATCTTCGAATGAGAATTGCAGTATCTTCGGAATGAGCAAAAACTGTACCAAAATTGCTGAAAATGCTACATAATAGCAAAAAGAGTAGGGTACATCAAATATTGAGGTTTATAAGGCTCTACCACAAGTAAGTACATCCCTCAAGCATTTCAAATAAAAACAAAAAAAAATTCAATTTTGTTCAAAAGGTGCAAACAACAAAAATAAGCATTCAGGCTGAAATGTTGTTAAGAACAGAAAATTCCATCAGTAGTAGTGCATCTGCCAAATACGGTTCCACAATAAGACTATTGCAAGATGAATCATATGATATCAAGCCTTTAAGAGGTACCTTGAAGCACTAAAACTTGTAGAAAAATAGAAAAAAGTCATACATGTGCTTAATTGCAAAATACTTGATATAGTGCAAGCAAGGAGGAATTTCTCGCTTAGCAGTGTAGCAAAAGATGTTGTTCATAAGAATAAAACCCGCATATTACTATGGCCTACTAAGATGCATGAGGGCATGCATCAGTTCAAGTTGGGGGGGATGATGAGGCCCAAAAATGCCTCATTATTGCACAATGTTTGACTCATTATTGCACAATGTTTGACTACCATATGATAAGTTAATTGCCAAATAGTTGACTAGAATATACTATTTGTTAAGTGTTTGCATGATTTTATGTTAGGAATACTATATCTCTGTTTTTGACTATTTTCAGCATTTTATGACTGATTTTGCGTGATTAAGTAGCAAGTAATAACATGCATTTCAATTAACCAAATGTGGTATGCTGATATCCATTAACTTCTCAATGGTTTTTGAATGTTTTCCTACCCTTCAACTTGTTTCAAATCCACATTGAAGACAAAAGTTTAGGACTGTCATAAATCTGAAAATCTAGAAAAAACAGCCATATAAAAATCAGCAAGCTGTCACTTTATAGGAACACCTTGAAGTTGTCAAGCAAAGCATGAGGATATGGATGGAATGAGTTCAGAAGGACTACAGAAGACATCTGACCTATTTAGAAGCATTCCCACATGATCTAAATAGGCAAGCAATGGTATAACAGAAAGTAGGGCAATTGTGCAAAGATCGTTGCACTATTTCCAGCATGGTTACTTGGTGAATGAAGTGTATAAATTTAGTAGCAGCTTGATGTACTCCTTCATGTTGATATTTTAATAAGTTTTCCATGTTCTAATTTGATTGAATTTGCAAGAAATGCCAATATTCTACAACTGTGCAGCAGAACTGGAAAATGCAGTAATTTACCATGTAAATTCCAGCAAGCTACCAATGAATGGCAAGGCATGAAATTCACATCCAAGGAAGAATGAAGACTATTGCAATCTGATCCTGAAGGCTAATCCACCTTAGAAATGCAGCCAAAACCATTTGGAGTCAACACAGTTGGTCATTCTAAAGATCTTCGGAATGAACACAATGTCTTCGAAATGAGAATTGCAAGATCTTCGAAATGAGCCACTTATCTTCGAAATGAAAACAGAATGTACTTTTTGACTTGTTGACTGAATTTTGGCGGTGGAAAATGGGATAAGAAGGTTGATAAAGTTAAGGGAAAATATCTTCCATCTAATTTTGCTGTCCTTGCCGTCCAAAGCCACCATGCATGGAAAAGATCAATTTGATCCTCTTCTAGGATAAACCTAGAAAAACTGCAACATAATAGAAAGTTGTTTGCAAGATAGGAATGGCATATTCTGAAGTGGAGAATTATGTGTGAGATATTTCTAGACTCCTCCCACGTACTCCCACCACTGAAGATGCTTTCTAAGGGCCAATGACTACTACTGCAACACAAACTGTCTATATTTACATTTATTTCAGATCCAGAATTATTGGCAAATGACTGTAAAATAGCACATAGGCTGATTTGAGCATGGGATATATTGTAAATATTTATATAAATAACACAACTCCCTCCTTGGTTGAGCCAGTTAGGAATTAGAATAGAGGAGAGTTTTCAGTAGTAGCAATTAGGACTATACAGTGATTTTTTGTAACAGTTTTCAACATGTTTTGTCATCAATAAAAGTGCAGTATTTTATCATTTTATGTTCTGAGTGTTAATTAGTTAAGGAGTGCTTTTCACCTCCTTCTAGATCAGGAAGTATGGGCCCACTTTCAGATCTAGAAGGAGGGATTTTATGGCAGGTTTTAATCTATAATTTTGCTACAGTAGAATTAATAGATTGCTTGCCAGATTTCATTTTCTTGTTTTTATTTTGTATTGTGTGATTTATGTTTCCTATTATGTTTGTGTACAGCATTTGTGTGTATGTCAGCTGACAAATCATATTAAGCATTTTCCTTTATGTTTTTCCCTGCTTTCTATTTTAGCAACTTTCCATTTTTAGCATATTTCATTTTGTTGTCAATTCCTGTAGCAAAAGCTTGACGACCTTTTGTGGCAGGGCATTGACAGTGTTTTTAGAATAAGTTTCATTTACAAGCATCATTTCAATTCTGCAAGAGTAATTAGATTTCAATTCTGCAAAAGTAGATTAGATTTCAATTTAGCAATTTCAATTATGCAAGAGTAACTAGATTTCAATTCTGCAAAAGTAACTTAGGATTTCAATTTAGCAATTTCAATTCATGCAATTGTAGTTAGATTTCAATTCTTGCAACTTAGATTTAGTTTTCAATTCTTGTACTTTATTTCAGTTTCCATTCTTCAGACTAGGTTTAGTGTGACACCAAAAGGCTAAACCAAAATCTGCTTCACCAATAATTGCTTGAAATCTAAATGCCTGAATTGTACTCTGCCCTAACCTTCTATCGTAGACAGCCTTGGACACCACCCCGGATTGATAAATCATTGAGATTAAATGATGAGACTCAACGACACTCATCACCTTTTATTTCCATCCTGAGTGAAACTATCTCATGTTCTAATCTTTCACACTCTAGATTTTTACCTTTATTTTTAACCATACCTTCTTCAAATTTTCTTGCCTCTTCAACTTTGATTTTGAGGTTAGTGAGTTCCTGTAGAAACCTTGCTTTTTCTTTCTCATCTTCTTGAGCTTGATCCATTAATCCCGAGTTCTCCATTTTTATTTCTTCAAGAGTAATCATAAGCCTTTCACATTCTATCGCTTTTGCCTTTGTTTAATCATACCTTCTTCAAATATTCTTGCTTTTTCAACCTTATCTCTCAAGTCAAAGATATCATGTAGAAGCTTTGTCTTGCATTTCTCATCTTCTTGTATTTGAGCCTTCAATTCTAAATTCTCTCTTTTCAATTCAATAAGCTCCTTAAGAGTGGCTTCCTCCTTTTCCTTTTCTGAAGCATCTTCTTTTTCTTCTATTACTGAAAGTAGAGTTTCTTCTTCATACCTATTTTTATTGTCCCTATTATCATTTCTTGAACCAACCTCTAGGATTTCATTTCTAATAATATCATCTTCATCTTCACCACTACTAAACCCATTAAAATAACTTGCATCATGTCCAAGTTGACCACAAACAAAAAATTCTTGTGGATAATAAGCTACATGGTGACCTGTGTTCCCATCTGGATATTTCTCCATTACTTTATTCATCTCTTGAATCTATCTCCATGTGTCCTCCCAAAACAACAATATTAAACTCATATTCCTTTTCTTTCATGACCATAGGTGTTCTTTTCTTCTTGTGTCTCATTGTTCTACTCTTGCCTTTCTTTGCCATTTATGTTCTTGTAGGATCTTCCTTCAATCTTTTAAACTTCTTCCGAAGGAACCGACTCTGATACCAATTTAAGAACACAAGCTTATACTGAGAGAGGGGGGTGAATAGTAGAAGACCACTTTTTACTTTTCTTTCCCAAATAGTATTAATCAATATAATAAATGACAATATCAATAGCAATAACCAAAGTAATGCACAAATCATCACACACAATAGAGACACCAATTTTAACGTGGTTCACCCAATGTGGGTTACCTCCATAGAGAAAATATTTCTTCTAAATATTTCTCAAATAATATCATGGGAATCCTTCCAAATTACAATGTTTATGGACCTCTATCCAAAGGATATGCTGATCCCCTAATCTCAAGTTCATGGATCTCTTCCACAGGAGAACTCTTTCCCATTTTGCTCTGGCTAATGATATTCTAGAAGACTCTATCTCTCTACTGCACTGACTGGTGGATCTCTCCACTTGAAGAATCAACACTCAAATCTATCTTCAATTGTCTTGGTTGCTGGATCTCTATCCATTGTGACTCTATCCTCTGTCCTCTGTCACATCAAAAGATCTATTAATTGGTTCACTCAGAACCTGCTCAAATATACTCAATAGGCTCACTTAGAACATGCTCAAATCAGCTCAACAAGCTCACTTAGAACTTGTCCAAATATACTCAATAGGTCCACACAAAACCTATCCAAATCTACTCAATAAGTCCACACAGAACTTGCTCAAATATTCTCAATAAGTCCTCTCTAGGACTTGCTCAAATCTGCTCAATAAGTCCTCTCTAGGACTTGCTCAAATTTGCATAGCAAGCTTCCACAAAAGCTTACTCAAAATCAATCCACAAGCCTTCTCAAAGACTTGTCTCAAATATGCTTAACAAGCTCACACAGAACTTGTCCAATATCATAGAATCATAAAGAGAATTGTTAAAGACTCAATATATTCTATACTTAATGCTCAATCAATATCTCAACTCAAATGAATCTCAAAGAATAGTTTGTTTCATGGAACTTGAACAACCACATGCATCCACTTGACTAGGCTCAATCAACTCAACTCAACCAATCACCTTAATGAACAACCATTTCTCACAAACCCTAGTCAAAGCATGTATCAACCAACTCAAAATGTTTCCAACAATGCTAAACCATAAATCTCACACAACAATGATACTCATGTTCTTCTCTAACTCAAGTTCAAGTTCTTTGCACAACCAATGGGATTCAACAACAATGCTTATAAAACATTCTTCACATAACAATGATACTAATGTTCTTCTCAAACCCTAACTCAAGTTTTTCACACAACTAATGGTTTCAACAACAATGCTTATAAAACAAGTTTTAATAACAACTCTCAAACCATAAAACAATGATACTATTTTTTTGGCTCTGAAGAATGCGACAACAACAAACCATGCAAAAATGGGTTTTGGGTGACTCAAACCCAAGACCTGTAGTGAGTGTTCCTTTGCACTCCCTCCGCCCAGCAAGTGGGCTAAGATTCCCATGTGTAATCTATTCCACCTTGTGCTCCTTATGCTTCTTCTTTTCATCCATGATATTTTAAACAACGAACAACTCTTCAACCAATACAATGCTAAAACGATGCTTGCGGGAATCGAAATCACAACCTTCATGCTATCAACACCTTTGCACAATCCAAGATACCACTAGGCCATGCTTCCCAATGTGATTTGGGAAGTGGTCGATGTCTGCTTTTAACCGTTCGTTGCATCACATAAATCAAAACACAAGCTCTTTCCTTCGCATATACCATGCAAGATTATCAACGAGCAAGGATAATCGATTTAAAAACTTGGTGGGATATTTATATGCCTTTCCATTCACTTGGAAACATCACCACTTTTAAAACTACCCTCATGACGTCGGTGGACATGGTGGAAATTTTTTTATTTAATTTTAAAATTTAAATTTAAATAAATTTAAATTTAAACTAAACCTTTAAAATTAAATTTCTCTATCACCGGGGCACCTTTTTTGATGAAACGAAAAGCCAATTTGGGTTTCAAGAAAAACCCATTTCAAATATTCCATCCATATTTTTAAATAAAACTTTTTATTTTTCCTACCTTGGTTCTGATAAAAACCCTTCCTTGCACTTTCACAAAACATTGTGCATACCATCATAGATCCTTTTGACATCAAATAACCTTTTGACATCAATGACAACATTTTAGCTTAGGGACTCAAAATGTCCAAAAATTCCAAGCAACCCTCATCCATTTCAATACTGTTCAATGGTTGAACAAGCTCAATCTAATATCCATTTTTGTCCTTCATTTTTCTCATCTCACATAACCAAGCAACTTGAAAATTTAAAAGTGAGTAAGAAACCTCTCATAAATATTTCATCACAGGATCAAGTTAATTTTTTTCCTCAAGATCCTCTTCTAGATATTGCCAAGCTACCACCTTCACCAAGGACTATGGGTTTACCTCATAATAAGGGTGAAGTTGTACATTTGCATGTGTACCTTTATCTTAATAGGTATAGCCTTCGAAGAAAAGATCCATGGTAGCAACCCTTATCTTGTTAAGCATTATTCTACCTATTTTTACCTATCCAATGATTACCCACTTCCAAAGAAAATTCTATCAAGTACTGGATATATAGTTAAAGGTTTGGGGCCATGACAAAAAGGTATTTAAGAGCCTTTAGAAGTGGATATTTGGCCTAGAATATGTGGCGTAGGCTACATCCCTAATAAAAACCAACCTTTACCCTATGATGATGATGATCACCTTATTACTTATGCTAAATATTTAGATCATCAAAACTTGAATTGAAATGATGAGGATGAGGGATCCCCTTATCCTTTAGATATTCTATTTTGCAAGATGGTAACCATTGGGCATCCTGAGTCCAGTGTGACCCCAAAGAAGTACGTTAAAAGGAATACCCCTTGTGACATAGCTCATGAGGATATATTTTAGAATATTTTCTCCTTTGGTAGGTCTGTCCCTTGGGTTGTACTGGCTGAGTCTTCTCATTCTCAATGGGACTTTGTTCCTCTATCTCATGGAGACCTTGAAAAGTTGGAAATTTCTCTCCCTTTCATCTAAAAGGATGATACAATCAGAGTTTGCAATGACTTTCGTGCAACATATCCTAGACAATGTACTGATGGATATCCCATTCATGATGAAAATCATGATGATATACTCCATCATAGTCCTTTCTTTGATGGGTCATATCCTTGTATCGTCATTATTTTTATTAAAATATACAACACACTCAAAACTTGTGCCGAATTTAAGAACCAATAAACATAAATTAACTTCCAAAAAAACAATAAAAGTTAATAAAATACTATGAAGGGCATTATATCTTCATTTCCATCTAAGTTGAATTCATTTTTTCTTGATTCATACTACATGATTACTTGTCTTACCTTGCATGGTTTTATTGAAATTTTGTTCCACTTGCATGTTGCTTATCATACAACTACATTGTTGCTTGCTCATACTTGCATGACTACCTGATCATATAGATTCTTGGGAATTTTATGTTAATGGCAAGTGATGACATCTAGTTAGGTCGTATCTCACATACATTGCACTCACACTAGAGCTTTGATACCTAGCAATCCCCAACCTAGGACCCATTTCATGTATTTTTATCATTTCATTTGGTCATACCATCTTCTCTTTATATTCCTTGACCTTGAAAGTTTTCATCGCTTATATCTCTTCAAGTCAAGGTATATGGTTCTTTTTTGGTATATCCCTATCCTTTGCATATATTCCTTCCTTTTGTTCATCAAGACAAGGATATGCATCTTTGTTTCCATCTGCTCATCTATGCTTTCACACTTTTCCTTATTGATCTTTCGATGGTTAAACAATCCTCATGGGATAGGATAGATACCACATGAATATATTTTATGGTGTTTATATGACCACTAATTATCTTATGCACACCTTTTAGCCATTGAAAGTTCAAGATGGATGCACACACTCACATCTTGTTTTGCTCCATTGGATTTATCCATACATCTTCTTGTACACACCACACCCCTATCAGGTAGTACTTGCTTTGGCATATCATTCACATCATTTCAACACCCCATACAAGATAGCTTCATGGTCACGAGTGAGGGATAATATCCATTCAACCATTTGCAAGCATACATCCTAGTGGATATATTTATTTTTCTCTAGCCATCTTAGTGAGCACTACACCCATAGTGGGTATAGCTCCACCTTATTCATATTTGCAATATTTCAAACCCTCATAGGATAGCTTCATGGCCACACATGAGGCGCAGCATCCATATTGATCATTTGCAAGCATACATCATCATAGGGTTTTGATATTTTCTTTTCTTATTTGGCCTATTTGGAGCTTTTACCTTCCTCGTTGTTTTGCTTTTCATTTTCTTCATTCACCTTTTGTTCACTTATCCATGCATTTCATTTTGCATCTACTACATTTTAGTTAGAATTATGTTTTACATTAGTTAGATTATTTTTTGCATTTCATTTAGTTAATTCCATCATTCATTGCATCCATTATGTTTGTGCTCACCATGCATAGTTAATCAAACACATAAAAATAAGATAAATCACACATAAGCACACACAACACATAAATAGACCATAGTGAGTATTACTCAATAACACTAAGTGCATGCTTATCAATCAGTGTGCCAAAAAAGAGATCTTGACACAATTGACCATTCCTAGGGGTGCATACCACAATAAAAATTGACATATCATCCCGATCCTAGCCCTAGCCATGTGAACCTATCCCCTCCACCTATTGGAGGTGGTGGAGGAGTCATGTTCACATATCATAAACCAATTCACATTCATGACTATGAATGACTCTTTGACCATTGAGAGGATACTTTTGAAACCTTTTGATCAACTAGGATAGCATGGTAATAGGCCAACTAGTAGTAGGCTACTCTTTGTACTACCACCTCATATTACTCCTTCATAATATACAACTCTATTAGTAGCAGGTGGTATCCCTCACTCTATTGGTTGCCTACCATGATAACCATCCCCTCTATCTAGGTCTACCAATCCATCTCCCCTCTAAGGTGCTCCACCTAAACTCGTGTCATGCACTCTACTTGAGCCTAGTCTAGTGCATTGTAGATGGACTCCATATCTATTTGCATCACTACCACTATGACTTGTAGCCTCTCCACGTCCCTTGGACCTACCAGCTTAGGTCTTGCATGTGCCATGATGGGGGAAACCCCTCCTCTTGATGCAGAGATCATGATGGTCACCCTTGTGGCTCTCACTATATCCACCTAAACATGTGACTAGGGTGGTCTCAATGGGACTATACCTCTCTACTACCTCTCAATGGCACATTGTGTGGCCTCTCAAAGTGCCAACTACACTCACCAACTCATCACTTGGTATATCTACATTAGCATTGGTGGAGAGATTATTAGGGGTATAATGCTCTTGTACCTAAAGGCCACCTTGAAATTGTACACCCTTGGATTCATGTACAATGGATCATCTAGTTCCTTCTCCACCCACCTAGCCACATCAGTAGTGCCTCTGCATCCTAGTGGATCCCTCGTCACTTGTCTAAACTAGTAATCTCCTAGGTTTGAAATCTCCTATAGAATATTGAATTGGAATTGTACTCGATCAAACCTAAATAGCTCTTGCTCATTATTCTTGATGATAAGCCACTAGATCCTACTCACCCAAGCTAGATCCTCTATATCCTCTCTCCAACCTCAGTGTAGACACCAGGTCACCATATAATAGGGTACTCCCATAGCTCATCTATCACCTATCTCCCTAGTGGTAAGACACTAGTGTATGACCTATGCCCATGCTAGTAGTGTTGGATCCACCTGTATGATGTTGGTCACTCTAAATTAGGTAACGGTACTAGTAGTGCATTTGGTCTTTGAACGACTATGTGCTCCCAACACCACACCTAGAGCAATGTCGTATAGATCAATCCTATTTATTATTTATACATGATGTTGTGTAGCATCCTATATAAATGGACCAACACATATGGTGCATATGTGAATCTCACTCCCTGATCCCACATGTCTACCACTACTCTTGCCAGAACCCATGGTAGGTGTCACCTACTAGTATGACACACTAACATTTTTTCCACCACTCTACATAGTACGAATGTTAGTACTCCAACTCCATATTGATATGGCATCTCATCGACATAGAATCCACTCTATTGGATCACATGTGCCAGGTCCCTCGACATCATATTTGATACCACCATTGACACTCATACCATGTGAAAAATCCCCCCCTGATGGGGATCCTCAAGATGCACCACACATCTTCCAGTATGATTATCATCTCCCTAGTCAATAACTAGAATATGGATGATTCTACATACCATTTATTTGCTAGAGTTGTTAGTAGGGCTTGGTCTACCTCAATGCGATACATCTATGCTATGTGCAATCACCCCACATTCTCTAGTGTCTTACTCTCCTCTACTATGAGCTACTCCAAGGTAGTCTCCAGTGTTCCTGACCACTATCTTTGCTCTCGCATACATCTAGCTACATAATAACATAATTTTATCATAAGTTCATCATTTCACACATATAAAAATCATAATCACATAAAAATTTAAAAATAAGTCTTTTTTGTACAAAGTTTACCAAATTCATGGCTTGGAATGACCACACATGAATTTTGTAAAGCCTCATAACCAAATTCATGTCTCGTCCATACAGGGTATGAATTTAGCTTGGTTAGACCCCACAATGAATTTTAACAAAAATTGACTAAAAAACTAAAAAAAATGTAAAAACTTGTTGAGTGGTAATTTTACCCAATTGCAAAACCACACTCACCCTTAGGATTTTGATCACAAAACCCTCTCTTGCAAAGAAGTTAAAACAAAAAAACTTCTCGAAGGTTCCACTATATAAGCATTGCACATGTGTATTAGTAGTCTCAATGAAGATATATCAAATAAGTTCTAGGAACACCTTAGTGATTGCATGTAACTGTTAACAAGGGGCATGTGTTGGTTTATTTTACCATTCTATATTAATGAGTGTTCATAAAACTTAGAGCAAAGCAAATGTGATTGGCCCTCATATGACCACGATGTAAAGCCTTAATTATTTTTATCTTGAATGTTTTTAGGTAGATTTTATCTTCTTTTGATTAAGTAGATTTTAAACAAGTTTTTATCTTGCATTAAACCCTACTTTGAACATGAAAATGAAGATTAAAATATATCTATGAATGTGAATATGAAATGATGAAAATATCCATTAAATGTAGCTTCTATCATGAAGATAAAGATAGCATTTGATATAATTAATAAATTATCCCTCTTTGATGAAATTAATTTTCATAAAGAGACAATAATGTATTGCCTTATTAAAATATAATTATAAATTATCCCTCTTTAATGAAATAATTTTCATAAAGAAGCAATAATTTAATGCTTTAAAACAATGACCTTTGATGTAATGTATAAATTACCTCTCTTTAATGAAATTGGAATTTTCATAAAGAAAGGTGAATTTATTACTCCAAAATTGATAGCTTATGGAATGTCATAAAAAATTAACCCCCTTTAATGAAATTGCAATTTCATAAAGGGAATTTCATTTATGCTTGCAAATAAAAATGTAAAGCTAAAAAAAAATCTGATTTACCTTCAAAATGTGAAAAAATGAAAATTTGAAATTATAAAAATATTTATAAAACAACAATTTTCAACAATTTTTATAAAATCGAAATGGCGTCGAAATGAGTTCGAATTTGTTTCAGATGAAATATTGTAGCTCATTATTCACATCCATGTATTTATTTTTGTCATTTTAATATATTTCCATTTTTATTTTAACCCCCAAAGTTAAAAAAAAAGCTGCAAAATGAAAAGTTAGAAAAATAAAATAAAATCTGAAAATGGAAATAAAATGCAGAAAATCCAAAAAATAAACTAATAGCAGTTTCATGCTACCCTATCATGCAAAACCCAAGATGTGAGAGTTTTCTAAGTGTAACCCAACTTAACCGGAACTGCATTTGCACATCCCAAAATAAATTAGGTGCAAGACTAAGGAAAAATATAAATTCTCTGATTCTAGATGTTCAAAAATGCAACCTGAAAGCATTAAACATTGCCTATAAATCCTAAAAAATAGAGAGAGAATAGATGGACATTAATTTAAAACACCCAGAAATGGCTCTCCTCTTATTTTGCTCATAAGGTACAGAAATCCTGCAACTTTGCATCAAAACAAACAATGGTATTTCTATTTACATCTCCATTCTAGTAGTATCTGGCCTCTCCAAGAAGATCCAACCCCATTTTCGTGCATTGAATGGTATTTTACAATTTTTCAAAAATCTCTTCGATTTCTAACTGTTTGCTTTCCCCTTCCTCTGTTTGGTTTTCTTGCATTTAGGTAACACTTATTTGGTACCTGTTTCATATGGTAATGCTTTTTATCGCTTAGTCCTTTATTTTTGGCTTCACTTTATTGGCCTTCTATTTTGCATTCTTCATGTTTCTTGTTACCTTCGTTCCAACTTGTAATAACAAAATTTCATCATTCGCAACCGCTTTGGGGAACTCCTTTAGTAACTTTAATAACACATTGCAATATTACCAAAATATATAGACTAAGCTTCATTTTCATTTATTCATCCCTAGTCTTCTTTATGCCATGTCTTACTTATTTATAACTATTGGGGTAACACTTTCCATGTGGCATAGATTGAATATTATATGTGATGAAACTGCCTGTATTTGGTTTGACTTATATGAGTGATTGCCTCCTTATGTTTGACTACAGCATCTGGTTAAAAATATTATTACAAGTGGGTGTAGTCCCCAAAAAGTCATATACTATAGGAGGAAATATTTTGTGATTATTGCTCACAATAAAAGACCACTGGCTCACCCATGGTATATGAAACTAACACCTACTGTCGAATCTGTCATCCCATACATGTCAAAATATCTGAAGGAACCTGTGATAGCGGGGTGATCATAGCATAAATTTTTGACATGAATTTAAACTGTCCTCCATTGCAATATCAAAGTTTCATACATGTAAGATTTCATCATGGGTATATAAAGACCTCCCTGGTTGTTCCTTGTGTGTCTCCAAATTGCATACTTCATCGAACGAGCTCGCTATCCTATAGCCCATGGGGGTCTGAGACATCCTCACAACTGTATATAATATCATGTTGTTGATTGTTTCCTATTCATATGGATTTTGATAAACACCTTTGCATGAATTTGTGTGTGATCCCGTCATGTCCACCGATGTCCCACCAGAGACAACACAGTGCTACTATCATGCACGTCATTCGAATGGGAACATACAAATGGTGGTCAACATCCAGCTAAGGCCATTTCCATCATAAAATTTTTATTTTTTAAATTATATTACACTGTGCACACCCCTTGTAATACATAGTTTTCACTGTATATGCCACAACGACTTTCCCCGTGTATGAACACAACACTCTTTAACTAATATAGTAATACTGGAAAAGTTATTTCCATAACAACATATTCGATGTACCCATATTATCATGGTAGCAATGTCATGAAGCTCCCAACGGCCACTTCGAGAAATTTTGTGGTTTGTCGTTAATGAAACCACTGATGACCTTCCCATTGACTAGATCGAAAATGATGTCCATCCTTTGTTGTTGTCACCCAGAGTGTTCTACAAGATTCCCTGTGAATAAATCTCTCCCTTGGTTGCTCACATGGCTTGGTTACCTTACCATTGTCAGAAAACATACACTGCATCTACATTCACCAAACATAAATTTGTTACCAGTGTTTCATTGCCTATTCCTATGTTGGAATTTCATTCCACTTTAACACCTCTTCTATAGCGACCCATCCGCTTCCATCGTGTACTCCTTGCTGTTGGATTATCCTTTTCACTGTTCGATTGGCCGAATTTCTCTCTTTCACATCTGAAAGCTAACTGCACTATCAAATTCTCAAGTGTATGCCATATTTCTCTAAGATATACTTTACCTGTATCGCCCAAATTTTTTGCACCCTTACCTTCAGGCTAAAGGATCTGTGCTCGAAAGGGGGATGCGAGAAGGATGGTACAATACATTGAATGGAGAGGCCATTTGAAGGTCGCGCCTCTCGGGGGAGGGGTATAAGGGTGAATTTTTTATGGATGGTGGGGTTCACCAGGAAACTTTGAGTGGTAGTTTCCACGCCTAGGTCGAGAATGGGTTTGATGTGTTCATTTTATGTTCAATCATTCAGATTCCTAGGTTGGCCAAAATGAATCTAAGCTATTCTATATGAAATTTCTGGTTTATATGAAAACAACAAACATAAATGAATCCTAAATATAGAAAATATATAAAATGGAGAAGAGTGCACTTGATTTCTAATGTCTGATGAAGATTCTGAAGCTTGTAGGAGTCCAGATCGTCCCGAATATGACAAGATCGTTTGTAATTGTACAGAATCATCCAGATCATAGGAGATTTTCTGAGATCATCCAAGATCATCAGCGACCTAATGAATTTGTTAGAAACCTGCAATCATGAAAACAAACATCAAAAACCAAAAATACAATTGCAAGAATGATACAAAATGATAAAAATAAGAATATAAATGCTTAAATGATAAATCCTAATATCAAATCAAATGGGATGTAATGTTTTATTAATTTATTTTGAATTTTATCATGCAAATATGCTAAATGAGGTGAACTCCAAGATGCAGAATAGAAGTGAATTAATCTAATGCATATTTAAATAAGAAAAAGAGATAGAGAATGCAAACTCAGGGCTCTAATTGCCCCCAATATGAACTGTAGTTAAAATCATCTGTAATCGTATGAGATCGTCGCCGATCTCAACAGGATCGTCCAAAATTGAGGTTGAATCACCTGTGATGATCCGAGCATCCTGTGATGATCCGAGCATCCTCTGACTAAGGATCTAAACCTAGTGTACTGTGTTTTTAGATTGATTTGTTTAATTTTTTACTTGAATTTTTTATTGTTTTTGGGCATCACACCCGTTTTTAGGCCGTCGATCGAGATGAAATCGTCCTAATTTCATCGAAATCGTCCCTAAATCATCGATTTCATCTGAGGACGAAATCGAAGAAATAGGGACGATCCCGTATAATAAGAGGTGATCCCCAAATTGAAGAATCAAAGGCGATTTCGTCTTATTAAGGAATATTTTGCTAAATTTGGTACGATATCGTCTAATAATGGGCGATATCAATATTTTTTTATGAGATGAAACTAATTTTAATTGATTTTAATGATTATGTACTAATGATTTTTGTTGTTTTATTATTTATTTTGCAGAGGGGATTGCTAAAGAGTCGAGAGTGGAAATACAGGGGTCTCAGGGATGACTTAGTTACGCTCGGTCAGGCCGAGAAAGACAGACTAGCAGAGGTCAAACTGCAGCATGTGGCAGAGATGCCACAAATTCCTACAGACATGGGGCTACTGACAACCCTAGCAGAGAGATGGTATCTGGAGTCATATTTCTTCCGATTATTGACAAGGGAGATGACTCCCACTCTAGAGGATGTATGGAGGATCTTGAGGATCCCCATACATGGGCGGTTCATGACTCCTTCGGCCAATCAGGGCCGTGCCATGATGAGATTGTGCAGTCACCCAAGATTCGCCCTGGAGAAGGGTGGAGTGAACATCGAGGCTTTGAGGCAGATGCCTGGGGTGTCTTGGTTGACCCGGGTTTTGGTAGGGGTGGTGGGTGGCCTTCTTCTATGCCACCAGAGTGGATGCAGGTTATTGTGTCTCCTCTTAGATGTGGTCTGCGACATGAGAGACCACAAATACAGGTTTGCTTGGGGTAGCTTTGTACTATGTCGCTTGTATAGGATCCTTTACGAGGTCATATACAAGGGAGGTCGATATTTGGTGCTGACATCGCTGCTCCAGGTTTGGTGCTGGGAGCACATTCTGGTGTGGTGGCTGATACGGCTTCCACTGACAGGAGGTGACCGGGAGAGACCTCGGGTTTTCTATTGGTGGCTCCAGAGAGGGTCACAGCGATGGATAGATCTGTCGATGTCTTGGAGGCTTCTATATGACCTCACCCTAGATCAGATCACTTGGAGACCATGGAGAGAGCATCCAGGGTGGGTGGAGGATAGACAAGAGTTGTCTTACATCAGGTGAGTCATCTGGTTGAGGATAGAGTGGGGAGAGGTAGAGCTCCACTACTACGACCAAGTTTTGAGGTAGTTAGGTCTATAATAGGGTATCCCTTCTCTTAGGGATTACGAGTACTCCTGGACTATGTAGGATAATACCACATTGAGCGGGGCTCCAGACATGCAGCAGTTTTGGAGTCAGGATGCTAATGATGCCCCCATTTAGCTAGTGTATGGGGAAAACACGGGGGTAGCATACGGGTATGATGCCTGGTATGTAGGCATCCACCCTCCTCGGATGACAAGGGCATAGGGTTCGATGCACGCTATAGTGCAACGAATGGAGAGGCGGTGCCAGGTTACCATCAGTACAATAAGGGGTCATAGAGGGAGGGATCAACGATGGCCTCCTTAGGAGAGATGTCGAAGAGTACCATAGGCTCCAGAGAGACAACAACAACCAAAGAGGAGGGAGAGACTCCCTTCTTAGTAGAGGGATAGGCCACCATCGCCCGATAAGGGCAAGGGTGTCGAGGTGGGGGAGAGCAGCGATATGGCGGCTCTCTAGGCAGAGAATACCCGCCTACGAGCTTAGGTGAAGACTCTTTAGGATGAGGCTACATGGCTCAAGGCTCGAAGCGGAGGGGCGAGAATTCTAGAGCTGGCATGGGCTATTGCATAGACCGCATTCTACCAAGGGTTGTACTATCATGTGGTTCCAGAGGGGCAGAGGATACCGCTACCACCTAGCATTACGGAGTCGATCAGGATGGGATCATCAAGGACATCATCACGATCGACATCGAGGACCCACGATACAACACGGACCTCGATAGGACCACCTCCTCCACCTCAAGGCGGGAGAGGAGATGAGTCTGAGAGCTCAAGGGCATCTCAAGACTAGCTTCTCATTGTACATAGACCATATATTTTGAGAGGATTGAGTATGCTAGGGTATAGATTGTGGCATACCAATCCATTTTGATATGATGTATAGACTTCTTGATATATATATATATATATATATATATATATATATATATATATATGTTCTTTTTGTGATATGACTTGTGCATATGTTTTATGATGCTTTAATATTTTAATGGTTGATTGATTATTCATGTAATTATGTCATTGAAAATATTATAATTTTATGTCATGCTATAAAATTAAATGAAATAATCTGATGTAAACAAATTGGTTGTTGTGGTGTGATTTGATGAAAAATAAAGTGACTTCTAACAATAATTTCAAGATTACTCCATTAAAATTAAATTTGAATGGGATGACCACTGAGGAGATGATCATGAAAAGAGGATTAGCATTCTGAGGAAAAACTAGGGCATCAGTTGGGTAGCCGAAGAGATTTCTGGTTACTGTGGATTTGAAGACAAGATTGCTGCCCCAGGAGGGTCCAATGGGGACACCTCCGGATCCTCTTCTAGAGAGACATAGTTCTTATGCAGATTTGTTAAAGGATAAATCTCCATCAACGATTGAAGAAGCACAAAAAACTGCACTAAAAATGCTCTTTATGGATGCTGGAAATAGATCAACATCTCAACGAGTTAATGGATGCTTGCCACAGTTAGAATCAAGGCCAAAGATTGTCATTGAGCAAAGGATGGTTGAAGAAACAGTTTTATATAGAGCCAATCATGATTTGATCTGTAAATTCATGGGTATTTGCCCTACCCTGAATTTTTTGCATTCCTGGGTCCAAAAAAATTGGGAGCCTCTTGGTGAGTATTATTTATGGTTTATTAGCAATGGATATTTTATTGTTAGTTTTTCTTCACTTGCCGATAGAAATAGGGCTTTCAAATCATAAAAGAGGAATTATGGTCTGGCAAGATTATTTGTTCAAACCTGGAGAGTGGGATTTGATCCTCGAATTGAACCCATTGCTATCCCGGTTTGGATATGTTTGTATGCACTTCTAATGGATTTTTGGAGTGAGCAGGTATTGGAAATTATCGATAATTTCCTTGGAAGACACTTGGGTGTTTCCAAAGACACAATAGAAGGAAACACAACTATTTATGCAAGATTATGTGTGGAAATGGATCTTAGCCAGCCTCTACCGACAGAGGTGGAACTTGAACTTGCGGGACTATCTTGGATTCAACAAGCTGGATTATGAGGCATTGCCCTTCAGATGCAGAGTTTACCACAAACATGGGCATTTGGCCTGATCTTGCCCAAATAATATGAACACAAAAATAGAGGCTCCTATAGGAATGTCAAATCTTCCTAAGGAGGGTAAGTCAACATTAAACAAAGAACCAACCAATATTTCTCAGGGTAAAGAAGCACAGAGAGATGGTTTTGAACAACCCAAAAGAAGGAGAAGGCAAAAGAAAAAAAGATGGTAAAGAGCAAACCCAACTCAAGCCCTCCAATAGGTATGAGATATTTAAGACACTAATGGACCAAGAAGAACAATTCATAGAAGGAGTGGATGGGAATAATGAAAATAATAACATCCATGTTCAAGCTTCTCTTTCATCTCCCCCCGTCATAGAGAAGGTAGTTGAGTACAGTGAGTTACCGTAGTTAGAGAGTGTAGGGGCATTGATAGTGCATAACCAAGAGCAGCCAATAATTAAGGATTTCAATATGGGAATAGTAGAAAAGAACAGAGAGAGGCCAACTTTAGGGATAACTCAGGTGGAAAAGAGATAAAAAAATAGCAACTCTCAAGGAGTGGGTAGAAAATCAAATAAGGAATTGATAGCAGCTCAAGGAGACAAACTGATCACTAGAGGATCGATGAGGTCAATATATTTTTACTACTCTCAAGGTAACCAATTATTATACAATCATGGAATGTTAGGATTTTAAATAGTAGAACCCATCAATATGATGTTCGAAGACTCTTAGAAAAATGTAAAACAGATTTTTTGCTTATCCAAGAGACAAAAATGTCATTAGATCTTATGTGTAAAACAGTTAACAAAATTTGGACGGGTTCTGGTCATATGGAAGTGGTTGCCCAAGGTGCCTCAGGGGGGATAGTTACTCTTTGGAACTCTCTTGAATGGACTGCAATAGAACATATAGCTTGGAGGGGTGTTCTAACATCACATTTTAGAAATTATGTCATAGCTGAACATGTTTTAATCACAAATT
Organism: Wollemia nobilis; assembly: GCA_028583015.1. NCBI lineage: Eukaryota > Viridiplantae > Streptophyta > Pinopsida > Araucariales > Araucariaceae > Wollemia > Wollemia nobilis. Next base: position 3,518,956 of record JAQPPZ010000569.1, on the reverse strand, counting down.
TTTATGGGGCTCAAAACCTAGATGGTCAGATGCATCAATGGAAAGTCATGCATAACATGAGAGTCTCAAGGGAAGATTTAGACTGGATTATTGCTGGGGATTTTAATGCTAAATTATCCTCTAGAGATTAGGAAGGGGGAACCCCAATTTTGGACCCAAGGGATCGACTTATGATTGCCCAAGTCCAGGCATTACACTTGGTGGATATTAAATGCCCTGGAACCAACTATACTTGGACTAATAAGAGGAGGGAGCCACATAGTAGGAAGGTGAAGTTAGACCATTTTTTGGTTTCAAAGGAGGCATTTGTAAAATGGAATATAAAATTTTAGATTTTGGAGGGTCTAGTTTCAGATCACTTTCCCATTTTGTTGGAAGGAGGGATCAAGACAGTGCAGCATCACAAACCATTTAGATTTGAAAACTTTTGGTTACAAAAAGAGGAACTTCAAAATAAAATTCCATAGTGGTGGGAAGAAGGTCACCCAGAATATGGGACAACAATGTTTAGATTCCACAAACAACTTCATTATGTCAAAGCTCAACTGAAACAATGGAGGCGAGCTAACAAGACAGACTTCCAGGTCCAAAGAGCTCCATTGGTGGCCAGATGGGATGAGGTTCAAAAAAACTTTAGGGAAGGAACAATTACAAAGTAGCTCAAAGAAGAGGATGATGCATTGCATAAAGCGGTTGAGGACATTGACAACCAAGAGGAGACCTACTGGAAACAGAGAGCAAGAACCACTTGGTTATTAGAAGGTGATAAAAATACCAAATTTTTCCATCGGACTGTTTGTGCGAGGAGACAGATGAACAACATGGAAGCTCTTCAATATGAGAACGGAAACTCCTTTGATACAATTCCAAGTATGCATTTCCATTCAATGGATTATTTTTCTAAACTATTTAAGGAAAGTATGGTGCAAGATGAAGAGGCTCAAAAAGAAGTTATTGTTGTCATATCCTCTGTTATCTCTGAAGAAGAAAATCAGACCCTACTTAAACCCATTGATAGAGAGGAACTAAAGAATGTAGTCTTTGGAATGAGCACCGAAAAAACTCCAGGTCCAGATGGCTTTCCAATTGAGTTTTTTCAGGCCTTTTGGGATAACTTGGAGGAGGATGTAATGGCTATTATAGAGGAGTCCAAAGGTAGTAAAAGAATGCTTAAAGCATTAAATCATACTTTCATTACCTTAATTCCAAAAGGGGAGGAGGGGGTACATATTTCATATTATAGACCTATTGCCTTATGCAATGTCATATATAAAATAATCACAAAGGTAATGGCTGAGCGGCTAAAACCTCTTCTACATAACATTATCTCCTCAGAGCAAGGGGGTTTTGTAGAGGGTAGGCAGATCTTGGATGGTGTGGTTCTAGATTAGGAGGCAATCCATTTAATGCAAACATCTGGTAATAGAGGAATGTTCATAAAATTAGATATGTCAAAGGCTTATGATAGGATGGAGTGGAGCTTCTTGTCAAAGATGATGGCAGCCTTTGGTTTCTCTCAGGATTGGATAGAATGGGTCATGAGTTGTGTTTCTACTCTGACTCACTCAGTGTTAATCACGGGTCTTCCCTCGCAACTATTTGGAGCTACTCGAGGCCTTCGTCAAGGATATCCCTGCTCTCCCTATATTTTTCTCATAGTGGCTGAAGGATTGGGTAAACTTATCTTGAGGAGAATACAACAAGGTTTGCTAATAGGTATCAAGGTGGGTGAGGAGGTTTTGACTCACCTACAGTTTGTGGATGACACAGGATTGGTGGGAGTGGCCAACTTCGGGAAGCAAGAATGATTAGAGATACACTTAATGTCTACCTCAAGGCTAAAAACCAAGTCATCAATGATAAAAAATCCAAAGTGGTCTTTTTCAATCTTGATCAAAGGCTTTAGGATAGAGTTTTAGAGATCTTGGGATTCACAAGGACTTATCTCCCAGTGGTATACTTGGGGGTCCCTTTGCATTTTAAAAAACTAAAAATAGATATCTGGAGGAATATTTTGGATTGTATCAAGGATATAATTAATCATTGGTCTCATAAATGGTTAAGCTATGGGAGTAGATTAAATTTTTTACAGTCAGTCATTCAGGCCATGCCAATTTATAAATTTTCTATCCTTGCTGCCCCACACACTATATGGAAAGAGTTGGACAAGATGGCTAGAAAATTTTTATGGGAAGGAGTAAAAGGAGAGAGGAAATGGGCCTTAGTTGGTTGGGATAAAGTAAGCCAGCCCAAGGTAAAAGGAGGTTTGGGACCGAGAAGATCAAAGTTAAATAATAAAGCTTTGGTTGGAAAGCTTTACTTGGAGGTGGTTTTCCCAACCAACTTCTTTATTCGATGAGAATATTAACCAAGTAAATATTTGGGACATGTAAACCCAAATGAGGTGGGTCATTTCCCTTTGGATGGTAATGGATCCTTAGTGTGGCAGGCTCTCTCAGGTAGTAAAAGATAGATTATTTTGGAAAGTGGGGAGAGGGGAGAAGGCACAATTTTGGATAGATTCATGGGATCAATACCCACCTATCATTGTTGAATTTCCTGAATTGTAACCAATAAAAATAGCCATAGAAACCAAGGGATGGGTCCAAATTGAAAGTTATTTCAATACTAGTCAGCTGGGAGATTATAAGTTTAAGCAGTTTAAGAAGTTGGATGAGTGGCCAATTTCAATCCCTCCAGATTTGACACCCATCATGACTAAAATCTTGGCAGAAATATTTTTCACGGGTAGAGATGAGGAGGATGAATTAGCTTGGGGCTATGGGAGCTTTGGTGTCTAACATAGTGAAGGATAGATATGATAAGATCCTTCCAGAGCCTCCTCCTCCTACATATTAGGTTGAGGATTGGAGAAAGATTTGGCAGTCCAAGGGTTGGCCGAAAGTAAACTTTTTTGCCTGGCAGTTCATGCATAATGGAATTCTTACTTTTGATAATATCAGATGTAAAGGAATCATTGGTCCATCTCAATGTGTTTTATGCTACAAGAGCGAGGAAAAAGCTAATCACTTGAGGTTTGAGTGCCCATTCACGCGCCAGATTTGGGAGAGATGATTTTTATATTATAAAATTCAAGTTAATGGTGATTTGAATCGGAGTAATATTTGGGAAAGATGGAAGAGGGGTAGATTTAAATCCAAAGCTCTTTGTATTGGTTGGGAGCTTGGATTAAACTTTATTTGGTGGCAAGTGTGGTTGGAGAGAAATGCTAGACTTTTTAGAGAAACTTTTTCTTCTTTAGATGGAGTTTGGTAGGTCATTTGGATCAAAGTCACAGAAACTGTGGCAGTCTATGCTAAAGAGGAAAATAAGGTTGTTATTGGGGCAATGGAAAAGGAAGTTGAAGTGCAAGAGGGATAGGATAGAGCTAGTTGGAAACCACCCCTAGAAGGTTGAATTAAAATTAATATTAATGGAGCTACAAAATGCAATCCGGGTAGAGCTAGAATTGGAGTGGTTTGTCGGAATCATGTTGGAATAGTGCTCTATTGGGAACTGCAAGGCTTGGGAAGAGCCACAAACAATGAATCAAAAGCCTTAGCTATCAAATATGCTTCTATTTGGGTAGTAAAACAAGGCCACAAGAGGATAATACTAGAATCAGATTCTCAAATAATAGTTGGAGCTCTAGATTGCATGAGGAACTTTGCTTTGAAAACATGGAGGTTGAGGATTCTTGTCACTCAAATTAAGGAATTATGGAGGGAATTAGATGATGTGATTCCAATTTATGTGAGTAGAGATCTAAATAAAGTGGTAGACTTCCTCGCTAAGATGGGTTCTGAGAAGGTTCAGTGGCACAGTGACATGGCTATTGAGGATGAGGTGATTAGGCAGGGTGTTGAAAGGTCCCTAAACCTTGTTCAAAGTAGCCGTGGGCCTCCGAAGAGGGAGGCAAAGGGGAAGAACGGTGGCAGTAGATCGAGATAGCCTAAAAATAGCAGGGGCCACCTAAGGTAAAGGTGCCCAGAGGAACCAACTAGAAGAACTAAATTTTTTTGCATGTTTTCCAAGAAGACCGAAGAGGCCCATGAGCTAAAGATCAAAGAAAAAGCAAAACACCACAAGGAGAAAGGTCTCACGATATCGCAACATGTTGAATTTTTGTAGTCCAAAGCAAAGGGAGAAATCAAGCAGGAAAAAGTATCGTGATATCGCGACATGTTGCAACGTCACGGCCAAAGGAGGAAAAGGTGTCGCAATATCGCGACAAGATGCATCGTCGTGGCCGAAGGAGAGAAAGTGTCATGATATCATGACATGTTGCAACGTTGTTGCCAGAAGAGAAGTGTCATGATATCGTGACATGTTGCATCGTCGCAGCCAAAGAAAGAAAGGTGTCGTGATATCATGACATATTGCATCATCGCGGCCAAATGAGGAAAGGTGTTGTGATATTGTGACATGTTGCATCTTTGTGGCCAAAGGAGAAAAGGTGTCACGATATCGTGACATGTTGCATCATCGTGGCCAAAGGAGAAAAGGTGTCGCTATATCGCGACATGTTGCATCATCATGGCCAAAGGAGAAAAAGTGTCGCTATCGCGACACGTTGCATCATTGCGGCCAAAGGAGAAAAAGTGTCACGATATCACGACATGTTGCATTGTCGTGGCCAAAAGAGAAAAAGTGTCATGATATCATGACATGTTGCATCATCGCAGTCAAAAGAGAAAAAGTATCGTGATATCACGACATGTTGCATCGTCGCGGCCAAGAGAGAAAAAGTGTCGCGATATCACGACATGTTGCATCATCGCGGACAAAGGAGAAAACATGTCGCGATATCACAACATGTTGCATCATCGCGGCCAAAGGAGAAAAAGTGTTGCGATATCGTGATATGTTGCATTGTCACGGCCAAAAGAGAAAAAGTGTCACGATATCGCGACATGTTGCATCGTCGCAGCCAAAATAGAAAAAGTGTCGTGATATCGCGACATGTTGCATCATCGTGGCCAAAGGAGGAAAAGGTGTCACGATATCACGACATGTTGCAACATCACGGCCAAAGGAGAAAAAGTGTCGCGATATCATGATATGTTGCATTGTTGTGGCCAATGGAGGAAAAAGTGTCGCAATATCGTGACATGTTGCTTCGTCATGGCCAAAGAGAAAAAGTGTCGCGATATCGCGACATGTTGCATCGTCACGACCAAAGGAGGAAAGGTGTCATGATATTGCGACATGTTGCATCATCGAGGCCAAAGGAGAAAAGGTGTCACAATATCGTGACATGTTGCATCATCATGGCCAAAGGAGAAAAGGTGTCGCGATATCGTGACATGTTGCATCGTCATGGCCAAAAGAGAAAAAGTGTTACGATATCGTGAGATTTTGCATCATCACGGCCAAAGGAGGAAAGGTGTCATGATATCACGACATGTTGCATCATCGAGGCCAAAGGAGAAAAGGTGTCGTGATATCGTGACATGTTGCATCATCACGGCCAAAGGAGAAAAGGTGTCACGATATCACGACATGTTGCATCGTCACGGCCAAAGGAGAAAAAGTGTCACGATATCGCGACATGTTGCATTGTCGCGGCCAAAAGAGAAAAAGTGTCACGATATTGCGACATGTTGCATCATCGCGGCCAAAAGAGAAAAAGTGTCACGATATCGTGACATGTTGCATCGTCGCAACCAAGAGAGAAAAAGTGTCACGATATTGTGACATGTTGCATCGTTGCGGCCAAAGGAGAAAACATGTCACGATATAGTGACATGTTGCATCGTCGTGGCCAAAGGAGAAAAAGTGTTGCGATATCATGACATGTTGCATCGTCATGGCCAAAAGAGAAAAAGTGTCGTGATATCGTGACATGTTGCATCATCACTTCCAAAAGAGAAAAAGTGTTGCGATATCACGACATGTTGCATCATCGTGGCCAAAGGAGGAAAAGGTGTCGCGATATCATGGCATGTTGCAACATCGCGGCCAAAGGAGGAAAAGTGTCACGATATCGCGACATGTTGCATTGTCATGGCCAATGGAGGAAAAAGTGTCGTGATATCGTGACATGTTGCTTCGTCACGACCAAAGAGAAAAAGTGTCGCGATATCACGACATGTTGCATCATCACGGCCAAAAGAGAAAAAGTGTCGCGATATCGCGACATGTTGCATTGTCGCGGCCAAAGGAGGAAAAAGTGTCGCAATATCGCGATATGTTGCAACGTCATGGCCAAAAGAGGAAAAAGTGTCGCAATATCGTGACATGTATTTTCGCGGCCAAAAGAGAAAAGTGTCGCGATATCGCGACATGTTGCATTTTCACAGCCAAAGGAGAAGAAGGAAAATATGTCGCGATTTCGTGACAAGTTGCATCAACAGACCAAACCGATCCCCCTGGCAATATCTCACATTGTGCAAACATTGAAACTTGTAGGATCATGCCTTAGGCCAATGGGGAAGGAGTCTCTCCACACTTGAATGTCAGATTCGTCGACTCCCCTATTTGCTAGGTAATGTTTTAAGAGATTTGGCTCCATTGGAAATCTTATTTTACTGTTGTAATCTTGTGTTCTCTCTGACTAAGGCTGGGAAAAGTCTCATACCAACTTGTAAATGTTCTTTGTTTTAATACAAGTTTTTTCAAATTTCTAAAAAAAAATAATAATTTCAAAGGACATTGTCATTGTTACATGACCATTTCATGGAGTCGTCGCTCGCTAGGTCATCAAGATAATCCAGGTATGAGAGAAATATTGCTAAAAGTAAAAGGGTTCTTAAGAGACTTTCTTAAGATTTTGTGTTGTGATGATGAAAAATAATGATGGTGATGATTTGTTTTCAGATTTCTATGAAAATATTATGCATGAAATATTAAAAATATGATTTTTGCTAGGCATAAAATTCCTAAGTGTGATAGAATTTTGAACAATTGCCTAGGAATTATACCATCATTGCAAAACTGAATGTTTGACATAATGAAATGAAATAGAAAATTTTTTGTTCTTTTTAAAGCATAATTGTGTAACATAATGATTTAAGCCATATGCTTTTATGGATTAAATAAATGGGAGATAAAATTATAATGATGGTTTGCGCTAGGCATAGAATTTTAGGTATAGACTTATACCATCATCGCGAAATCCAAAAGAAGAAATTGATGTAATAGTTTTATTGCATAGTTGATTTTTTATTTTGAGATTATATATATATATATATATATATATATATATATATATATATATATATATATATATATATATATATATATATAATGAGGACTTGCACTAGGCATAGATTCCAATTTAGGTTTAGGAACTATACCATCGTTACGAAAGTCAAAAATATAAATGTGACTTTATTGCTAGATTTTTGAACATGCTTTGAAAGAAATTTTGGATTTTTGAAAAAAATGTATTTAATTGTTTGTACGCTAAGCCAATATTCTCAAGTAAGAAAATCAAATTATTCCAGAAGATTTGCATAAATATTTTAAATTATCTCAAAGACAATTTAGATTTATAAGGAACCCCATGTGCATATGTGAGTTCATTGCCGATCTTGATCTATCATAATGATACAAAATATCTCAAACACAAATGTGTGTGCAATTGTATTGTTCATTTACCAATTTTGAGCAAGATAATTTGATACAAGTAATTTTAATTAACCAAATGAGTGTTCGTTGACCATGATTTATATGCATGTAACCATACCAGACTACTATGTAAGTCAGTTCATCAAGAGCTAGCTGATCCATGAGCGGACATAGGTCTGTACAAAAGAATGTTGCTAATGTGACAGACATATCACCATGCTAGGAGTTACCCAAGGCCAAGCAGGTTGGGCACAAACCACCTGTTATGGGACTTACCTCACAGTTTTTTAATAATTGAGAATTCCAGGGATTCAAGCTCATTCACCCTTCTTTTCTTTCAAAGGGTAGGGGAAGGGATTTATTGCTTTTTGCTTTTTCTTTTCTTTTCTTGTTCTATTTTTTTTTTTGTATTTTTGCTTGACATTGAGATAATGCTGAAATATTGCTGAGATGGTACAAAATGATAATGCTTCTGAATAATTTCTCTTTTTCTCATGATTTTCTTGCTTTTTTTTTTCTTTTTCTTTTTCTTCCTAGACTAGGGATACTTGCTCGGATTGGCTATAGAGCAAGGGATTTTTATTTTGGGCAGGGGTGAGCTTGTCCTTTTGTCAATTCTCAAAGATTCTAGACCATGTGCATGATAGGATAGCAGGGGAGAATTTTTGCTCAAGAGACCACTTCTACTGTGTAGCATCGCTTTGAATTTGCAATGAAATCATTTTAATGTGAAAAGGTGTACTTGGTTCAAGTAAATAACAAGATCAGTTCTCTATGCTAAAAACTTTATTTAATTCAACTGTGGACTTTGATATAAGAGAGATTAATAATCATACCAAATAAGATCAAGATATTTATTTATGTGAGTGTGAAAGTGAGGGATTCCAAATAAATGCTAATTTATCCAAAATAACTGAAAATATAACTGCAATACTTCAAGAATTGACAGGTGCAAGAATAGAAGATGTTTTTGAGGATTTTTATTTTTTTTTATTTTTTCGATTTTAATTTATGATTTGAGAGAATACATAATATTACTGTTTTTGAAATTTTTATATGAATTACTAAAATAAGACAATATGTATAATATATACAGTGGTGAAATTACCAGATTTATGCATAATAGCGCTTAAGATGCATAATGTTCATAGGTTCTTTAAGATCTTTACCATCTAGGGTAGCTAATCTGTATGCTCCCGATTCAAATTTAGCAGTGATAATATATGGCCCAAGCTAGTTAGGCTCAAATTTACCTTTAAGGTCTTTAGTTGCATTAGTATGTTTTTTATTTTTCTTTTAAGACGAGGTCACCGATCTCAAAGGATCGATGGTGAAATTTCTTGAAATATGCTCATTTGAGCTTGTTCTGGTAGGCACAAAGATGCTCCAAAGCATTAATGTGCTTCTCATCTAGGAGTTCCAGCTGACTAAATCTGCCAGCATGATATTCATCTCCTACTTCAGTATCTTGAAGTAGCAGAGCCAAAGAAGGAACTTCTAATTCAAAGGGAAAAATAGCTTCAGCGCCATAAACCAAAACAAAAGGTGAAGTGCCCGTGGGAGTACGAATGCTAGTTCGATAAGCCCACAAAGCAAGATATAATTGAATGTGCCAATCATGGCTAGATTTATTGACCAATATTTTGAGGATTTTAATTAATGTTTTATTAGATGCTTTTGCTTGCCATTACCCTGAGGATAATAGGGAGTGGACCAACGATGTTGAATTTTATATTTTTGACATAGTTTATTTACATATTTGTTTTTAAAACAAGTTCCATTATCCGAGATGAGATTTGCAAGAATTCCAAACCTACAAATAATTTGATTAAAAATAAATTTGGAAACTTGAGTTCCATTGCAAGAAGCTAAGGGAATAGCTTCAACCCACTTTGTAAAATACTCGATGGCGGTTATGATGAATTTGTGTCCATCAGATGACACAGGATTGATTTTTTCGATGATGTCTAAGCCCCATTTTGAAAAGGGCCAAGGAGATGAAATAGCCTGCAGTTCTTATGCAGGCGCATGGACAAGGTCAGCGTGTTTCTTGCACTTTTCGCAATGGTGCACGTAATCATGTGCATCATTATCCATGGTAGGCCAAAAATATCCTATCCTAAGGAGCTTCTTAGCAATGGTGCTACCACTAAAGTGTCCCCTACAAGATCCATCATGGGCTTCACTCAAAGCTGATCTAGACTCTTCTAGATTCAAACATCTCAGTAGGATACCTTCAAAAGATCTCCTATATAAGGTATTGCCAATTATGATGAATCAACTTGCTCATCTATGTAATAACCGGTACTGGTTTCTATTAAAACCTTCAGGGAAGATCCCATTTTGAAGAAAATTGAGGATATCAGTGTACCAAATTTTAGGAGTAGTTTCTTTGATTAGGAACACGTCAAAAGGTTCCAAGCATGATTTAATTGAAGTGGGTTCCTGGATTTGATGAATAATGATGGTAGCATATTCGTCATCTAACTCCAAGGGTAAAAGATATGCAGTTGCGGGTCACACGATTGCTAGATCTAGGAATAGCTTCCAAAGTAATTTGATCAAATAAAGATATTAATTGTAATACATATGCTTTATATGGGTGCAATTTATCATCTCTAGTCTGATAAAAATCATTAATTTGATTTATAACAAGTTGAGAATCACAAAAAACTAATAGATTTTTAATTTTTAGTGCCAGGGCTGCTCGTAATCCAAGGATGAGAGCCTCATATTCAGAAGTGTTATTAGTATAGGAAAACATTAAATTAAAGGATATAGGTATGATAGGTTTATATGGAGATATCAAAATAATACCTGCACCAACCCCACTCATGCATCGGGCTTCATCAAAGTATAAGGACCATTGCTCTGAATGATCTACCTCAAGTTTAAGGTATTCGTCAAAAAACTCAATGACGAGGGGATGGGTGGATTCTAAGGGTGCAACAACTAATTGATATGCTATGATTTGACCCTTAATAGACTTCTATCCTATAAACATGAGTTCAAACTCACTTAGCACAAGAACCCACTTTGCTGTGCGACCAAATAAATAAGGTCAACTCATGAGATACCGTAAGGGATCGAATTTAGCAATAACATATGTTTTCTGACTGAGCATATAATGGCATAGTTTCTATGTAGAAAATACGACTGCTAGACATAACTTATCTAATGCTATGTAATAGGTTTCATAACTAATTAATGTTTTGCTAATGTAATAATTAGCACACTCTCTTTTCTCATTGTCAAGTTGAGCTAACATAGCTCCTAAAGCAAAATCTGAAGAAAAAATATACAATATAAATGGGTGATTAGGTTTAGGTGGAGAAAGTATAGGTGGGTTAAGAAGATATTGTTTGAGGATTTCAAATGCTGCCTGACATTCGTCATCCCAATAGAAAGAGACATCCTTCTTAAGAAGCTTAAGAAAGGGTCCAATTTTATCTGCCAGCTTATTGATGAAGCGACGAATAGCTTGAAGCTTACCTTGTAGACTCCGTTATTCAGATATATTTTTAGGTACGAACATATCAGTGATAGTTGTAATCTTGAGAGGGTCAATTTCAATGCCACGTAAAGAAACTATAAACCCCAATAATTTACCTAACTTAACTCTAAATATACATTTGGTTGGATTCAATCGAATAAGATATTCCCTTAATCGATCAAATATTTTTCTCAAGTCATCTAAATGGTCATCTTCTTCAGTAGAACGAGCTATAATGTTGTCTACATAATCGTGTAGTATATGATGCATAATATCATGAAATATATAAGTCATAGCTCATTGATAGGTTGCACCTGCATTCTTCAACCCGAATGGCATCACTTTCCAACAGAAAGTCCCCCAAGGGGTAATAAAGGTTGTTTTAGCCTGATCTTCAGGAGCTATCCTGATCTAATTATAACCATAAAATCCATCCGTTAAGGATATCATTCCACTCCTAGAAGTAAAATCAATGATCTAATCCATATTAGGAAGGGGAAAATTGTCTTTAGGGCATGCAACATTAATATCTCTAAATTCTGTACAAACCCTAACCTTAGTAGTTTCTTTCTTAGCTACTGGAACTACATTCAAGATCCATTCAGCATAATCAATGGCTTGTATAAAAATAACATTCAAGAGTTTTTCTAACTCCCCTTTGACTATTAAGGCCACTTTAGGATACATCTTCCTAAGTTCCTGTTTAACAGGTTTATCATCTGGGTGCACTACTAGGTGATGCATAACTACAGAAGGGTCTAAACTTGGCATATCTTCATATGTCCAAGAAAATACATCTTCATATTATTTAAGAAATGCAATGTATTTATCCTATTTTTCTTGACTCAATTCTAATCCAATGTTGATTATGTGAGGGTTATCCTCGGTTCCAATGTTAAATTTTATGATATTTTCTACTTCCATATGTAGATCTCTCTCAAAATTAGGTGGGGCGGGTGAAACACACAATTCTTGTAATTCTTCCAAGGTTAGCTTGGATAATTCATCTTGAGGAGTCATGGCCTCAAGCTGGGCTATACTAGGTATAGAGCCATCAAAATAAAATCCATTATGTAATAATTCCTCAATGAAGACATCGTGAAAGATATCTCCCTCCAACTCATCGTCGGATTCAACGATCATCTTAGGATAAGCTATAGATAGCATATTACATGTGAATGTCTTATTTATTAATGCAAGGCATCATGCGCATCTAAATAATCTTGGTAACATATAAGTTGGTCATCATCCTCAAATAGGAATGGCTGACCCTTACTAGGAAATAGGCCCACACCACATCGGGTGGGCCACGCTTCTACCTCAAAAGGTTCTTTCATACCATTATGAAAAGGTACCAAACCTTTCCCTTTATATCCCAATTTAAGCATTATAGGTTTAGCTTTAATATATTTATTAGTAAAATAACATCGAGCATATCCATCATAATGAGTTCTGATGTTTCTGGGTATTCTACCCAAGTCATATCCCTTATAAATAAAGGCACATCTCCCGACTTGGTAAATACTTCCCATAGGCTGTGGGAGGTCCAAGGTATGAGGATATGGTGGCATATTATTTAAAATAAGGGAATATTGCATAGAAGTATTCATTTCTTCTAATATAAATATTTTAGATAGATCGGGTAAGAGCTCGTCAGTAAGAGCATAAGAGGTAGAAGGAACATTCCCTACGTATTTTTATGCTTAAAATATGACTTTGGTGGATGTAGATGGTGTAGAGGTGCCGATAGATGGGTCTATTATAGGTATGGAAGTTATAGGAGTAGAACAAGAGACATTGGTTCTGAGATTAGGATCTTTCTTAGGTCCTAATGCGGTTTGTTCATAAGATGGTTGAGCTATATGTGAAGGTGCAACTGATGGAGAAGAAGTATATGACTTTGTGGGTGTGAGTTTCACATGTTTAGATGGATAATAAGAATTAGGATGTGTGGATGATAGAGCATGGCAAAATTGAACTCCAATAGGTTCTACCAAAGCACACATATCAAAGGGTCTTGGATCACCATGAATGGTAATCAACTGATTCTTAAATTTGAACTTAACACATTGATGTAAGGTTGATGGAACAGCTCACATCGCGTTGATCCAGGGATGACCCAAGAGTATATTGTACGAGGCAGGGCAATGTACAATAAACACAGTCGTATCCAAGGTTCTCGGACCAACCTGCAATGGAATGGTAATAACTCCACACGTTTCTTGTGTTTCGTCATTGAAAGCTTTTATGATCATATCAGTTCTTTTCATTTCCTCACTTCTAAACCCAAATCTTTGGTAGAAGTCAAAAGTGCAAATATTTAAAGATGAACCATTATCAATCAAAACTCGTTTGACTGCTACATCTCCAATTAAAGCAGTAATATACAAGGGGTTATCTTTATGTAAACTATGTTGGGGTATGTCTCTATCCCGTAAGTCAATATAATCAACTTCACGAGTTATTATAGTATTGGCCATGGATTCAGGTTGAATGTCTTGTGGTACCATCATATGGGTTAATGTGAGAATTAATTCATCTCTATGTGTAGGAGAAGATCTTAAAAGGTCCAAGAGGGAAATTCTAGCTATAATATTTGATAATTTTTCATTAATATTATAAGGAGGTTTAGGTTGAACATTAGGTGCATGATTCCCTTTATTAGGAACCTTCAAAACAAATGGAGTTGATCCATCATTCTAAATTTGATCTTGTTGATAATTTTGAGCCTGTTGTCTAGTAATAGCTCCGATGGTACCCATAATATTATTTTGTGGATGATGAATGGGTCTTGGTCTAGTGTTTATAGCTAGCTCATTAGAAAGTAATCGGTGAGACGATGGTCTAGTAGTGACTCTTCTTGGAAATAGCTCTTCTAGAACCATATAACTTGTGATAGGGTGAATAGTATTCGATTCATCTTCAAAACTATTCGATTGATTTGATGTGATTTCCATATCACTCTCAGTCTCGTATTCTGTATCACTAAGATCAGGTATCTGAATATTATATAGAGGCCTGGTTGTAACCACAGATAAATTCATGTCAAAGATTTCTAGATCATGAGCAGGTAAATGCCCGCTAATAGTTCCTACATATCGGGCAGGAGGAGGGACATTATGATGTTCAATTTGATTAGCCACCTCCTTACCATGTTTTGGTAAGGGATGTTGAAAGATGTCCAATGACTGATTGGCATTCTGATTCAGGTTTTGTGGGGTGTTATTTTGAACATTATTAGAAATATTTTGCTTAGGTTGAAATGCTTGCACCTCCATATCATTGTTATCAATAAAGTCCTATATTTTATGTTTTAATATTTTACAAGAGTTGGTAGTGTGTCCAGGTCCTCTATGGAAGTCACAGTGTAAATCTACTCTGTATCCAGGTATAGTTGGATCAGGTTCCTAGATATTTGGTAATTGAATCAAACCTCATTCTAATAATTGCGGTAGAATAGTTGATAAAGGTTGATTTAACCTAGTAAATTCTCGAGGAGGTTTATCAGGAGGTTTCAGTACAAACTTCTTCGTTGTCTTTGCAGCATTAACATTAGCAATATTTCGGCTATCGATGACTCCATCACCCACAACTTGTTTATTCTTGTATTGATTTTTGGATGTTTTCTCATCGTCTCTCTTTTTAAGCCGACCTCTCCTAATGAGAGCATCTTCCACTCTTTGACTAAGTCTATAGCCTGATCGAAGGTGGTCAAGGTAGCAGTTGATAATTCGTAATATAGTTGCTCTTGCAAATTATTAATAAAGATGTCCAACATCTCCCTATAAGGTAACACAAAGTGCAATTTTCCTATCAACTGTCTCCACCTAGCTAGGAAATTAGCAAAGCATTCATCTTTGTCCTATTTTAAGTTATACAAATCTTTAATGGTCACATGTATTTCGATGTAGGCACTAAATTGATGAACAAAATACTTGGCAGTTTCTTCAAAATTCCTCAAAGAATTAGTGGGTACTTGATAATACCACTCTAATGCCATTCCTCCCAAGCTTTTCGGGAACATTTTTAGTAATAACAAGTCATCATGTGATATATCATGACATGCTATCCTAAACATACGAAGATGCTCTATGGGATCTTTGGTTCCTTTATATATGGGAATAACAGGCATAGGAAAATGTTTAGGATACGGCTGTGCTACGACTATAGGATCTAAAGTCTGACTACACATCTCTCGATAGTTGTACGAGGGACGGTAGGGATCTATCTGGTCCATGCGGGAAACTAGTTGTTTCACCATGGTTTCAATATTACTAGTTTGTCCACCATATTGGTTCGGTGGGACATAGGTATGGGATCTATGAGTGTATGATGGTGTAACATAAGGATTAGATGCTATATTGCTATTATGCAAAGTGTTGGTAGGAAGAGTATTATGAAGAGGATTTGTAATAGTATTATGTTTTACTCTAGATTGTTGGTAATTGGTGTTTGGTTTTGTTTTGGGTTTTTTTTTATTTGAGGTATGTTGATCAAGAGCTTGGCGAAATAGAGCAGTAAATTATGGTTTCTTTTGTGCGGGAATGACCCTAGTCTTGTTAATAAGCACTTTAAATTTTTGAGTAGCCTGTTGTTGTTGCATGTTCTAGATCACAACTGCCATATCCAAATTGGATGGTCCAGCCTGATCACTCTCTTGATCAATAAAGGACAAGGGATTAGTGCGTGTTTGAAATACATCTTCTAGAGTTGCTTGAGTGTCACTAATTTGATCCTTGTCCATATGGACTGCTCTATTAAAAACACCAATATTAGTGTTAATGAACTTCCAAAATTGTTCCATGTTTTCAAAAGTGATAGCTCCTCCCGGAGACATTTTAGGGGATGAGGATCCTTCCTCTCTAAAAGTTTTTTCTTGTTAATTTCCTACAACAAGCTCTTCTTCTTGCTGGTCTAGGATTTCTTCTTCCTGAAATTGGTCCTCAGGAGGGACATTTTGGTTAGTTAATGGTCTTCCTAACCAATATTCATCTTCTTCGATTTGTTTTACATTCCTAAGTCTAGGCATCATGATAAACTTAGGTTTTAACAAATATATATAATTATATATATATGCGGTAGGGTTGAGAGGTATATATTTTAACTATATACCTACTATAATACTTTAAAAGGAAAATGTTTTGTTTTTGTTTTGTTTGTTTTTTTGTTTGATTATATTATTATTTTGCGAGAATAAAAATAACAAACAACATGCTAGTTGTAAGAAATAACAATAGTAAAAAGAATGACTTAGTTTTCTATGAATAGTTTATGGATATCATTGATAGGGTCAAGTTCATCGAGAGTCATGAAATACTCCTCTTCAAATTGGAAGTGGTTTTTCAAGAATTTGACAAAGTGTGCTATGGTAATATGATCTACTTCAGACTCTGACGTGTAAAAATAAAGTTCATGGCAATACTCTTGATACAACACAGCTCTAGGAATTATATTCCATATTTTTCTATCCGTAAGAATGACTTCTTGATCCTCTATACGAGATAGAAATTTATGTACTACAACTACGTTCTCAAGGTACTCCTCAAAGGTGTATAATTATGAAGACACAAGTGCTCTTTTATTTGCTAACCACCTATGGCAAGCTCTCTGAAGTTCATGATACAAAGTCACCTGATCAGGATCTAGGATTCTATCTAGGACAAACCTCTTAATTTGCCTAAGTTCTATAGATCTAGATTCAATAATACCTAATCTCCTATCAAGTTCGTCCCACAAAGATTGGGCTCTATTTTTTTGAGGTACTCTAAGCACAGAAGTAATCTCTATGGCCGTTAATTTATTTTCAACATTTATGGTGACAACTCGTCTTCTATTATAATCTACCATATAAATATGATATGCAAATTTAACAGTATTCTAATGATTCTAGATGTTCTTAATAATGTTTTTATTTTTTTTTCGGATTGTTTTCAAAAGTTGTTTTAGTTTCACGTCGGGTTCACCAAAATGTATCGCCCAAATTTTTAGTACCCTTACCTCCAGGCTAAAGAATCCATGCCTGAAATGGGGATGCAAGAAGGATGGGACAATACCTCGGACAGAGAGGTCCTTTGAAGGTCGTGCCTCTCGGGGGAGGGGTATAAGGGTGAATTTTTGACGGATGGTGGGATTCACCAAGAAAATTTGAGTGGCAGTTTCCATGCCTAGGTCGAGAATGGGTTTGATGTGTTCATTTTATGTTTAATAATTCATATTCCTAGGTTGGCCAAAATGAATCTAAGCTATTCTATATGAAATTTCTGGTTTATATGAAAACAACAAACATAAATGAATCCTAAATATAGAAAATATCTAAAATGGAGAAGAGTGCACCTGATTTCTAATGTCTAATGAAGATTTTGAAGCTTGTAGGAGTCCAAATCATCCAGGATATGATAGGATCATATGTAATTGTACAAAATCATCCATATCACAGGAGATTGTCTGAGATCAGCCAAGATCGTCAGCGACCTGACGAATTCGTTAGACGAATTCGTCAGAAACCTACAATCATGAAAATAGACACCAAAAACCAAAAATACAATTGCAAGAATGATACAAAATGATAGAAATAATAATATAAATGCTTAAATGATAAATCTTGATATAAAATCAAATGGGATGTAATGTTTTATTAATTTATTTAGAATTTTATCATGCAAATATGCTAAATGAGGTGAACTCCAAGATACAGAACATAAGTGAATTAATATAATGCATATTTAAATAAGAAAAAGAGAGAGAAT
This sequence comes from Wollemia nobilis, assembly GCA_028583015.1. Taxonomy (NCBI): domain Eukaryota; kingdom Viridiplantae; phylum Streptophyta; class Pinopsida; order Araucariales; family Araucariaceae; genus Wollemia; species Wollemia nobilis. The sequence goes on along the minus strand of JAQPPZ010000569.1, from coordinate 3,501,145 downwards.
GCAAACTCAGGGCTCTGATTTCCCCCAATTTGAATTACAGTCAAAATCATCTGTAATCGTACGAAATCGTCATCGATCTCGACAGGATCGTCCAAAATTACGGTTGAATCGCCTATGACGATCCGAGCTTCCTCCGACTGAAACACAGTGAGATCTTGCAATAAAACTTGAAAACACAAATGCAAATGATGGGGAATAATATGTTCTAACACAACAAAAACCAAAGTTGCAGGGAAATGATCAGCAAGGGGGATAAACTAGGAAAATTCCAAGTTTATATAGGATCAGAGGAAGGTTAGGAGGTTGGGGATCATACCAATCTGGGAGATCTCCAATGTAGGAATATCCAATCGCACAGACACGCTTCTGCCCGAGTTGGAGAGGTTGTTGAAACATAAGCTAATTATGAAAATTTAGTTTTGGGATGAAATCGTCTGGACGTTCTGTTCCAGATGAATTCATCCGATTTGGGACGATATCGTCCAATGGTCAAACAACTTCTAAAAATGGCACAAAAAATGAGGTGAGCGGTTAACAGGCGGTTTCGAGGTTAAAATTCAATTTTTTTATCTTTTACTGAGGGTTTAACTGTGCCAATTTTAGGGTGCTATATTACCATACCCAATTAGGAGTTCCCACTGATGAGCACAAAAAATGCTCATATTTTGTACATATTTCTTGGATCAATATGTGGCTGTATAATAAGGATTGTGTACTTTTATAAATGATTATATAGATATTTGATATAATTATGCGTGTTATCTAATTTGTGTGCTTTTAGTATGTTTTGTGGAATTGCAGTTGATTTAGTTAGATTTGGAACAGTCGAGGTCCTTTCGATGGACCTAGCACTTTATTTCATCGAGAGTCAATGAAGAGAACATAGGCACCTCCCTACAATCGAAAGGTGCCAAGGGAACAAGCGCCTCCCTGCAGTCAAAAGGCACCAAGTGAATACAAGCGCCTCCCTGTAGTCGGAAGATGTCGATTGAACATAGGCGCGTCCCTACAGTCGAAAGGCACCAAGTGAATTCAAGCTCCTCCCTGTAGTCAAAAGGTTCTAATTGAACATAGGCACCTCCTTGCAGTCGAAAGGCACCGTCTGAATGCAAGCACCTCCCTGCAACCGAAAGGTGCCAACCAAAGACAAGCGCCTCCCTACAACCGAAAGGCGTCAACCAAAGGCAAGTGCCTCTCCACAGCCGGAAGGCGCTAATAGAGGGTAAGCACCTCCCTACAATCGAAAGGCGCTAATAGAAGGCAGGTGCCTCCCTACAACCGAAAGGTGCCACTGATTCTTTTCCCGTTGACCAGAGTTGAACGACATGGATGGCAACGGCTGGTGCAATTCCAACTTTGCATCATGTAGAGCTAAATTGGAGATAGTGCCTAACGTACCCAAATGTCTTATCGATGCTAGGCAAAGCACGAACCAAAATGAACACACCGCCTTCAGAACAGAATGTCAGACATCGATTGCATTCACCAGACTGTTTTAATTTAGTCTGGGAAGAATCGACTGTTGTAACCACTATTGTAACAGAAGTTCTGTGGGTGTGTTATATAAACACACGTAGATCATTCTAAAAATATATAGAGAGATATATAGAATTAATTAATAAAGATCCATTTTGAATTGCAGAAGATAGATTGTAATGCGTTGACAAATATATTACATTTCCAGAAGTTCTAAGCGCGTGTTCGATCGGGAGGAATCTGCTGGAGCCTGGGCCCACTCCAAGCCAGTATTTCTTCCCCATTTCTTTCCTGTTTATTTATTAGTTTATTTATTTCATAGAAACATTCATTAATTTACTAGTTCTCGTATTTTGCAGTAGGTTTATTTCTAGGAATGTATACATAATTTATTTCTGTAGATTTATTTCTGTTCTTCTTACGTAATTTATTGAGGAGTGCGGGAATGATTGAAAACCATCTCAAGAACACCCCCCAAACGTAGGATTAGAAGATTCACCCTCCAGTGGTATTGTAGTAACCTAGTTTCGAATCTTCGCAAGTTTACGAAGCTCCATGGGTTGATAATTAAATGCACGGGCATGTGACAAAAATAGGAAACCATTCACCTTGTTTGGCCCGCAACATTTTGGTGCCGTTGTTGGGGAAGCGTCTTAATTAGATTACTTACAATACCCTAAAACCTTCATCTGACCTTGCATGAGTTCTTCGAGAAGAAGAGGACCTGACGATCGCTTTATAAGAACTAATCCATCAGGACCTGAGTCAACCGATCATTTTGGATTTGAGTTAGACTCGCTCGATCTACCAGCAATCCATTGGAGTGAGGAACCACACTTTGTTCAAAGTGCCACCTCATCCCATCAATAAGGGGAAGAACGAATCATCACAAATCCCCTGTTTAATAGGACTCCTCTAGAGGAAGCCCTATTGTGGAAGGCTATGGAGGATCAGACGATCTCGCCAGACAACCTTAGAGCATTGACTCAGAAAGTTTTAAATGACTAGAAGGCCATAAACACTGCATTAGAAACCACATTTCCTGAAAAAATGGTAGATAACGATGAAGTCTCATCTGGATTTAGTTTCCCAATAGAGGAGGGAGTAGGAGATACCAAAATGAAAAACATATCCCCTGCTCACCTCTCGTCCTTCAGAGGACACCTGACTGAGGACCCTGACCTACTTTTATTCAAGTTTGATGTTTTGTGCAGGTCTATGGATTACAAATCAAATGCGCATAAGTTGAAATTATTTCCTTCTACATTAGATGATTCAGCTCTACGATGGTTCATCGGTCTAGGAGACAAACACATCACCACCTTGGACCAGATGAAGATGCTCTTTTTAGAGTAATATCAAGATTTCGGGAGAGCAAGAGACTCCAGGGAGGAGGTCTTGAGCATGACACAAAGAGAAGATGAGTCTCTCGAGGAGTATTGGGAGAGATTCAGCTTTAATCTTCAACGGTCCCCTCACTCGAAGCTATCTAATAAGTCCCTCAAAAGCATCTTCTTGAGGGGACTTACCAATGAGTCACTGGAGGCTCTCAACATGATCTCTGGAGGTGATGTCTATCAGCATGCTATGGACGACATCCGACAATTATGTCGGAACTACTCGAGAATGCGAGGCAAAATCACCTCCAGGACCATGAAGGCGACTGCTTCAGTCACCAAAACAAAAATAGGCAACATGCTGGAGGACTTGAAGAGCGAAATGCTCTCATCTCTAGCACTGCAGATGGATACTAGCACTGCAGATGGATACGCTGCTATTAGAAAAGAAGAAACAAGAAAATGACGTAGCATTAGCCTATTTCTGCCCAAAATGTAGAGGAAGGCATGCAAAGAATGCATGCCCAGAAAACAAGGTCAGAGAATGCATAGTTTGCAGGTTGAATCATAAAACTTGATTGTGCCCACAACTGCCCAGTAACTAGGAAGCGGCTGAGAGCATGGAAGCCTACTTCATAGGCAATAGGAAGAGTTGGCCACAGCCCCCCATAGGGAATATACCAACCGAAATGCCAACATATGGGGGAGGGTCATACATGCACCAAGGACCCCCTCAACCACCTAATATGGGGTGGTGGGGACCGTCACCCTGGACTAACGCACCCCTAGCAGCATTCCCAAATCAGCAGCCATGGATGCCATATCCATATCCTGGGTAGCAGTGGAGAGGCCACAATGCATGGAATCAGACTCCATAGAATACAGCTCCTACTCACATCCAATAGAACTTACCAGCATTGCCAACAATGAGACCTGCACAGCTACCAGCACAACCGATAGCAAACCCAAAAAATAGAGTAAATCAATTGACATACAACGTAGAAGGTGAGATGTACCATATGTACAATATTTAGCTTAGATCAGGTAGGTAGCTAGGAGTAGAGACTCCGCCTCTAGTAGAAGAGGAGGAAGAAATGGTAGAAATACCTCCACTAGTAGAAGAGGAGGCAGAAATAGAGGAGACACCTCTGGTAGAAGAGGGAAAAGCACTTGAGAGAGTGAAGGCTCCATTTCCTAGCCGACTGCAGGAACAAAGAAAAACAACACAACCAAAATTTGACATCTTGTCGAGCTTGAAGAATCTCACGGTGAAAATCCCATTATTTCAAGCAATTCGAGATGTCCCCATTTGCACCAAGGCAATCAGAGAAATCTGTCTAAGGAGACCCAGACGGAAAGCTACCCAGACTATCAATGTTGTGGGTAAACTATCAGATCTAATGATGGGTAGAACACATCATCCAAAGTATGCAGACCCAGGCAGCCCAGTGCTGACCATAAAAATTGGAGGACATTCCCTATCCAACACACTGGTTGACCTCGGGGCAGCCATCAACGTGATGCCTCAAGAGACCATGCAGAGGCTATGGCTCACGAACCTGAAGCCAACCACGATAGTGCTACAGTTAGCCGATCGATCAACCGTATCATCGAAAGGGATGCTGGAAGATGTGATCGTAATAGTCAGTGCATGGGAATATCCAATCGATTTTTTAGTTTTGTAGACCAAGACCAGGCTGGGCGGTTACCTGCTCATTTTGGGGAGGCCATGGCTAGCAACAGCTGATGCTTACATCAGCTTCCGGGATGGGCTAATGACCATCTCCAATGGGCAAAATGTCAAAAGGTTGACCATTTCACCGCCAGCTCAGTCTATGGACTCAACAGAAGAACCCAGGATCACCGAGCATGGAACTATGGAGTTGTCCATAATCCAATCGGTGATGACCTTGGAGGAGGTGGTAGAAGAGGATGAGGATGGTGCTATCATGGAGTTTCTCCATGGAGAATCATCCACCCCTGCACCTAGATCATCGTTGACTAGCACCCAAGATCAACACATCCAACAAATACACGTTGGGCCAGGGAGGACATTAAACATCAACAACAGGTTGACGCCCACACAGCTAGAAAAATTGGAAGAGCTTCTGGTAAAACACCAGCAAGCATTTGCATGGGACTACGTAGATATGCATGGCATCAGCCCAGAAATATGTACCCATCAGATTTACTTAGATGACCAGGCAACTCCTAGTCGGCAACCACAGAGAAGGATGAACCCAGCAATGAAAGACATTGTCAGAGAAGAACTGCACAAACTTCTGTCTGTCGAATTCATATATCCAATTTTTGATAGTGAATGGGTATCACCATTAGTGGTGGTCCCCAAAAAGAATAGGAAATGGCAGATCTGCGTGGACTACCGGGCGTTGAACAAGGCGACTAAGAAAGACCACTTCCCGCTCCCGTTCATCGATCAGGTCTTGGACACACTCTCAAGAAGAAAATACTTCTCCTTTCTGGATGGTTTCAGTGGTTACAACCAGATCTAGATAGGGGAAGAAGATCAAGATAAAACAACGTTCACCTGTCCATGGGGAACGTTTGCCTATAAGGTATTGCCTTTTGGACTGTGCAACGCATCGACCACCTTTCAAAGGGCGGTGCTTAGCATATTCTCTGATATGATAGGAGACGGGGTGGAAGTATACATGGACGACTTCATCGCCTATGGAGAAACCTTTGAGGAGGCAATGACAAATCTGGAAAGAGTGCTCGACAGGAGCAAGGAAAATCATTTTTCCCTAAGTAATGAAAAATGTTTTATGATGATGCAAGAAGGCATCGTGTTGGGACACCACCTCTCTATAGAAGGAATAAAAGTAGACAAGAGGAAGATCAAGGTCATCAGAGACCTACCTAGCCCCAGAACATAGAGGGAGGTAAGAAGTTTCCTTGGTTCAGTCGGGTACTACCGATGATTTATCACCGAATTTAGTAAGATTGCCAAACCACTACACACCCTACTTTCTAAGGACGTAGAGTTCAATTGGACGAGAGATTGCAAAGAAGCATTCCAATTTCTGAAAGAAAATTTGATATCTGCATCGGTCTTGAGAGGACCGAATTGGGCCATATTGTTCCATATTTACTACGATGCATCTAACGGTGTGATCGGAGCAGTCCTCGGGCAGAAAGATGATGAAGAATTCTACGCCATCTATTATGTCAGTAAAAACTTGGCGGGAGCGGAGCTCAACTATACAGTGACAGAAAAAGAATTCTTCATAGTTGTCCATGTAATAAACAAATTTTGTCACTATATAATGGGATACAAGGTCTTCATCCATACGGACCATGCGGCTATCGTGTATCTGATGAGCAAGTTGGCCATTGGTGGCAGAATTATCAGATGGCTATTGCTATTGTAGGAATTCGACATCACTATAGTCGATAAACCGGGCAAGGACAACATCGTGGCAGATTTTTTATCCAGATTGATACCAGCAGATCATCAAGTAGTGGAAGATCAGTTTTTGGATGAACATCTATTCGCTATTAGTGAACAAACTCCGTGGTATGTAGACATAGCCAATTACTTGGCCACCGAAAGGACCTCACCTACTCTATCCTACCGATAAAAGCAGGTGGTCATAGAGAAGAGCACATCATTCCTTTGGATGGATGGTCTCCTATTTAAAATAGGATGGGACCAAATTATAAGAAGATGCATAGCAGAACAGGAGTTTTCAGAAGTGCTCAAGGCATATCACGATGAGCCATGCGGAGGACACTTTGTAGGGAAACAAACTGCCTACAAAATCTTGTAGGCTGGGTATTTTTGGCCCACTCTGTTCAAGGACGCAGTAGCATATACCAGCAAGTGTGACGAGTGCCAGAGGATGGGTAGACCAACCCACCAAAATGAAATTCCCCTGCAACCCCAGGTACACTTAGAACCTTTTCATAAATGGGGCATGGACTTCATGGGACCATTTAATCCACCTTCGATGGGAAGGAGGTTTATTCTGGTCTACACGGATTACGTCACCAAATGGGTGGAAGTGCAGGCATTAAGGGACTCAAAGGAAAGAACGGTCATCGATTTATTATTTGCCCATATTTTCACACGATTTGGGGTTCCTCGGGAGATAACAACAGACCAAGGGCCCCAATTCACCTCCAAATTGATTGAGGAGTTGATGGAGCAGTATAGAGTTTGGCACAATAAAACCATGCCCTACCATCCACAGGCGAACGGGAAAGTAGAAGTGACAAACAAGGAGATAGAAAACATCCTGACCAAAATCGTGCAGCAACACAAGAAATATTGGGCCACATGGTTGCCGGAGGTAGTTTGGGCATACAACACCACGTGGAAATCCACCATAGGATGCACACCTTTCCAACTAGTCTATGGGAAAAATGCAATGATGCCCATCGAGTTTGAAATCAAAACTCTGAGGACGGCTTTAGAATTAAATTTGAGCTTGGACAAAGCTCAAAAATAGATGATTCGCCAGCTAGATCAGCTGGACGAAATTGGACTGGATGCTTTGTAGAGGATAGAGATTATACAGAAGTAGAGAAAGAAGTGGCATGATAACCACATCAAGTTGAAGATGTTCCAGGTAGGGGAATGGGTACTGTTGTACGATTCTTGATTTCAAGAAAGGAAGGGCAAACTTATGTATAGGTGGATGGGGCCGTATGATGTGGCAGAGCTCATTAGGAATGGGGCTGTGCGTGTTAAGACAATTGACGGCAGCAACACCATATTCACAGTCAATGGCCACTGACTACGCCCCTATAATACGTCTGAAACATTACAAGTAGAATCCAGAGTAGGCATGGGGGAGACCCCATCTTGCTAGATCTGGACCGAACTCTCACAGGTGAAATGGTGGGCACGAAAGTGCTCATCCAATTTGGTTAGTTAGTTATAGTTTTTTTTTTAATGTGTGTTTTTTTGCAAGGATGACGCCCACATGCAAGTTGTAGGCATCCTAATCCAAGGCCTAACAGGCACGGAACGCATCTAACTGCATTTATTTTCCTTTCTTTTTTGGTTGCTTTTTGTAGGTGGGGGACCTGACAACACAAAGGATAGGTATCTGGGAAACCAGGACTGATTCGGCTCAGCATTCTGACACCGTCTCATAGATAGAATCTGGGCAGCATGAAAAACTGGGAAGGTTTGATCACCCTTTTTCCAGTCAATTCGTCGAGTCCAGAAGAAGGCACCTTACTACACCCAGAAGGTGCCAAGATAAGAAGAATGTGCCTTACCACAATCAGAAGGTGCCAAGTCCTCAATAAGGCACCTTACTGCATCCAGAAGAAGGCGCCAAGACAAGAAGAAGGTGCCTTCTTACACTCGAAAGGTGCCTGTCCAGAAGAATGTGCCTTACTGCAGTCAGAAGGTGCCCATCCAGAAGAAGGAGCCTTACTGCACCCAAAAGGTGCCCATCCAAAAGAAGGCACCTTACTACAGTCAGAAGGCACCCGTCCAAAAGAAGGCGCATTACTACAGTCAGAAGGCGCCCATCCAGCAGAAGTTCAAAATATATATATATATATATATATATATATATATATATATATATATATATAATAGGCACCTTCCGTGGCAGGAAGGCACAAAAAAAATCTGAATACGCCTTCCAACATCAGGAAGGCGCATTCATTCAGTCGAATACGCCTTCCAACACCAGGAAGGCGCATTCATCCAGTCGGATACGCCTTCCAACATCAGGAAGGCGCATTCATCAAGACGAACTCCTTCCAACATCGGGAAGGCACGAACCAGAAGGAGGCACTCCCCCACATTAGGAAGACGCATGCAGGCAAAAGTGCCTCCCACCAATCAGAAGGCACCGAAAGGTGCATTCATTCGAAGATGAGCATCGACAACGTTGGAAAGGTGCTACATGGACACCATCCACATGGGGAAGGTACCAAAGAATGCCTCCTGCATGCAACATTTACATCTATCGGATGCCTCGAGCGAAACGAAGCATCACACGAATAAGCATCATCAAATGACCACACCCCTCCCTCATGTCATAAGTCAGCAAATCAGTGGCTACCATGACAACTGGAACACCTAATCAGGTATGTGCATATCAAATCAAATCTTTTATATAATTATTTATAAATACACAGTATCAAAAAATATAGCTGTCATAGAGATCGTACCCCCCATAGCTGGAAAAGCGTACCAATGAGAGGGCGCATTCCATAACTGCTAGGGTTAGGCATCTTTTCTATAATAATGTGCCTTCCTGAAGAAGGAAGGACAAAAAAAAATACAGTAGAAGGCACCATGGGAGGAAGGTCTAAGAACCATGCGATCAAGAAGAATGAACCCAGTGACACAGATGGGATCAGAGGGGCAGTAAAGACCCAATTCGAAGCCGAGGGGTGGCTCGAATACTACACCCTGGTCAGTCAGGGCCAGGATGTAGAGGTAGCTAGAGAATTTTCCACCTCTTTGAGGGGCGATGTGGCCCAAGTATGAGGGATGGAAATTCTAGTCACCCCTGAGTTCATCTCACAGGCGACTGGATTGCCTCTCATGGGGGAATGTATATACAAGGGCGGAGTGTTAAAAGTATACACTGACATACTGCTACCGGGAGGAAATGTGTAGGTAGACAGGGAGGGGTTACTCAAAAAAAGTCTCCCCATGAATATGCGAAAGATGTTCGAGCAGATTGCTCGATTCTTCACATGCACAGGGAAGTATACCCATCTGCACCTTAATCATTTGCACGTCCTCAATCACCTAGTGAATGGGAGGAAATTGAATATACCTGTGCTCTAAAAGATGAAGCAGCTCAGTACCAAAAAGGGGCACCATCCACCTTAGCCCACCATGGGCTGATATCAGCATTGGTCCACCATGCAGAGGCACAAGGATAGAACCGTGATGTAGAGGGAGATGGCGGCCAAACAGAGCAACACAATATCGTTGTCGAATTAGGGCAAGGCGAAGCATCCCTTGTAGAAGAGATAGCAAAAATCGGGCAATTGGCATTGCCCTATTTTCCTAGAGGAGCAGAGCAGTCACCAGTTCTCGGAGACATAGAGGATAGAGGGCATTCCCCAGTGCCCGAGTATGAGGAGGAAGGAGCGTCACTCGCTGGTGGTGAAGACAAACCAATTACCAGGAGGAAACGTCTGTGGCGATTCCTCTCGATAGAGGAAGAACAGAGCGACATAGAGATAGATGTTGTCACCCAAACCCTTCAAGAATCAACAAACCAGAGCCCATGAAATGAGGAAACTTTCGAGAGCAACGACCAGATCGATGTGGCCTTGGAGGAGGCGCTCGACTGGCAAACTAATTGCTGGATGGCATAGCAGGTTCTAGAAGATTTCCAGAACTAGCATCAAAGGGAATTGGACGAAAAGGATAGACAAATCGCTCAGCTTGAGTAGCTGGTCTGGTAGTTGTAGGAGGAAAATCAAATACTTTAGGATATAGGAACAACAAGACAGGAGGCATCCACACAGACTGATTGGGCAGAAGCAGTGCCGAAGAACTCTCCCACATCCACCGAACGAGTATTCTCTTCAGGGGAGATTCGATCGGACGCCCGACAGATCAGCCCGAAGGCAGGGGAGGATTCCTCTATTTTTAGAGGTGAAAATGAAAGAAGTCCTATGATGCCCCCTGTCATTGTCCTGAGTGACATAGAGCAGGATGAAGGCCTCCAGCAGTAGATAAGACTAGAGGATACGGAGGACCTCCCAGGCCTGAAGAAGGAGAAGAGCCTGAGAGGTCGACACCAGGAAGACAGGAGAACGAAGGATCACCCTCAGAGATAGCAGCACAACCGATCCTTCGGAGTGAAGAGAAGTCCCCAAAAGAGAAAGAAGAGACCCCTGTTCGAGCTACCATATTTTTTGTAGAGGCAAAGGCAAAGAGGCCCAGGACGGCTTGAAAGAAGGCAAAAGTGACCTTTGCTGAGTCAAAGGAGGATGAATGGGACATGCAGCTGTTTGTCGCAAGGCAAAAATATTTTGAGCGGTTGTGCAACAAAATGAAAGCAACCAAGGCAGCCAGGAAGGCATCCTCGAGGATAAAAGGAGATTCTGGCATCTGCGTCAATCTGATAGAAGATAGCCAGTTTTGGGACATCTATGGTTCATCCCGAGGGAGGCCTTCCATGATGAGGAGGTACTTGGAATGATGGGGAGTATATGGGCCACAATTGGAGGCCACTGTAATTACAAAGGAGAATGCAGGGCTTACCCTTGAAGTAGTCGCATTATACAAGGCCCAAGTAGTGCCTTCCAGAGAGGATAACTTAGATATCCCTTTGGCAATGGTCAAACCTCCAAATGATGACCTCTAGAAAGCTACCGAAGCTGCATTTCAATCGGTAGGAACAATGCTGGCTAGACCACCACCAGTAGCAGCCAAAACTAGAAGGGGACAATCAACAGCCACAATTTCCCATAGGCAAAGGCAAACCACACCTTCACATGCCAGCACAAAAAGATAGACTCGGGCCGCAGGGGCAGCCAAATCCTCCAAGAGATGGCGACAATGAAAAGTCAGAGGGCTACCTACAGTTTGGATGCCACGAGGGCGTGGCATATGTTAGGTGTGGGGGGATGATGAGCACTAGAAATGCTCATATTTTGTACATATTTCTTGGATCAATATGCAGCTGTATAATAAGGATTGTGTACTTTTATAAATGATTATATAGATATTTGATATAATTATGCGTGTTATCTAATTTGTGTGCTTTTAGTATGTTTTGTGGAATTGCAGTTGATTTAGTTAGATTTGGAACAATCGAGGTCCTTTCAATGGACCTGGCACTTTATTTCATCGAGAGTCAATGAAGATAACATAGGTGCCTCCCTACAATTGAAAGGTGCCAAGGGAACAAGCGCCTCCCTACAGTCAGAAGGCGCCAAGTGAATACAAGCGCCTCCCTACAGTCGAAAGGCACCGATTGAACATAGGCGCCTCCCTGCAGTCAGAAGGCACCAAGTGAATACAAGTGCCTCCCTGCAGTCGAAAGGCATCGATTGAACATAGATGCCTCCCTACAGTCGAAAGGCACCGTCTGAATGCAAGCGCCTCCCTGCAACCGAAAGGCGCCAACCAAAGACAAGCACCTCCCTGCAACCGGAAGGCACCAACCAAAGGCAAGCACCTCTCCACAGCCGAAAGGTGCTAATAGAGGGTAAGTGCCTCCCTACAACCGAAAGGCGCTAATAGAAGGCAGGCACCTCCCTAAAATCGAAAGGCACCACTGATTCTTTGCCTGTTGACCAGAGTTGAACGACGTGGATGGCAGCGGCTGGTGCAGTTCCAACTCTACGTCATGTAGAGCTAAATTGGAGATAGCACCTAACATACCCAAACATCTTACCGATGCCAGGAAAAGCATGAACCGAAATGAACATGTCGCCTTCAAAATAGAATGCCAGACATCGATTGCATTTGCCAGACTATTCTAATTTAGTCTGGGAAGAATCGACTGTTGTAACAACTGTTGTAACAAAAGTTCTATGGGTGTGTTATATAAACACACGCAGATCATTCTAAAAATATATAGAGAGATATATAGAATTAATTAATAAAGATCCATTTTGAATTGCAAAAAATAGATTGTAATACGTTGACAAATATATTACATTTCCACAAGTTCTAAGCGCGTGTTCGATCAGGTGGAATCTGCTGGAGCCTGGGCCCACTCCAAGCCAGTATTTCTTCCCTATTTCTTTCCTGTTTATTTATTAGTTTATTGCTTTCATAGAAACATTCATTAATTTACTAGTTCCCGTATTTTGCAGTAGGTTTATTTCCAGGAATGTATACATAATTTATTTTTGTAGATTTATTTTTGTTCTTCTTACGTAATTTATTGAGGAGTGCGGGAATGATTGACAACCATCTCAAGAACACCCCCCAAACGTAGGATTAGCAGATTCACCCTCCAGTGGTATTGTAGTAACCTAGTTCTGACTCTTCACAAGTTTACGAAGCTCCCTGGGTTGATAATTAAATGCACGGGCATGTGACAAAAATAGGAAACCATTCACCTTGTTTGGCCCGCAACACCTGCTATCCACGCTGCTTTCCTTCCTGCAATCATCGGTAAACTTCCTTATGCATTCTTCTCCTTGAGAACCGATGCTAAGACCCATCCACCGTATCAAATCTTGGCCCTCGATAGTGAAAAAATTCATGGTACACACCTAGAATGTCAGTTAGAACCTCATTGTGGTATACATTGCTCGCGGTACGTTTAGACCCTGCCAAAATCGAACATCGCATAGATTAATCTTTTTATGCAAAGATTAAAATAAATGGTGGAAAAATATTAACAAAACCTTATCTTGGGGCCTTTTTATAAATGGGCACTTTAATAATAAATATATAACCATACTTTTGTCATTATTTATTTTTTATTTATCTTTTTTATTATTTTATTATTTTATTTTAAACTTATATATATATATATATATATAAATATAAAATTTTATTTTTATTTTATTTGATTTTTTTATTTTCATTTTATATATTATTTGAAACATACAAATGAAAGAAACACAAAATTTAACAATGAAAACGCTAACCACAAGTTGACGATAAAATCGTCAACAACAAATTGACGATAAAAAATCGTTAGCAACAAATTGACGATAAAAATATCGTCAACAACAAATTGATGATAAAAATATCGTCAAGCAACAAATTGATGATAAAAATCATCAGCAACAAATTGACGATAAAAATGTCATCAACAACAAATTAACGATAAAAAATCATTAGTAAAAAATTGACGATAAAAATATCATCAACAACAAATTGACGATAAAAAATCATCAGCAAAAAATTAATGATAAAAATCTTCAACAACAAATTGATGATAAAAATCACCAAAAAATTGCTGACAACAAGTTAACAAAAAAACTACAACACAAAAACAAAGCAAACCTACTAGACACTCAAAATGAAACAAAAATACCAAAACACAAAAATTGAAAGGTGGGTCTCCAATTTTGGGGTGAGTTGTTCAACAGTCACAATAAATGGTGACTCTGCTAGGAAATGCTCCTGAGAATTTTGGGTGAAGAATCCAGATCTGAAATAAGAACATCAAAGATTAGCAAAAAAAAATTATTGAGCAATGTCCCAATAAGGTAGGGCTAAACAACTTCAAATAAACAACTAATTCATTTGCTTTTGCTTAGTGTGTGAAATAGTGATTCATTTTTGCACCTCTAAAAACCATCCGAATTCCATCACCTAACTTGCATTAGGCTATAAAATATTGCTCATAATAGAAAAATTTTATAGACAGAGCCCTACTGCTAGTCATGCGTCTAGAGCCCTACTGCTAGTCAGGCGTCTATAGCCCCGATAGGCGTCTATAGTCAGACTCACCCTGGTGTTTGCTTAATATTTTGCAAAGCACTTTCTTATAACTGAGTTGTGTTTAGATAGAGCCCTACTGCTAGTCAGGCGTCCATAGCACTGATAGATTTTATCTACACTTTGTGATTGATTTGATAAAGCTTTTCAATGCTCATTTTCCCTTTTTTTTATATAACTTTGTAAATATTCATGCATCACTAGGGTTAGGAAGCATAGAGATAGAGCGTGTTGAATTTTTGCCTTTATTTGCAAATCAAGATAACTTCATCCTTCAGGACTTCCAGAAATACCCTTTAATATATGAGCTACATGTGGAGATTTAATGAAATGTTTTATTGTTCCACTCTCCACCATTTTAGTCCTAAAATTTGAGCATGATCACAAAATAATTCATCCCCTTTTTCTCTAGTTCACCTACTTTTAGTTTAGATATTTCATACTTCTTAATAAAGGAACACAAAAATAGGCAAGAGACCATAAGTTAGTGACCATGAAACATCACCTCAAAACAAGGGAATAACCCAAAACACAAAACTCATAAATTTAAATTAAGGATAAAACACAAAAATGACAAAACCAAACAAAAATATGAATACCAAAACTTTATATAAATGTGCAATATGGTACAGGATGGTGCAAAGTTTGAACTATCAATTCTCTGGATCCCAAACATGATTAGCACACTTCAAAAAATATATAACATGATACGCATGCCAAGTTTTATAGAAATCCAACCAAAGTAAAGTTAGGCCAAACCATATAACAATTCTCATTTTGCCTCTTTCACCCCACCAACTTGATTTAGTTCTATTAATGATCCTGAAATGAACAAAAAGACACTATAACATTCATTCAATATCTTAGAATCTACTGCATTTTGTATTAAAATCATATTTGGGTTACAAAACTCGATATCCTTTTACAAATCTACCCTGAAGGCTATAATTGGATCTTCCATAAGGAAACCCCTTTGGGAATGGTACAAAAGTAGCAATATTCATCCTTTTGTGTTCCTCAGTGTAGGTGGGCTTCTTGCTCATGGGCCACTGTTGTTTGGATGTATTCTTGTACTTGTTGGACCTATTAACCTGCAAAATCTTGTTAGTACATTGGGGGGTCTACCTCAGTCAAACTCCATATTTATAAAGATAAAAGACTCACTAAATAAGCTCAAAACATGAAAATAACTGCTGAAAACAACATAAAAACACTAAATTAAGCTAAACTTACCTTATCTGATGATTCTGGTTCCTGTAGCAGAGGTTTGCACGGGGTCGTGTGAACCGGTCCTGGATTGAGTGGTTCGCACAAGGTCATGCAAACCTGTTCTTTTTATGCTGAAGCTACAAGGTAGCTTTTCTGGTTGTCTTGGAGCGATTACTTATTTGATTTTTGTGCGGGTCACCTTCAGAAAGTTCACTTTTTGAGAGATTATTGACCTTTCTCAATCACAAAATAACTCCATGAAAGCAACAAATCAATTGCAATGGTTGTATGATGGTTGTGTGATGGATGTGTGTTGGATGCAATTGTTGTAATGATTTTGGCAGAGTTTCAGTAAGCAAAAGTTGGGTGGTTATGAAAAGGTGAAAATGGCCTTCTGTTTATAGACTTGGCCAAGGTGAGAGGGAGGGGATGAGGTGTCCCCTATGAGGTAGCAATGGTGAGGTTTCCACCTAAGAGGTGTCTCCTAAGGTGTCTTGGTCATAAATGAGTTTGGGTGAGAGAATCCCTCACCCATCCATAAATAATGATGACCTACTAAAAATATCCATTAGACATTAATGAATACCTTTTTGGAAATATCTATCAATTAAAAATTGCTTCTTTTGAGGAAAAGTCTTCATCTTTCATTTATGACCCAGGAGAATGTAAGGTGGATAAATATCTAGGTGAGATGTAGCAAGGCTAGTATAGGCAAGGTAGACTAGGTGAGGTGGAAGACTCAAATCAAATTAGGATTAGATTTAATTAAGTATGTGATTAGTCATAAAACAAGTTTTGACCAAAAATGTTGACTTTTGAGCATAAAGTGCTTTTTGATCATGGTGAGGAATTCAACCTTGGTTGATTTGGGGATGAGGTCGCACGAGGACCCATGATTAAGTGTAGGAAGGGGATTAGCTAGCCCAAAGGGGCAAAGGATGGTGAATAGTGAATTTGATGAATGAATAGTGTTTTTAGCCAATTTATGTAATTTTAGAGGGTTTTGCAAATTGATTGACTATAGAAATAAGGAGAGGGACAATGTGTGATTTTTGGGTGTCTACATTTTACCCCTTTTTGTACTGGATTGTGTGAAACACATTTTAGTACAAAAACTGATGACATGAATTGATGGACTGATTGGAAGGCAAAGAATTTGTGATTGGTGAGTTATGGATGATTGCGAGAGAAATGCATTGATAAAAATGGTTTGTGATTGGATATAACACTTTGCAATATTATAATGATTGCTTTTGGGGGAATGCGTAAGATTACCTTGTATTATAATCAATGTGAGATATTCCAATTATGGAAGAAACAAATGCCTTTGTTAATTTTTTCTTTTGATTGATTGATGAGCTCTTTTGACAATATTTGATAAATTGTTGGAGCCATAGGGTAGAATTTTTAGGATCTTCATTCACAAGTGGTCTTACGACTGCCACTATGAAGATTGAAATCCAAGAGGTGTCTACTACAGGTAGAGGCATTTTGAAGTCTATCAAACATTGATTTATTTTTGGATTGGAATTTTGATTAAGAAGAGAAATTTTTCTATATCTATCCTATCATAAGGATTTGAGATGATCTTGAGCAAAAATTTTCTTAGGCATTTATTGTATCCATTGTTTGGACATTTTGGTTGTTTGATCATGTGAAAGGCCGTTTGTGATCTATCGGATGATTACCCCCTCAAGCGATGAATTGGCAATGGAGGTGACAAAAATTGGTGATGAAGTGATTGATAATGATACGGGTGGAACTAGAAATATTTGGCATGAAATTCACCAAAATGGATCATTTTGGAGATTGTCCAGGATGTGTGGATGTTGGTGTGAAAATTTGGGGGAAGAATGGCAGGTTCACATGGGGTCACGTGAACTAGGGTGATTCGCATGGGGTCGTGTGAACCTGTTGGTTTGCATGGGTGACATGTAAATTAGGGTTTATGGAGGGTTTACACGGTAATCTTGTGAATTTGATGATATTATGCACATGAGATAATGAAGGAGATATTGATGAGGAGGAAGAAATGGAATAGAGTGCTATCGAACGGTGAATTGGGCAAGACAATATGGCGAGTGGTTCAACGAGCACGAGCACGGGGGTGGAAATGCCAAAGGTAAGAATTGTATTATTTCTTGGTTAGTGTGTGCTTACCTAGGGTTTTGGAATTATGAATTTTTTGCTTTAAATACCATAAATTTTATGTGTATGCATGGGGTGGGGAAAATGTGTATACTTTGTGTAAAAAGGAGAAAATGGGTATCTCGGGGTAGGGTTGTTTTTTGCCTGTGATGTTTGTGCATGTGGAAAAATGTGTGTGATGTGATATGTGAAATGGAGTTTGAATGTTGTATATATATGAAATATTACAAGTGGGGGCATTGAATAAGCTAAATGGGTATCAAGATTTGTTTTATTTATTTATTTTGACTTCATTTTGACTACCCCTTAATGCATGAATGTGTTTTTTTGATTTTTTATTCATTTTTTCTTAGTTCAAATTTTTGCACGTGCAAAATATATATTCTTGGGATGTGTACCTTGAGGTGGAACTACGTCAGTAATTTTTGTCAGCGTCGGGAGATTCACATAGGATCATGCAAACCTGCATGGGGTTGTACGAATGGGTTGGTTCGTACGGGGTCATGCAAACCTACCTTAGGATGCGTGATGTGGATATTTTAGGTTTTTTTTACTTGTTTGTGCTCTATTTTTTTGGATATGTACATGTGAAAATAAAATAGATGGAGTTTATGTACATGATTATTGATTTGTGCATGTGTTTTTTGTAGGTGAAGAAGATATATGCACACCATCGGTTGCACAAATATCGAAAGGAGTTGAAGGATGTGTGGTGGCCAAAGGATGGTTAGTAGTTGAGGGATGTTGGCCTCTATGGGGTTTGGGTTATGCGGAAGGTTCATGTGAACCACACATATATATTAGCATTGTGTGAAAAGTAGGATATGGATAGGAACACCTTTTATTTATCGATGGGAGAGATGATCATGACTTTGGATGATATCTATTGGATTTATCAACTATCGATAAATAATATTACGGTGATGATCATAGACAAGGACTTGAGGGATGACATTATTGAGACGGTGTTTGGATGGTGGTGGCAGTGGGTAGATGCTAAGGGTGGGATGGACTATGCCAAGTATTGGCATCAACATTTTTTATCTAATTACCATGCTATGACAATGCTTTTGATAGTGAGTCATGCGCTACCCGATACTTCAGGGGTCAGATTCCATTGGAATATAATGGGCATCATGTTTGATATAATGGATAGGAGCATCATGTATGTGTGGGAACTTACATTATTGGAATAGGTGTATAGGGATATCCATGGAGTGGTGAGGATAGAGAGGACTGGCATTAGTGTGAGCCCATTGCTTCAGATTTGTGCAAGGGAGCATATCCTGATTTTACATCCAATAGACTTTTCGTATGAGGTACATAATTTAGATGGGAGAGATGTGCCATTTGCTATGCGATGGAGGGTGGATGTGGAGATCTAAAGGATTAGGTTGAGGTAGGGAGACCTTATGTTTCATCAATAGCAATTGGGTGACCTAACGATGGACTCAGTGAGGTGGAGTCCATGGAGAGGGGCGCCTGATTGGGCTGAGGATGTGGAGCAACTGGTGCGAATCCGATGAGGGCGATGGATAGTTGGGAAGTATTTATGGTAGTTGGAGTACTTACTATTTTCTAGAGTGTAGTCATAGTTTGGGTTGCAGTAGGGTAGACCAAAGCTACCTATAGTTATTTATATGGTGGAGGGTGATACAGGGCCTGAGCCAGTGGTTCCTCCACTAGATTTGACACTGAATGAACCCATAGTGATCCAAAATATGGAAAATATTAGGACAATACCTAATTTTTATGTGTGGTGGGTGAGGTAGGTATAGGATCTAGTTCTCAGGGTGGTCGATGGATGGGCGAAAGTAGCAAGTGTGCTCCTTGATAAGGGTCTTCCAAGCGGGGCAATGGTTGTGTCACTGGGATATGAGGAGCACAATAGGAGGAGAGGTCACTCAAGTTGGATGAGGAGGATGAGATCAATATGAATAGGCTAATTTGACATGTGAGGCCACGTCAGGATGAGCATGATCGATTGGTGAGTGAGCGATGTGTAGGGCCATCGATGGAGGGAGATGGTGAGGTTGGTAAGGGCACAACCATGATAGAGGAGATGCTCATGATGGATGTGGTAGATGAATCATCAGAGGAGTTACCAATAATGGAGGATGAGGGGTCTTATGTAGATCTGGGTGGTGATATATGTGTAGAGGATGAGGTACACTAGCTGCAGGAAGAGGTCAAGAGGCTTAGGTATAAGCTTCTTGACACAAAGATGGATTGGGTGAGTGATCACTCACTTTTGGAGGGGGAGGTATAGGAGCTAGAGGCTGACTTGTGGGCTATCCTAGAGGAGAAATATGAGGCTAGGGTGGTAGCACAACTAGTGGTGGAGGAGTGGGATGCACTCATGGCAGAGCTAATATAGGATGAGGGATGAGCAAAATGTGGCATGAGGGTATGTGGACATATTGAGGGGTAAGCAAGATGCAGCTTGCAAAGAGTAGAATGATATTATTGAGTCTGTGGAGTAGCTCTAGAGAGTTCTAGATGTGGCTTGAGCTGAGACTAATGCCGTAAGGGCAAGTCATATAACAAGGGTGGTAGATATTGAGAAGACTATATGGGAGACACAATGTGCTAGGGAGCAAGTTGAGTAGGAGATTGTTGGATTGGGGGAGGTAGTACCATAGTTGGAGGTGGCACAGTTGTAGAAGATAATGAGAGGTTTATGGTAGCCAACATGAAGAAGGCTACCAAGAGGATGAGGGCAGAGGGTGAGCTCATGGTGAGAGGGATAGTTGTCTTGACATACTTTGGATCTATCTCCTTATCACATACTCAGGTGCAAAGGATCCAATAGAGCATGTCATAATTTTGCAAAATGGGTCAGCAAGTGGTAGCACCTATGATGTCGTATGCATAGGTGAGGATGGCACCTCCAGCATAGGTGGAGGTACCACAGGTGGCAGGGACTAGAGAGGTAGAGTCATCACATGCAGTGGCTGGACGGGTGAAGGCATTGCAAGTGATGATTGGACGAGTCCTAGTGAATGAGGGGAGTGGTGAGACTCCTACAGGGCAGCAGTCATGATGGGGTTATAGGGGCATAGTGGTTGGCGATGACATTATTTTTTTAGATGCTCAATATGAGTGGATGCTTTTTATAATTATGTACTTATGAGGGTACAAATATTATTGTAGTCGTATGGAAATTTTGATGGTGGTGTAGGTACATGTATTGATGATGATATGCCCATAATGACACACATGTTATTGTAACCTGATGGTGCTATTTTTGATATATATACATATGACATTCTACGACACTTTTGTCTACTTGCATTTGTGTGTTTGTTTGTTTTTGCTTATGATGATACATGATTAGTGTAGATGCGGTGGTAAATAATTACACATGAATGGAATGGTTAAATGCTTAAATAAATATGAAATGAAATTATATAATGACATAAAAATGGAAATGCTTAGGATGATAATGTAAAGGATGTAAACAAGTTTCTTAGGAAAAGTATGTGCATCGTTGTGATATTCAGATGATGTAATCCATTCTATTTTTCCAAGGAATTTAGATATTAATGTTGCTGTGAGGAGATTCAAACACTACAGTTTGTAAGTAATAAAAACCATTGACTAACTGAGCAAACTTATTGAATAGGTTCTAGGCTATCTTGGTAAACAAGACAATAATCCTAGATTTATGTGTGTAAAGTGATGTTCATTTTACCATTTTGGAAGATGGTAGTTTATAACTACATGGTAACTTAGCTTGTAAGCTAGCTCATCTATAAAGACCCAAGAAATATAAGGACTCAAGATTTTGGATAGTACTCTTGAGGCATTGAATTTTGTTTTTGTAGACACCTAAAACACATCATGTTGAGGCAACTACTCATATGATACATGGTATAATACCATATGGAAGACCTTTGGATAGATCGAAGGTATATAAGTGGTTTGTACCACTCATTTGGGGCATATTTTCCTACTCAGTGCTAGCCACTTCTGACACCTGCGGTTAGCAGTGCTCATTGTGAATGTCAGTTGCAGTCAGCACTTAGAGTTAGTTGATCTTCATCTGACCCAAAGTTGGTTGCAATAGCTAATTAGTTGTAGATTGGAGCAGTTTGAGTGAGGAAGGATCCAAGAACCTTCCATACAATAAGCTTAACTTCCGTTGGTCACGAATCTGCCACAGGAAAGGATTTTCTATGTCTATGCACCCTAGACCCGACCAACATTGAAAGGCTGGGAGAAAGAAATGTCTCCCAGACCAATCTCCAGAGAGGGCTGGTTCCCTTACTATTTCTAAGCTTGATTAAGACTAAAGTTACTGGAAAGGAATTATAAATGTGCAGAAAGAAACGGGAAATACACGAAAAGAGATGGGAAATATGGCCACAGGCCGAACTTATATGATCAGGGAAAGAAACTCAGCAAGAATTTAACCTCAAGCGCATAAACAACATATAATAATAGAATACAACATAATCCACTTACGACCTTGCGCAGACAACCTTCAGGATTGCATTCCAGAACTCACTTTCTCATTTGCGATATTCAAACTCAGATGCAGAATTGAAATCTAACAATAGATTAGAAAGACGAGCATAACTCGAGAAATACATGAAATAGAAGGAAATCACACAGAAAGACGTTTGCAAAATCAGAGGCCAAATATCTTTCATTCATGCAAAGAACTTGAAAGCTTTCATGCAACCTGTCTCTCAAACTCTCGATCCCTCTTTCTGAGATCTACATTGATTTATATAGAAGTCTTGCTTCTTTACAACATTAAAAATATGCAATGAACTTCCTCGAGATCTACAAAATGTGCAACGGAAACAAGGAAATGATCCCCTTAAACCAGCCTCGGAGAAACCAAAAATTGAATGAAACAAGGAGTCGATCGTCTTCATTAAATGGTCGTTCTTGAAACATGCTTGAACCGTTAGAAAAATCATGAACAACAGCTTTGGATAATGGAAATATTTAATTCTGGTGGCTTGGACACGTTCTTCTACCTTGCTCGCATTGGAAAGCAGCAAAACATTTAATTCTGGAGTGCTTTTAATCGTTGGAAATCACAAAACTTCATCGAGCCGTTTGAACTGCTTTCTAGCGCAAACTGTAATAGGTCGCGAAAATGCGACATGTCACGAAATCGCGACGTATTTTTGCTCCGTACACTTTGTCACTTTGGAACCGCGAAAACCATCCATGTCACGAAATCGTGACGTTCTTTCTCAATTTTATCCTTTGCTACTTCGACCCGCGAAAATGCGACAAGGCGCGATTTCGCTACACTTTTCTCTCTTTTGGCTGTGTCCTCCTAGTACGTCGCGAAAACAAGACAAGTCGCGCTTTCGCTACGTTCTCCCATCGGCATCTTTGTTTTATCTCTGGGTCACGAAAACTAAACAAGTCACGAAATCGCTACACTATCTCCCCGCTGCTCAATCTTCTCTTCTAAGTCGCGAAAATCCGACATATCACGATTTCGCGACAATTTTCATCCACCCTGTATGGTCCTGCTTCTAACCCGTGAAAACATGACACTCTTGCCTCAAGTGGTTCGTTAATCTCCATCATGTCGCGAAATCGCTACAAGTTCTATCTCCTTGGACTTTACTGCTTTTGACCGCGAAAATTTGTCATGTCGCGAAATCGTGACGTTCCGTACAATCTGGCTGCCTCTTTGCTTCCTCTTCGCGAAAACGCGACATGTCACGAAATCGCTACAATTTTTTGCACTTGGTCCTTCCGCCCCAATATGTCATGAAATCATGACGTTTCCATGTTGCTGGACTTCATCTCCACAAATGTCGCAAAATCACGATGCCTCTCATGCCTTATGCTTTCTGTTTCCACTTGCCGCGACCACGCAACACGTCACGATTTCGCGACGTCTTTCGCCTTTTGTGCCTTGTTCATTATTCTGTCGCGATATCGCTACAAAGTTTATTGTCAACACCCTTTGCTTAGTTATGTCGTGATTTCATGACCTTTTCTCTCACTATACTCCATGGCCATTGTAAGTCGCAAAAACGTGACATGTCACGATTTCGTGACAGTTTACTGCGCTGCCCCCGTTGACCATTTTGACCGTGAAACTCCAACACGTCGCGATATCGCGACAACCTTGCTGCTTTGCTGTCGTTGACTGCGTTGACCGTGATTTTGGAACACGTCATGAAATCGTGACATTTTTTGACTTTGCTTCTCTCTCCTCAATAGACCCGCGATAACGCGACATGTCGCGATATCGCGACGGTTTTGAAACTATGCCTTCCATGCTGCTTTTTGTCGCGATTTCGTGACAGTCTTCGGACTTAGCTTTTTTTTTGCATCAAAACCTGTAAAGGAGTGAGAACTTCAACATCTTATGCATGAATAATCAACAATCAAAATAATGTGGCAAAAATGCCAACATTCTTGGCGGCTCATGGGGTATACAGTTCTGCTGTATGCATGAATCCCAGGCCTGAATCCATTGGGCAACAGAGTCAAGAAAAATTGAGAACAAAAAGCTGGCTGATGGGGTACATCTCGACGGACTGCTGCAACAACTCTTGCTGAATTACTGAAAACTCAAGGAATCTGTATTTGGCTTAGCTGACCAGGTGCTGTAAAAGAATCTCCATGAAAGCACCAAGGGTTGCAAAACAGAAATAAATGAAATAAGTGGAGTGAGGACTATGGAATGGAAATAGTAAATGATGGAATAATGGAATGGAAGGAGTGATGCGATAGATACAGTAACAGAGTGCTTCTGTGCTACCAGCGGAAATGGAAGTGAATGGAATAATGGAATGGAAGTGGAAGAGATGACAAATGCGGGATGAACTATGGATAAATGCTAAAACAACAATGAAGTTAGAAGAAAAGGAAAAGAAGAAACGAGAATATCAGAAAGGGAAAAAGAAACAATAGCAATGGCTTGATTACTTGCAGAAGAAAAAGGAGTAGGAGAAGAAGGGAAGGGAAGAAATAAAGAGGAAGCCACTAACTCACTGGGAAGGAAGAAGAAAAAAGAAAGAAATACGTACCTGTGGGCTCGCATGCAAAAAGAGCCGAAGTTGACAGAGGAAAACAATACTTTTTTTTTCTTTTTCTGTTTTGTCTTTTTTTTTGTTTTTTTTGCTATATACAAGGTGATACTGGACTCACAGTTCATGGAGTGTAGGCTTTCAGATGAAAGCCGTTCACCGAAATAGGAAGTGGGCTGCCATCCAAATCTTCCAGATGAAACGAATTTGCTGCACCAGCACTGACAATGCGGAACGGGCCCTCCCACAGAGCATCAAACTTCTTGTGCTTCCCAGGCTTGGCTTTCTTTTCATTCCATTTCAGGACCAAATCACCCACCTTAAGCGGACGATCAACGGAATTTTTATGGAACCACTTTGAAATAACTCGTGTATGCTTAGCAAACTCCTCATAGGCCAAAGAACATTGCTCTTCCAACTGTAACAACTGAGCCAACCGCATATCCATGGAATCTACATCTGCTTCATCATCCTGAAATCCCCACAACTGCTGCAATACTGGCAACTCTAGATGAACAGGCAACCTTGCCTCTTTTCCATATACTGGGGCATATGGTGAAGTCTTGATAGACTTCTTGATTGAGATTCTATCTGCCCATAAAGCTTGATTTAATAGAAGGTGCCATGATCTCTTGTTATCCCCCAAAGATCTCTTTAAAATCCGTAGCAAATTCTTGTTTGTGGACTTTGCCAAGCCATTTCCCTGAGGGTAATAGTTAGAGGATGTCTTCAGGAAAACACCATACTTATTTGCAAATTCAGCTAGCTCAGCTCCAATAAATGGAGTTCCGTTATCTGTAATAATAGCATCAGGAATGCCAAAACGTGTGATCAGCCCTTCAATGAAAGAAATCACCACCTCTTGATTTGCAACCCTGGTTGGAATAGCTTCAGACCATCTCGTAAAATAATCTGTAGCTGTCAAGATATATTTGTGTCCAACTAAAGAATTCGGATCAATAATCCCAATAAAGTCCAATCCCCACTGCTGAAAAGGTGCTTCAACTTGAATTGGATGCAGGGGCAATGATGCATTTCTAACCCTTCTTGTATACCTCTGACATTTGTCACATGCTTGGGCAATCCTGAAAGCATCTGTGAACAAGGTTGGCCAATAGTAACCAGCCCGAATAATTTTTAAAGCCATTGGTCTACCTGCATAGTGTCCTCCTGATATGCCAGAATGAAACTCCTCCAGGAGTCTTGCCTTCTCTGATTCCTTGACACACCTTAAAAGAATGCCATCAATGTTCTTAAAAAACAATCCTTCGGGCAAGCAACACATACCTGAGAGCTTGCAGACGAAACCTTCTCTGTTGTGAGGCATTTAACTGTGAAGGGCATCTACCAGTTGTGAAATAGTCAATGAGGTCATCTGCCCAATCTTGTTCTTGAACTAGGAGATTCATCAGATTGTTATCTCTAGCAAGATCATCTACTTGATAATCAACTATCCCAGATGTTGCAGTCTTTGCTAAGTGTTGGCATAAGGCCTTACCCCGCACTAGCTTGGCCGGATGAATCTCAACATCAAATTCTTGAATTTTGGTGACCCAACCTGCGCGTTTATCACCCATCTCACCCTGAATGATGAAATTCCTTACATCGGGATGAATAACATAGACGACTGTCCTACTCTGAGATATGAAGTGCTTGAATTTTTTAAGAGACTTCATGACAACATACACCTATTTTTCAATGAAATTATATTTTGCCTCATGAGGTAAGATAACCTGACTAAGGAAGGCAATGGGCCTTTCATTCCCATCATCTCCTTTCTGTGTGAGTACTGTGGCATAGCTTTCATCTTCCCCCACTGCATACAAAATGAAATATTTTGAATAATCTGGATTAATTAATACGAGAGCCTATGCTATTCTGTCCTTAATTTCCTGGAATGCCTCCTTCCTCTGGGTTGTCCATTTAAATTCTGCATCCTTCTTCAACAACTCAGTCATGGGCTTGACAACCTGGGCAAAATCAGAAATGAACTTCTCGATAAAATTAATCTGCCCAAAGAAAGACTGCAGCTCTTTCTTATTGGCAAGGAGCGATAGTTTCTTCAATGCTTCGACTCGAGATGGATCAATCACCAAACCATCTTCTTGAAATGACATGCCCCAAGAGTTTACCTTCCTTCACTGCAAAAACCGACTTCTTTGGATTAATAGAAATACCAAACTCTCTACATTTTTTGAAGATTTGCCTCAGATGAGAACAGTGATCTTCCCGTTTATGTGAAAAGACAGTCATATCATCAAGATAAATAACAATAATCTTGTTCAAAAGCTCCTCAAATGCAATGTCCATGGCTCTCTGGAATGTGGCCCCAACATTTGATAATCCGAAAGGCATTCACTGATAAGCAAAAGTGCCCCACTTAGTTGTAAATGTTGTCTTGTACTGGTCCTCATCCCTAACCCAAATCTGGTTATATCCAAAGAAACCGTCTAGCAGTGAAAAATGCTGAGCCCCAGCAACAACATGCAGTATCTGATCAATGCGAGGCAAGGGATAGTGATCTTTCAGAGATGCACGGTTCAGATTTTGAAAATCTACACACAATCGTATGTCTCCATTTTTCTTTCGAACCGAAACCAGATTAGCAACCCAAGTCGAGTGCTTAACCGGGTATATAATCTTGGCCTGCAGCATTTTCACAAGTTCAGCCCTCATGAGAGTCTCAATCTTTGGATTCACTGGTCACTGCTTTTTCCTGAAGGGTCTGACTCCTTCCAACTCAATAGTATGCTGAACAATCTGTTTATCATATCCCCTTAGATCCTCATAACTCCAGGCCACAATATCAAAAAATTCTTGACACAGTTGCCTGATTTCTTGCAGTTCATCAGAGTAGAATCAGTCCCAATCTTAATGACCTTATTGGGTTCTAATTGCATCTCCATATACTCTTTCTTGTCGATCTCAATCCGATGTTTCTTAGACCGATCATGCTGATCAAACAAACTTTCTAGAGTGATAAGACCTTTCGAAATATGATTATTCTGCAACTGAATCAGACCTTCGGTTTCTTCATGCTCCAAGGTTCTTCCTTTGATGGTGGCAGCTTCTTGAATCAAAAAGTTAACAATTTGCTCATCACTCTCGAAGACTTGCCAGAAAGTATCTTTGTCTGGGACACTAGGCCTGTACACCATCCTTACTGTCTTTGGCTTCTTGACTACCTGCTCAATGGGAGAAAAATTTGCTCCAAGAGATGCTAGAAGATCTGCATGCTTATTCAGCTCTCGAGAAATAGCTTGAATATTCAGAGCTGTGAAAGACTCAAACAGGTCCCAAACTTGGTTGCGGTATGCTTTGAGATAATGCTGCTTGGAAATACACCCGTTTGTTACTTGGTTTACAATCAGCTCGTAATCACCAAAAATCTGCAACTGTTCGATTCCCAACTTTCTTGCCTTTTTCAAGCCTAGGCATAATGCTTCGTACTCGACAACATTGTTAGTACAATTCCAAGTAAGACGGTATGAATATGTTCTTTGTAAACCAGAGGGAGAAATCAAAACAATACCTGCTCCTGCACCGTTTTTGCATCTTGCCCCATCAAAATATAACTTCCATAGTTGATCCGTGACAGAGCTCTGATCATCTTGGTTAGGGAATACCTGCATTGCGCCATCCTCGGGCTTTGTGATAGAATAACAACCGATTTCGGTTTCCAGCATAGCATTGAAATCAAGCATGGAAAACCCGTCTTCCAACTGAAGCTCGTCTAAAACCTCATTCATCAAATCAGAACCCTCTAACTCTTCGGTTAGCATGTTAATAGACTGCATGGTCTTTCCTGCTTCATCCAACCTTTCAATATGAAAAGAGGAAGGTTTTTCATTATGAATCTGGAGTCTTTTACCTTTGAAAGGGATCTCCAAGTGGGAATAATCCAGTGCAAGGTAACCTCCCAACTTTGCAGTAAACTCTCTGGATAAGCACATACTGAAATACGGTTCTAGATCGACCACAACTATCTCCTGAATGACTGTAATCTGAGGCATAGTGTGTAAAACAATCGGGACATCCTTGATTACACCCACCATTTTCATAGGAGTACCATCTAACTGCAAGACTCTAGGGCTACTTCATGTATATTCCATACCCATAACTTCGCAAACTGCCTTTGGCATGACAGTTGTAGCGGCTCCAGAGTCGATCATGCAGTTATGCACGATCCAACCCTCTATTTGCAGTGATAGATAAAACGGGGGTGGTCTATTTTTACCAGTGATGGAAGTGGTTAAAGCTTGAGCATAAATTGTCTGGGTAGGACCCTTCTCACTATCCTTCATAGATTTCAAAGATTCTTGCAATAAATCTACCTGCCTGTGCAATTGCAATGCATCGTAAAGACTAACCTTAGTTGGGGTCTTCTTCAGTTCTTCGACAATGTTGTATGCAACCACAGCAGATTCCTTCTTTTCAATGGGGTGATCATATCTGCTCTGATACTACTGAGTGGCTTCTACTCTCAGCCTCTTCGTCAATGAAGGGTACTTCAACTTTTCTCTAGCTTGCTCCTCTACTTTTGATCTTGCTTGTGCAGTTGCGGCTTTCTCTTGTACTCTGTGTGGAACAGGGTCTTTCGGTAAAACAGGCGCATCGAGCTTTGAAACTGACACAGGAGTTTTCACTGGTTTTTTCAAATCAGCTGGTACTTTTAATGGCTCTAACTCAGTAGGATCTACTGTAACAGGCTTCTTTCCAGTCCTTGTGAGAACCGAAACTTGCTCTTCCGATGGAACCATTAAGCTATGGCCTGCCTCAGAGATCATATTGACTTGCCCTCCCGAAGAACTAGCAGCCAATGTCTGCACATAATTCAAATGAACCATGCAAGTGTCTTCTCCATGTGGATCATTGCATGTCGAACACCAATATGTTCTTTCAGCAAGGTCTACATCTTCATTTGCCAAAACAATCAAGTTTTTCTCGGGTGCTTTGCTTGTTGAAGCAGCTTGTTCTCTAGTAATCGATGGGGGTTGAAATCTCCTAGGCTAGAAATCTCGCTCAGCTTGCTTCCTTTCAATAAGCGTGATCTTATTACCCATTGCTCTTATTGCCGAATTGGCAGATTTTACCTCTTGCAGGAGTGTCGTATAAGGATCAGGATTTACAAGTGCAGGAGGTGCTGGTAAAGGCAAAGGTGCTAGTGGTGCCGGTAATGCTGGGAATGAAGTGGAAGCAGGGAATGGCAGAATGTTGGGTGCAAGCAACTAGGGATTTGCTGAAGTAGAGAGCTGAGGAACTGGGATAGGTGCAATTTGAGGTGCACTAGAATTCCATGATGGAACAGGGTACATAGAAGACATAGATTGCGAAAAAGAACTAGGATATAAATGCTGTGGAATATCAGGTAAAATGGGCATTGCTACCTTTGGGGGAAGCCTGTCGATTGCAATCAAGTCTGCCTCCGCCTTTTGTGCTTGCTCGAATAGTTCTGGGAAGGTCATCACATTGGACTGCTTGATCGCCAAGCCAATGTCTGTATTGAACGCTCGGAGGTAGTAGAACGTAGCTTGCTCAGGGGTAGGGCGAAGTCCTTCAGGCACTCGCTGCCAGCTTCTGGTGAAACGAACATTGAAATCTGCTATTGCCTCCTACGGGTGCCTCTGGATTGCGTTAAACTGATGCAACAATGAAAATGGGTCAGCCTGTTCATGAAAATTCTTCACTAACAATTCTCCTAGCTGATCCCAGGATGCAATAGTGCCTGGTTGCAGAGATCGATACCAGTACAACAATTTTCCTCTCAAGGATAACACTAATAACTTCACCATCACATCTTCGTCCGTTATATCGTGAATGGCTGCCAGAGAAGCTACATCATGAATATGTTCGTATGCAGTCTTTCCCGTGCCATCATAGGTTGGCAAGGCTTTCAAAGCAGCCTGGGGAACTGGATTTTGAGCCTACAAATTCAAGGCCCCTGAGCTGTTCCATGCTGAAAACTACCTGGGTGGAGGATACTGGGCCATTGGGACTAGTGTATGTAACTGAGAAGATGGAAAACTAGTAACAATACCAGGGATTTGTGTGGATATGGCAGATGATGCAAGCGATGGGGAAACCAACCTAGAGTGTTCACCTCTTTTTGTGCTGTCAAGTTCAAAAAACTCAACAAGATCTTCAACTTTTTTGGACTTTGATCTCGTGATCATGAAGTACAACTTTCACTGCATCCACGTTCAAAGATTTTTGGGTACTGCAGAGTCACCAAATGTTCTAACTATACGGCATGAAGGCGAACATTAAACCCTCAATACTATGGGATCTTTCTGAGACAGAAATAGTCTGTCCCACCGGGCGTGCCAAAAACTGTTGGTCACGAATCTGCCACAGGAAAGGATTTTCTATGTCTATGCACCCTAGACCCGGCCAACATTGAAAGGTCGGGAGAAAGAAATGTCTCCCGGACCAATCTCCAGAGAGGGCTGGTTCCCTTACTATTTCTAAGCTTGATTAAGACTAAAGTTACTGGAAAGGAATTATAAATGTGCAGAAAGAAACGGGAAATACACGGAAAGAGATGGGAAATATGGCCACAGGCCGAACTTATATGATCAGGGAAAGAAACTCAGGAAGAATTTAACCTCAAGCGCATAAACAACATATAATAATAGAATACAACATAATCCACTTACGACCTTGCGCAGACAACCTTCAGGATTGCATTCCAGAACTCACTTTCTCATTTGCGATATTCAAACTCAGATGCAGAATTGAAATCTAACAGCAGATTAGAAAGACGAGCATAACTGAGAAATACATGAAATAGAAGGAAATCACATAGAAAGACGCTTGCAAAATCAGAGGCCAAATATCTTTCATTCATGCAAAGAACTTGAAAGCTTTCATGCAACCTGTCTCTCAAACTCTCGATCCCTCTTTCTGAGATCTACATTGATTTATATAGAAGTCTTGCTTCTTTACAACATTAAAAATATGCAACGAACTTCCTCGAGATCTACAAAATGTGCAACAAAAACAAGGAAATGATCCCCTTAAACCAGCCTCGGAGAAACCAAAAATTGAATGAAACAAGGAGTCGATCGTCTTCATTAAATGGTCGTTCTTGAAACATGCTTGAACCGTTAGAAAAATCATGAACAGCAGCTTTGGATAATGGAAATCTTTAATTCTGGTGGCTTGGACACGTTCTTCTACCTTGCTCGCATTGGAAAGCAGCAAAACATTTAATTCTGGAGTGCTTTTAATCGTTGGAAATCGCAAAACTTCATCAGGCCGTTTGAACTGCTTTCTGGCACGAAACTATAACAGGTCACGAAAACGCGACATGTCACGAAATCGTGACGTATTTTTGCTCCGTACACTTTGTCACTTTGGAACCGCGAAAACCATCCATGTCACGAAATCGTGATGTTCTTTCTCAATTTTATCCTTTGCTGCTTCGACCCGCGAAAACTCGACAAGGCGCGATTTCGCTACACTTTTCTCTCTTTTGGTTGTGTCCTCCTAGTACGTCGCGAAAACAAGACAAGTCGCGCTTTCGCTACGTTCTCCCATCGACATCTTTGTTTTATCTCTGGGTCGCGAAAACTAAACAAGTCACGAAATCGCTACACTATCTCCCCGCTGCTCAATCTTCTCTTCTAAGTCGCAAAAATCCGACATATCGCGATTTCACGACAATTTTCATCCACCCTATACGGTCCTGCTTCTAACCCATGAAAACATGACACTCTTGCCTCAAGTGGTTCGTTAATCTCCATCATGTCGCGAAATCGCGACAGGTTCTATCTCCTTGGACTTTACTGCTTTTGACCGCGAAAATTCGTCATGTCGCGAAATCGCGACGTTCCGTACAATCTGGCTGCCTCTTTGCTTCCTCTTCGCGAAAACGCGACATGTCGCGAAATCGCTACAATTTTTTGCACTTGGTCCTTCCGCCCCAATATGTCACGAAATCATGACGTTTCCATGTTGCTGGACTTCATCTCCACAAATGTCACGAAATCGTGACGCCTTTCATGCCTTATGCTTTCTGTTTCCACTTGCCGCGACCACGCAACACGTCGTGATTTCGTGACGTCTTTCGCCTTTTGTGCCTTGTTCATTATTCTGTCGTGATATCACTACAAAGTTTATTGTCAACGCCCTTTGCTTAGTTATGTCACGATTTCGTGACCTTTTCTCTCACTATACTCCATGGCCATTGTAAGTCGCGAAAACGTGACATGTTTACTGCATTGCCCCCGTTGACCATTTTGACCATGAAACTCCAACACGTCGCGATATCGCGACAACCTTGCTGCTTTGCTGCCGTTGACTGCGTTGACCGTGATTTTGGAACACGTCACGAAATCGTGACATTTTCTGACTTTGCTTCTCTCTCCTCAACAGACCCGCGATAACGCGACATGTCGCGATATCGCGATGGTTTTGAAACCGTGCCTTCCATGCTGCTTTTTGTCGCGATTTCACGACAGTCTTCGGACTTAGCTTTTTTTTGCATCAAAACCTGTAAAGGAGTGAGAACTTCAACATCTTATGCAGGAATAATCAACAATCAAAATAATGTGGCAAAAATGCCAACATTGCCCAATATTGATATTGGCTTCATGAGGAAGCCACCCCTAGCCCTTGGCAAATGCTATAATATCCCCCTACGAATTGGGGATAAGTTTGGATGAAGTTTGATCAATTGAGTAGTGAAGCCCTATCAAATTGCATACTCACTTGCATACATTGAGAGGGACACTTTTGCTACCCAATTGGAGATCAAATCGCTATGGAAGCCCTAGGAGCCTAGGAGAGCCAAGAAATGCAAATCCATGCAATCAGTGCACAATTCAGACAATTCAATCGCCAAACCTGTCAGAGGACATAGAGGTGACCCTTGACCATCAATTTGGCAAGGAGGATCGGAGAGGAAGCCCTAATTCTGAGGGCAAGTCTACTCAGAGCTCCGTTGTGGCTTTCAGCCATGGTGCATAGTGTTGACCGCACATCAGACCCGCGGTGAGCAAATGGCTATGGATCCCCTTGTATTCTTTCTTGCAAATCATTTGATTAGATCACATTATGCTTAGTATAGGTTTAATTGATGTTTTAGAGACATATGACCGGTGGAATTAAGCATTAAACGTAGATTTACCTTCATTATGTCAATTTAGTAATTAGTGCAATTATGAGTCATTTCATGCTTTCATGTTTTCTATTTGATAAACTAAGCCAATAGATAGATAGTATTTGCTTTCTTATACATGTTTGATGACAACATTTCATGATTAATATAGGTTTATCATGTTTTATCTATTTTCTTGATTACATGCTTGTTATGACATTTTCTTGTGAAATATCCTTTTAAAGCCTCATCAAGAGAGGTCTCCTTTGTTTTTAATGTTTCTTGTTGTTTCTTGAATGCAGGATTAATAGGATCATGCCATTCAATGCATCAAATGCCTCTAAGCATGGAGAAGAAGGTCATCGACACCTTGGAGCAGTTTGTGACTATTTAGAGAGCCTAGTATTGTGCCTACCCCATTGGGGCTTTTGAATTGTATCAATTGTATCAACATTTGGGTGACCCTAAGAGGGGCATGATTGTAATCGAGATTCATTTCCAATATTAATAAAAGAAACATCCATTTTCTTGTTATTTGCAATCTTGTCTATCATTTTATGCTTTGATGTTGATTCCAATTGATGTATTAGTTAGGTGCATGCTTTTTGGATAGGTCAGAAGGTGATCACGGTGAAACTCCACAAATTTTGCCATATTTTACTGACTGTGGTTTGGTTTTTCATGATAGGTGCTCACCACGGTTGATAGCCATGGTCAAAAAGTTGGCCCATGGTTGACAGTCGTGGTCTACAGTGGCAACCGTGCATCAAAGCCGTGGTTAGCAGCTGACACAATAGATAGCAAGAGTTAAAGCTATATCATATGAGGACCTGAGGTAGGTCCTATTCTCAACTTCTATCTCTATTTTCACTGCCTGTGTTTTTCCAGAATGCGTAAAATGAAATTTAATTAGGACACCTTAAAGAAAAAAGGAAAATGAATTAGGTCCTAGGATTTCATTTTTTTTACGCTTTAGCTAGGCGCTTCTAGGAACAATGGACCTCTGAGTGTAGTCCGCCCTAGACTCCAGCGTGCTAGAATATTTTATGTGGTGGTTTTGCATGCTTGAGGCCTAATCAGAGGCCATTTATCATCATAACTTGCATTGTCAAAAAGAGCATGTAGTATGTAGCTTGCATTTTCTGAATTTGAAAAGTTCTTTCACTGCATATCATGTAGGAAATGAGCATGATTGTTGTATGATGCATTTTATTTTCATGCAACAATTAAAATGAACCACACACACCATGTTTCAATTAAACGCTAGTGAGTTGGAAGTGACATCCAACCACTAGTAGGGTTTCAACGACGGTGGAGGTGATTTCCATCCATTGGCCCAAATCCCACGTACCTTATGTTCTAGACCAATACCGGATCCAAGAACCTTTCGTAGCCTAGAAAATTTGCATATACTCCTCTTCGGAGGGTATGACACTGACTGGGTGAAAATAGGTGAGGATCTGGGAGGACCTATGCTCCCTGACCGTGTGTGGGCTTCATTACCACACATTATAGGTTGGATTACGTGACTTGGAGTTCATAGCCAAGTTGTCGAGCTATGAGTATATAGGTGAAAGCCAATTAAACTAATATTATCATCCAACAAGCTTTCAAACATGATAAGAGTTTCTAATACTGATACAACAAATCATGAAACAACATCAAACAGTTTAGGGCTCACTTTTAAAATGTAAAGGAGATAATCACATTGTTTACATTGTATGCTTCTTTATTGCTTAATTCATCAAGATAAGGCCTTCCTTGAGGCCAAAATTTTTAGTAAGAGAGGTTTCCTCTCAAGACTTGTGTAGTTGGCACATCATGACAACTAGGCATAGTCGAGCTCAATCATGAGCTAATGACTCAGAATATGCATGGAGAGGCCCTCAATGCCTCTGATATTCCCCTGAGGATATTTTAGATCTTGCATGCCTCCTTGCTAGGCATCATACACATCATTCACCTGAGGATCTAATCCTCCTAGCGTGACATTCTGATAGTCATCATGAGCCCCCTTCATCACGCAGGGGGTCCACCCATACAGGCCATGGGGTTTCTTCACACATAGAGAGAACCCATGTCATTAGGTCTCCCCCTAGCGAGATAGAGAGTTGTGGATCCTACTCCATGAGTCGGTCATATAGGAAACCTGAGTCTCATACAGTCCATAGTGGGTGACTACTCCAAAGTCAATTGGAGGAAGCACGCATTGAGCGGGAATGCCTAGAGCATGAGTACTCAAAGGAGAAGAGATCACATCAACAAAGGTTGGATAGGCTCCAACAATGTGAAGGGAGGATTTACCAATAGAAATTATGTGAAGAACAATCATGTGAGGTAACTCCTGAAAAGAAGCTCATACCTAGAGTGCTTAGGCAACAAGTCAACGTGATGCACCCTACGCATCATCAAGAGTTACCTCTTAAGCAAGTAGATAGCCATTCTCTTAGATAGATAGACATACCATCGGCTATTGATAAGCAACAAAAAGACATGCTTAAGGATCCCATGCTCAAGCATGAGGTTGAGAGTAGTCAAGTCAGACAGGTGAGCAATGTCAATGCTCAGAAGTTGTCACAATCCTTGATGCATATACAGTCTATTCCACCATATAAGGAACCTATGATTACCTTCCATAAATAGGAAGTCAAACCTATCCTTGTCAAGGAATCTGATCCTCCATTGCACATCATAGTGAGGATAAATCAGATTGCGTATAAGCGAGTGTTGGTTGATACAGGATCGTCCATCAATATTATCACAACCTCTGCATTCAAACATCTCAAAATTCCACCTTCCCACATCAAGGCATCGAATTTCATGCTACAAGATTTTAATGATGTGGAATCCCCTATAGTAGGCACAATAGTCCTCCCCATCGAGGTGGGACAAAATATTATTTCTACATTGTGCTACATTTTAGAGGGTTCAAGATAGTATAACCTACTACTTGGAAGGTCATGGATAAGAGCCATGGAGTGTGTACCATCCATAGTGCATCAGTGCATTAAGTACACCCATGCAAATGAAGTCCATGTGGTTGAGGTGGACCCAGATCCTTTCAAGTATTACAAATCTAGGGGATCATCCACAGGAACCTAGTGGGGCGCCTACGCATCCAAACACTAAACATGATGAGTCTATCCAAAGTTTGGATGCAACCTTGCAGACTATTGTGGAGTTACCATCACCACCGCTGTCACCTGTGGAGTCACCTATGACTCCTTCATATTTGGACTTTCCTAGTAGGGAAGGACTGATGAACCAAATCATAGAGATGCTCACAACTACCTTGGATGTGTCATTAGAGGACCCTCATACTCCTATCGAGGGGGAAGTACCTAGCATGGTCATGGATGCACCCGAGTGTATCATACCCTCATCATCCATCATGTCACAAGGTAGACCTCATGAGGATGATGGTGAATATACAGAGCATATGGAGGCAGACACCATGATGTCACCCATCATGGAGACCATTGAGGATTTAGGTCAGCTCCTTGTCGAGTCTCTACCTATTGATCCTATCCTTGATGCATCATTTGAGCATGAGGAAGAGTTAGTTGTTGCAATTGAGATGCTACAACCCCAACAGGTTGATGAGTCACCTACGACTCATGCAATTGTGGAGTCATCTTCTCATGAGTTTGTGGGAATGGTTGACATTAGGTCAGAGGATCGAGTGACTCTAGAGAAAATAAAGCAAGAGATGGGGCAATCAGACATTGCTTCCACATCGAAGGGGTCCAAACCTTTAAAATTAGTCACTCCTGACTCATTTCTTGTGCCACCTTCTCAAGGACAAGAGCAAGTGTGTACCCCATATCAGGTTGGGGGTACTAAATCTGACATAGTTCAATTCTTTCAAGTCAAACAACAACATGAACTGAGTCATGCACATGAGCATGTGGATAGCACTGATGAAGTGTATCATCAAGAAGCATCCGCATCAACCCAAATGAAGGAAATAGGTGATTTGCAATTACCTAATGGATCTCTAGCATCCACTTTTTTGTTTCCTTCAATAGACAAAGGTATTTCAAATCAGTCATTGGAAATACATATGAACTCTTTGTCAGTCTTGCGAGCCATTCTAAGTCATCTAGAACAAATGGAACATCGAATGGATGAGCAAGATAAGGCGTTGCATTTTATCATGAACCAACTTGGGAAACTGGGATCACAAAAACATCCCTTGTTTGAGGCCGAACCACTTCCTGTGCAAGTATAGGAAAAACCTCAGCAAAAGCAAGAGCCCATGCGGCCAACCCAACCATTGGGTCCTCAAAGCAAACCAATGTGGGTCGAGCACCCAAAATAGTCACAGCGCATTTGGACTCCTTTAAAAGAGTCTATGTCTGACATCTTTCAGAAGCTGCAAGAGGCTAAGGTCATCACCTTGCCTGATATCATCCCTTTAGACCCAAATAGAGCTAAACCTATGGGTTACAGGGAGCATCACTATTGTCTCTATCATCGAATAGAGGGTCATGGCATTCGATATTGTCATGAATTCAAGAGTGTGGTGCAAAATATTATAGATAGGGGGGTTTATCATGTAGATGGTTCTCTTATAGTGCCCCAACATGCTGAAGTGGAGGTCACACCTCCTCATGTGCGACCCCAAGGTCGTCAGTCACCTCGTAGGCCCAATAAGCCAGTGCAATGAATAGTTTCATTTCAGATGACTATTCTAACTTTGTTCCAAAAGTTACACGAGGCAAAGGCATTCGTATTACCCAAAGTCAAGCAAAGGGCATCCAAGACTGGGTCACCTGATGAGAGCCCCTTTTGTGTGTATCATCGAGTGCATGGACATGACATTCGGGATTGTCAATCATTTAAGAGGGTCATCCAAGACCTAGTAGAATGAGACGCGATCCATGAGGATGGTTCACTCGTTCAACCCCACCAAGACATAGGCACTCCATTGAGGTCCATTCC
Source organism: Wollemia nobilis (assembly GCA_028583015.1). Taxonomy (NCBI): domain Eukaryota; kingdom Viridiplantae; phylum Streptophyta; class Pinopsida; order Araucariales; family Araucariaceae; genus Wollemia; species Wollemia nobilis. The sequence goes on along the minus strand of JAQPPZ010000569.1, from coordinate 3,462,547 downwards.
TCATTTGGGAGAGTTGATTTCTATCACTCTTCCTAAACAAGTTGATTACATTTTAGTGGATAGCATGCACGTTGGGGGTCTCCAAGGTAGCATACCTTCCCCACCATCCATGCCAAATTTGATAAGGCAAAGCGAGGGGTCTAGAGGTATCACACCTCCCTCACTATCATCGAGTGGCACATACACTAGGGGTACATAGGGTAGCATACCCTCCCCAAAAGGCTCCAAGGGTTGCCTAAACCGCTTGGTCATGTCAGTTAAAGGCCCAAGGGTTCCTAAAAACTTGGTCATCCCAAAAGGCCTCGAGGGTTTGCTTAAAACCGCTCGGTCAACCCCAAAAGGCTCCAAGGGTTCCTAAGAACCACTTGGTCATCCTTAAAATCTCCAAAGGTGCTCATAATCCCTTTGGTCAACCTAAAAGGCTCCAAGGGTTTCTCAAAACCACTTGGTCAATCCCAAAAGGCTCCAAGGGCATGTACTCATCGTTTGGTCAAATATAAAGGCTCAAAATCCATAAAAATTAAAAAAGCAATAAAATCCAAAAAAATTGGTAAAGCATAAAATCCAAAAACATTTGCATTTGCATTATGCATTTTCATTTGCATTCACACATGCATTCACTTCATCACATTGCATGTAGGCATTCTTCATCCGTTGCATTCCATAGTAGGATGGATTGTGTTTGTCAGTCTTACAAATGATGCCACGTTGTGTTTCAATCATGCACCTCTGCATTTATCATAATCCATCATTCATGTGAGTAATTATGTTTTTCAACACAACCCATATTGTTGCTATGAAGAATATACTAGGGTTTTTCGATCATTCAACCATACCTAGAGGTCTTCTCAAGAGTTGATAGAAAGCTTGCTTTGCTTTTGTAGTTGAGGTCTAGTTAGTATAGCCCTTAGCATATCATAATCCTATCACTAATCAACAAATTAAAAAATCCTAATAAGGACTAGGGGAAGATGAAAGCCACGAAGCAGGACTAGGTATCTTGAGGTGAAAAGAGTTATTCTTGCTTATCCCCTTGTGTGGATGGTATGGAAAATGTTGGTAATTGGAAAAAGGACAAGTTTATTCCCTACCCAGAATCCCTTGCTTATGTTAAAATGAGCAATATCCCAGAGTGATATCCCACATCAATCCTCAATATTGATACCCTCGATCGATATCATAGATCGACATCCCATATTGATATCCCATATTGATATCATAAGATTGATATCCTAAATTGATATCCCAGAAATAGTTTCCCAAAGTAAAATCCCCAAAGGAAGTTTCTGAAGAAAATTATCAAATGTAAATTCCAAAAGTCAAGTCAAATGAAGACAAATTGTACAAAGGAAGTTAAATCAGTATCAAATCCCTTGCTCAAAAAGAAAAAAAGAAGAGTATATAAAAAAAAATAAATAATGATTTTTATCACTTTATATGAGCAAGTATCCTAAAAAATTGAAGAAAATAAGGGAGTGAACTTGAATCCATGGAATTTTCAGCACTACTGTACCTTACGCATGATGATATGTCTGATGCATTAGCACCTCGCTTATGTACAGACCAATGTTTGAATGTGGAAGAGCTAGCTTCAGGTGTCCTGTATCGCCTAGTGGTCTAGTCCAACTAAAATCTAAACCTAGGATTGGATAAACATTTGTGGACCCCCAATCTTAGCAATGGGCTGAAAGAATCCCGCCTGACATCGGGGTATGCTTATGCCTTATCTTAATATATTCATTTGCACACATAGGGATAATGAACAGTTAGGGCCTATCCTAGCAAAAGCCTTACATTTCAGAAGTCTAGTTTGGTCAGTATACAACTTTTGATAAGTCTACTAGGGTGTTTGAGTCTCATGGAAAACCTCAAAAATTTCTCTAATAGCAACAAAATACCAAAGATCACAAACCATCAAAAATAAAAGTCATTCAATCATCAAATTGCAAAGTATCGAATCCGTGATACATCATTACATTGAGCACAATCAAGATATAGGATAGATACCGGATGGATATCATAAATGATATTTAGATGACCACTGACTATATTGTGCATATATTTCAAATTGCAAAAGGAATATAGAGTGACATATTATATCATTCACATCATACCACTTCATATCATTGCATTTCATATATGGGTGATTAATTGATTAAATTCTTGTAATGAGGATTTTCAATTACATTCATGATTTTTACACATTCTGTGGTGTCATCCATTAGATTGTTAAACACATATCACATTCATTCCTTATGTTTTAAGTGATTAAAGCATACAGGTTCATTTACATTAGATTACCATCATGTAAATAATGCATTACATTACACCAGATATCATGACATCATCATAAATTAAATGCATACAATAAAGCAAAATTAAATATGCATTTAAAAGTAAACATCGCATCCATATGCATCCATCATAAATAGCACATCTAAGCATCTAGATCACTACATACCATCATCATCATAAATTAAAATAGCTATCTAGTGCATGTCATCCATACATCACATCATATAAGCATAGCATCAATATGAACATCTGCATCCATGTGCATAACATAAACATAAAATAAAAAATAAACAAGTACACATAATGAGCCAAAATGATCAATCTCATATATATATATATATATATATATGTGTGTGTGTGTGTGTGTGTGTCCAAAATAAGTACATAGAGGTATATCAAAATGCCCGTAGGCTACAACTGTGTAGGTCCTCGACCTTACACTCAAAAATAGTACAATAAAGTATCTCTGAGATCTATACTAAGGGCCTGCACCCCTAGTCTATGAGTCATCTCCATCACCTCTACCATCCCTGTGGCTCCTCTATGAGCTAGCTCCATGAGTGCTAGAAGACCTATGTGTCCTCTCGATCCTGTGAGTCCTACGGCTAGAGCTGGTAGTAGACTGCCCTATCTCTCTGGTCTAGGATCGGCTTCGGTGGGTCCCTATAGTGTGTGTATCCTCTGGAACCTCCCCACCTATCATCCTAATGTAGCCCTCCAGCTGGGAGATGTGAGTTGGCATGCTGTATCTCGCTCATTACCCTCCTCCATGAGGGAATGAAGCCTCTTGATCTCTACCATGGGGTCACGACCTACTAGTAGTAAAGAAGATGGTGCGGATGGAGGTCTCATGATGGCCTGGGAGGAAAAAGGATCTCCTCTCTCTACCCTGAGTAGGTCCCTCTCGGTATTACCTGCAATTAGTCATGCCTACGCTAGATCATCCTCACTGGTGAGATCTCTGACCTGTGTCTCCATTGCTATAGCCTTTTCTATGAGAGTTGTCTTCTCCTCTTGACTCTATAAATTAGCTACCTATGCTCATAGCTACCCAATCTCACTTTCTGGCACTGCCTCACCCTCCTCGAGACCCTCCTCCTCTGCATCCACCTGGGGGGCCTCCCCTATTGTACCCTAGTCACCCTCTATCCTCTACCAAGTGTGGCACCCATGGGGATCCACCTCTATGCCATCAGCACCCTCTGTAGTAAATCCACTAGTTGGATGACCGAGAGGTCCCATCCCATGCCACTGGATGTCAGCCCACCATCCATCATAATCAGGAGTAGTACCTACATCCCTCTGGCTCGACTCTTGGAAATCATCATCCTCCTCTCCTAGAGGAGTAACCTAAGGCTAGGTGAGGTCCCTCTCTAGGACTAGGTATCTATAGATAGAAGGCATGTTTGAGACATCCTACCGAATCCTGAACTATCATAGGACACAATAAAAGTAGTGGTACTCACACCACTCGGCCTTGTAGTCGATGATCCATCTGTCCCTGTGTGCCCAACGTAGGTATCTAGCTACCTCGATCCATGTTGGGCAGTCCATGTAAGGGCACCACTCGATGTCCCTAGAGTGAAGCTAGGTGAACTGATCAATGTAGTGCATCAAGTCTCCTGCGTGAGACCTACTCCTAAATCCCTCCTACTCCCAGGGCTAGTAGGTGGCATAACACTAATAAGCATCTACAATGGTGGTAACCTCTAGGGGCAGCTCCATAGGGTGCTCTATTTGGATGTGCTACCAACCCCATATCTATAATAGGAGGTTGCAACCAATACCCACTCTACTTTGATGGGTGATCTGATACAACTCATGATACAACTATGCCAACAGAGTGCTCCCCTAGGATAGGATAATTGGCTCCTCCATCGAGCTGGCCATGACAAGGTCGAACGCAAGCTAGGAGGTTCCAGGGGAACCTCACACCTGAAGAATCAGGTAGGGCTATCCGAATAACCAGGTGCATGAACACATCCTCCCATTCTGAGAAGATGTCGACCTCATACCACTCTTCGACATGGATGCCACCATGGTCGATGCGGCCTTGTGCCTCCATGCTTCGATCTCTGAAGACAACATCAAAGATAACTCTCCTCACTGTAAATGGGGAGGCGGTGATAGGCTCACCATCGATAGGTAATCAAAATATGTGGTACACGTCCTCTAGTGTGACCGTCATTTCACCTATGGGTAGGTGAAATATGTTGGTCCATGCATCCCAATGATGGGCCAAAGCAGTCAGATAGGCTTGGTCTACTCGGATGGGAGGGAGATCTAGGATGTATCCAAAGCCAACAATAACAAACCACTCCCACTCTACATCAGTCAATAGGGGGCATAGAGTGTGAAGGAGATCGGTCTCCCTCACCCTATTAGTCAAATACTGAATAAAAGAAATAAAAAGAAAGCGAAAAAATAATTAAAATCACTCTAAAATTGACAAAAAAATTATTATAAAATCTCCTAAAAATGCAATAATATGCACACATATGAGCAAAATTTTCAAATAACATTAAAGGAGTGCTTCAAAGCAACAAAAAGTGGCATTAATTGCCCATCAAAACTCAAAAAACACAAAAAAATTGAATTTTTTTTCTAAATTTGGGCATCGCGGGTCGGAATCGCGATCGGCCCAACGGTCAAAAATTTGACCATTGGGATTTGAACCCCACTGCGGTTGATAGCCATGGCCCCCAATCTACCAATTGGGGACTATGACTGCCACCCGCAACTAGTGAGCGAAACCCTAAATGGGTTCACTCCTACCCTAAAGCACCCCAAAACCTAAAATTAAACCCCCCCAGCTAACTAACCTAAGGTAAATCCTAATCTAAGGTGAGGTTCATTGCCTACGGTTTAGTGTGGTTCAATTACCGATTAATTAATGAGGTTAATTTTAAACTCGGTAATCACAAGTGAGGTCTCGGTTTATGAGTTACCTTTGAGCCCCCGACTCTCCCGCTGGTCGATGCCTCTCCTGGGTCAGCCATAGGTGTGAAGTCTAGGTAATCCGATTTGGTTTTAGCAGCGTTCTAGGTTAAGTTTTATGGTTTTACCTCCAGAGCTCTCAGGTTAGCTGTTGAAGTCAGGTGAAAATGACCAATTTTCAAAGAGCAGGCCCTTTTTATAATTTTTCCTATTTAGGTCGGGTCGTGGCTGACACCCGTGGTCCCCGAGTTAGGGTTTTGTGACCACATGTCCTAGCCACGATGAGCAAAATTACCCATAGTTTAGAGCCATGGTTAGAAAATTACATATAATATCCTTAATTTACCTTGAGGAAAGCTGCTAAATGATAATTTAAACACTCCAAATAAGTGAACCAAGCACAATGACACCAGAAAATGTCATCATAAGGCAAAAACAAAATAACCGGCTGAGATTATAAAGTACATTCAACCAAGGTCATCACCATGGAAATCCTTTCTTTGAGCACCGCACCTCCCAACCAATAAAACATTCAATTCAAAATTCATCAAAATTAACAAAAAAATTAAATAAATCAAAAGCCAAATGCACCTCGTATTCAGTTATTTACCCTATACACTTGGCGGTTGCAGCGATTTGTGATCCATGCAATCCGGCAATATGAGTAAATTACCATAAGGACATTTGGGGCAAATTCATCATTGTAGAATTGCTATGCTTCATTTCAATCCCTAAGAAGGCCTACACAATCGACTGCTCCATGGGAATGAGATATTCATCGTAATTCTCCTATGATATTTTCAGCATATCATCGACAATATGATTCAACCTATGCCTAATCGGGATTGTATCATTTTGATTCCCTAAGAAGGCTATTATGGCCCGACCGCTCCATGGGATAGAAATGAGCAATTACTATTAATAGTTGTAATCATAGCTGATTAGGCCTTGCCAAGAATTTCAAATGCTAAATCTAAATGTGTTCAAGATCATTCATAGTGGTCAAGCGACCTCGTCGCTTCATTCATTGTCATTACCCTCATCGACTCATCGCTTGAGGGGGTAGTCATAATATCAAATCATAATCAAAGTCAACAAAATATCCCTTGATCGTAGATCCCTAGATCTTGTCAAAATTACATTCATCTTATGAATCATTGCCAAAGACTATCATAAGCTTACCCTTCTGTTGGGGAAAATAGCATATATGATAGTTTGTTTGTAGCTCTCCTCCTTTCGGTTATATAGGCCTAACTCCTATTGTAGCACCAAAGCTACCCGAATGCCTGATGATGAGTGCAAACCCTTTCAATTTAAGCCTTCTACCGAGTTAGAAGCAATGATTCTAGGATGTGCATCCTTTTGCTAGACTTGGGGCATCTAATGTTGATCAGACAAATGATCATCATGCAACCTACGACATCATTTTAGGAGGTCTAGTTTTGCTCAGCGTTGTTTGATCTCACAACGCATCTCAAAAGGGGCATCTGTAGACACCTAAAACACGTCATGTCGAGGTGACTACTCATATGGGACATGCTAGAAGACCATATGGAAGACCTTTGGATAGATCCAAGGTATAGTAGTGGTTTTTACCACTCATTTGGGGCATCTTTGCCTAGTCAGTACTAGCCGTTGTTGAAACCCATGGTTAGCAGTGCTCACTACGCATGTCAACCATGGTCAACACTCAGATTCAATTGGCCTTCATCCGACCCAAAGTTGGTTGCAATGGCCAATTGGTTGTAGATTGGAGCGGTTTGAGTGAGGAAGGATCTAGAACCTTCCATCCAACTGACTCAACTACCCAATCTTGATCTTGGCTTCATGAGGAAGCCACCCCTAGCCCTTGGAAAATGCTATAAGATCCCCCTCCAAATTGGGGATAAGTCTGGATGAAGTGTGATCAATTGAGTAGCGAAGCCCTATCGAATTGCATACTCATTTGCATACATTGAGAGGGACACTTTTGCTACCCAATTGGAGATCAAATCGCTATGGAAGCCCTAGGAGCCTAAGAGAGCCAAGAAATACAAATTCATGCAATCGGTGCATAATTCAGATAATTCAACCACCAAACCTGTCAGAGGATACAAAGGCAACCCTTGACCATCAATTTGGCAAGGAGGATTGGAGAGGAAGCCCTAATTCTGAGGGCAAGTCTACTCAGAGCTCCGTCATGGCTATCAACCATGGTCCATAGTGCTGACCGCACATCAGACCCACGGTGAGCAAATGGCTATGGATCCCCTTGTATTCTTTCTTGCAAATCATTTTATTAGATCACATTATGCTTAGTATAGGTTTAATTGACATTTTAGAGACATATGACCGGTGGAATTAAGCATTAAACATAGATTTACCTTCATTATGTCAATTTAGTAATTAGTGCAATTGTGAGTCATTTCATGCTTTCATGTCTTTTATTTGATAAACTAACCCAATAGATAGATAGTACTTGCTTTCTTATACATGTTTTATGACAACATTTCATGATTAATATAGGTTTATCATGTTTTATCTGTTTTCTTGATTACATGCTTGTTATGACATCTTCTTGTGAAATATCCTTTTAAAGCCTCATCAAGAGAGGCCTCCTTTGTTTTTAATGTTTCTTGTTGTTTCTTGAATGCAGGATTAATAGGATCATGCCATTCAACACAGAAAATACCTCTAAGCATGGAGAAGAAGGTCATCGACACCTTGGAGCAGTTTGTGACTATTTAGAGAGCCTGAGTATTGTGCCTACCCCATTGGGGCTTTCGAATTGTATCAATTGTATCAAAATTTGGGTGACCCTAAGAGGGGCATGATTGTAACCGAGATTCATTTCCAATATTAATAAAAGAAACATCCATTTTCTTGTTATTTGCAATCTTGTCTATCATTTCATGCTTTGATGTTGATTCCAATTGATGTATTAGTTAGGTGCATGCTTTTTGGATAGGTCAGTTTTCTGCCTCTATATTATGATTCCCTCTCTTTTATCATTCTCTTTTCTCTATGTTGTTTTTTTTTTTGTGGGAGTTGGCTTTTGTTTTCTACTTTTTTTCTATTTCTTTGGTAACTTGTCCTTTTTTCAATACTTAGGTTTGAGAGAAATCATGTGAATGATATGATGAGCGGGGTGATTTTCTCTAAGCATCATCGACATGCAGTGTAGCCAGTCCTATTTCCAAAATGTAATTAGTGTGTAGGACGTGCTAGTAAATCCAAGAATGAGAGCAAGATAACCAAGGGAAGTCTGGAAATATTGTTGAAATATGCCAACTTTGGATGGTGGTTGATTATATAATTGTTTATGGGTGAAGCATTCAAAACATTTTAATAATAATTTCTCCTGAAAATGGGTTTGGGCAACACACTGGTATGTTAGCATGTGCATGTTTAATTCCCCAAGCAAGGTATTTACACTGATTATGTACAAATGCATGTATGGATGCAAAAAGTGAGAATTTATGTGCAAGGTTACCCGAGTATTATGGACAATGGAATGGGGTGATGGCATGGGCTATGGAGTGATGGATAGAAGAAATGAAGAAATAAGGGGAAAGAAAAGAAAGAAGAAGAATAAGAGAAGAAAATAAACCTATCAATGGTATGTAGCTGCTCAAAGCATGACCATAAAACATTTATGAGTAACTATCATAGAAGATCACAAGAGGAATATAGGAAAGAAAAAGAAGAATGAAAGGTATGTAGTCGTTTGAAGTGTGACCATACAATAGTCATGAGTAACAAGAAGAAAATAAGCTAAAGAGAGAAGAGAAAATAAGAAGAAGAATGAAAGGTATGTAGCTGCTTGAAGCGTGACCATACAACATGCATTATAAAGGAGGTATAGAAGAAGAAGAAGGAAGGAAAGAGTGAAGTAAATAAAGTAGAATAAAATATAAATGCAAGTGTAGTTAATGCCACAACATGTCAAAAATATATTTTTTTTTTTGGATTTTAAACATATATATAAGTGGTGATGAGCTACAACACCTACAATTAGGTGTAAATTTCTTGCAGATGGATAATTTTAATGGGATCAATTTCAGCAGTACCTTCTAACATGACCAGGCGATATGCCCCAGATCCAAAATTTTGAGTGACCATGTAAGGGCCTGCCAATTGGGTGCAAATTTGTCATAGAGATGATGCGGTTGGCTAGTAATTTGCTAATTTTATTTGAGGACTAAGTCTCCAACTTGGAATTCATGTTGGTGTACCTTAGAATTGTAGGCACATCAGAGATGGTCTTGGTAGACATGGGTATGTTCAATGGCATGAATGTGGCATTCATCCAATAGGTTAAATTGATCAAGTCTGGCTTGGTGGGCGGTATCATCATCAATAAATTCTTGCATGGATACCCGCAGTGATGATATTTCAATATCCAAGGGCATGATGGCTTTAGCACCATATACAATGGAAAATAGGTTTGCCCCAGTTGGAGTATAGATGCTTGTGCGATAGGCCCATAGTGCTAATGGCATTTTATTATGCCAATCACGGTGTGATTCTGCAATGGTTTTGTTTGTAGATTCTTCTTGGCCATTTGTTACATACCAAACATAATATAGTCGTCGGCTATATTATGAAAGATTTCATTTGATTATATAAATCCAATTGTTTTGTTTTAAATCATTTATCATATTTTATTCTCATATTTCATTTGCGTTCTCGCATATAAGCCTTTACGATAGGATCTACCCTCCTAGTGGTGATATTCATTTCATTAATTCATCCTTCACTGATTTACCTGTATACTTCCGCTGTCGTCTATATTCACTGTTATATTTACGTTCAATAAGTTGTGTTTCCACGCATTTGGGCGAGGGAAGGTAAGGAAGACATTACCAAGTGGTATCAGGTTGGTTCGATCATCATCCGGGCCAAGATAGTTTTCATCGCACAGCTTACCTCTCATGATTAGTTTCACCAGTCACAAAACAATCAGCAATTTCAGGCTATCAGACATCCACCGAACACGTCTCAACCAAACTTCCAAAACCATCGTTCATGGTTCAATCTGATTCGATGAATTTCAAAATTGGTTTGACAAGCAAGAGCAGTGGCAGTAGCCTCCATTCTCCAAACATACAAAGAAAAACAAAAAAAAATCACGATTAAACTGGTGCAGACTGTCATATTTTCAAACTAGCCATGACGACCAATCAAAAAATAGGAACAAAATAAAAAAAAAATCAAAATTGTGCGTTAACCTAAGGTACGCCAGGTTTATATTTCATTTCTTCTTTTTGGATTCGGGGTTTTATCCCACATTGGGCAGGCATTAAGCCCCAAACGGTTTTTAAAGAAGAAAGGGAAGGTAATAGTTTGTGACTTTGGTCACACGGCCAACTCCTCTCTCTCGCACGAAGCCATCCCCATGTGTCTGGTCTCCATCGTGTCTTCCATCTATGTCCCACGTGTCTATTTGTGTCGCTTGCGTTGTGTCAGTTTTGGTTCTTCATTGTGCCACTTGCGTCGTGTCATGTCAGTTTTGGTTCTTCGTTGTGCCACTTGCGTCATGTCAGTTTCGGTTCCTCGCTGTCCATTCCATCTTCGGTCTTGTTGTGTCCTCACTGTCAGTCCGTCATCTTTGGACTTGTCGTGTCCTCACTATCAGTCTGTCGTCTTCGGTCTTGTCGTGTCCTCGCTATCCGTCTGTCGCCTGTGTCCTCGTTGTCCGTTCCTTATTGTCCTCATTGTCCATTTCGTTCCTCATTGTCCGTATGTCATCTGTGTCCTGGCTATCCATTGTCCGTCGTCTTCAGTCTGGTCGTGTCATTACATTTTTGTCTTGCGGTTAGTGGTTAGTCCTAGTCCAGTTATTGTCAAAGTTGTACAAAAATTGTCAACAGTTGCTAAAAACTTGTTGTCAAAGTTGCTGAAATTGTCCAAATTGAAAAGTTGTTGAAAGTTGTTGTCAAGGAGGCCACCCAAATTCAAATCTGCATTGCAGTTGGAGTGAGAGTTGAAGCGGAATCCAAATTTTTGCCAAATTCAACCAAATTTTGTAGAAATTGAAGCTCAAGGATTACTAAGCAGGAAATTTTGAATAGTGCATGAGTAGAAGTTGGATCAAAGGATCTGATGGTCGATTAACAAGCTCGAAAGCTCCCAACAAAGAAAATTCAAACATAAGAAGGCCTCATCGAGGCCAAGGTAAAAATAATTCTTCTTCTCCTTTCAAATTGGCAGTTATAATTTGAGTCATCCACTGGTTGACCCCATGGCTACTAACCCTCCCCCAACTCATGAAAATGTCACACAAGGAGAATCAAGCAACTCTACCATTACCACTGATGAATCTCTTCGACTCTTACTAGATGGTATGGCCCAACTTAATATCAAAATATCTAAACTATTGGACACACAAACTCGACCTAATCCCAACGCTAATTCCCAAAATAACTATCACGAACAAAGGAATGAGGAAAATAATGACCAAGATGAAAATTGGGAGCAGTAAATATGCAATCCAGATAATTACAGGAATCACCTTCATCGACAGATATATAACCAAGATTAGGATAGGGATATGGGTTATCACCAACCGAGAGACCCTAATAATTTTCCACGCATTGATATGCCCACTTTTGAAGGTCATGATCCTCGTGGTTGGATAGCAAATATGGAAGGCATTTTGGACTTATACAAAATTAGGGATTCTTATAAAGTCCCTTTCGTGGCATCAAAATTAGGCACTGAGGCTTACCAATGGTTCGTATGGCTTAAACGCAAGAAAGGAGCTACTGTTTGCTGGAATAATTTCACTACCTATTTTTTAGAAAGATTTGATGAAGGAGCTACATCATCATACACAGTAAGACTGTTATCTATTAAACAAGAAAGATCAGTTAGTGAGTTTGTCTCTGAATTCACCAGTTTACTACCGTATGCATTACACCTCAGTCCAGACATAGTGGTAGGAGCTTTTCACAATGGATTGAAAGAAAATATTAAGGTGGAGGTGGACATTCAAAATCCAACCTCGTTCAACGATTGCATAAGAATAGCCAAGCTAGCTGAGAAGAGAATTCAGATGCATACACAGCATGAAACTTATAGTCATCCTTCGTATGGCAACAATTTTTTTTGCAAAAATGATCAACCATCAAGATACTTCTACTATAAATGTCGCAATCACCATCCCAAAGAACAAGCATGTGCATAAAAACAAAACTTTCATATTGAATGCGCTCAATATGAAGGAGAAGAGGAAGAAGCATACCACCAGGAAGAACCTATTCAAGAAGAACTATCGATTGTTCTAGAAGAGAAGGAAGAGGATACAATGGCTATTTCCATGCATGCCCTAATGGGGTTAACAACCCACCATACAATCAAGGTACCGAGATTTATCTGCCATAAAAATATGAATGTGCTAATTGATTCAGGCAGTACCCATAATTTTATCGACATCAAAATAGCAAAAGCTTTGAATTTATTCATTAACTCTTCCAACAAAGATAAATTCCAGGTTCTAGTAGCCAACAGGTTGAACACTCAATGTATTGGGAGAACATCTCAAGTTTCCATTAAAATGGGAACTTATACATGGTATGGATCTCTCTTCATAATGAAATTAGGGAACTCTGATGTCATTTTGGGAGTCAAATGGTTGGAAACACTAGACACGGTTAGCTTCAATTTCAAAAAATTATTTGTGGAATGGAAGGAAAACGGATGGGTCATTCGCTTACAAGGTATTACTACTCCTCCATAACAGATGGTGAGCTCTCATAGTATGGAGAAAATATTAAAAAAGGGTGGATACGGATTCATAGCTCAAATTAATTGTTTGGAAAAGCAATCTCGAGCAACTTTGGGTATTTTTGCTCCAGATTTACGGGACATCGTAGCACATTACGAAGAGGTCTTCCAAGAACCAAAGGGACTACCTCCAAAAATATCCCATGACCATGCCAGACAGTGTCTCAAGAAGGTGATCGGCCAAAAAGTGAAATCTCAGTCAGAAGTACCAATACTAGATGCAGAAGGGCATATATATCTCCAGCCAAAAGCAGTTCTACAAAGCAGAACACACATACGGAGCTCTCGTCACATCCAAGAATTTCTCATCAAATGGTAGGGCCTACCAGATGAAGAGGCTACATGGGAACCTGAAAGGATTTTCCAGACATTTCCAGCTTTGAGGACAAAGATTTTCGAGGAGGGGAGTCATGTTACATACCAAACATAATATAGTCGTCGGCTATATTATGAAAGATTTCATTTGATTATATAAATCCAATTGTTTTGTTTTAAATCATTTATCATCTTTTATTCTCATATTTCATTTATGTTCTCTCATATAAGCCTTTACGGTGGGATCTGCCCTCCTAGTGGTGATATTCATTTCATTAATTCATCCTTCACTGATTTACCTGTATACTTCTGTTGTCGACTATATTCATTGTTATAATTATGTTCAATAAGTTGTGTTTCCATGCATTTGGGTGAGGGAAGGTAAGGAAGACCTTACCACCATTACCCTGTAGGTAGTATGGAGTAGAGAATCTATGTTGAATGTTGAATTTCTCACATAATGCATGAACATTCTTGTTCTTGAATGGTGTACCATTGTCAGTTATGATCTTGGATGGGATGCCAAAATGACAAATGATGTGTTGAGTGATGAAATCAACAATTTTGGGATCGATCGTTTGCACTAATGGGATGGCCTCAACCCATTTTGTAAAATATTTGGTTGCGATGATGATGAAATTATGATTGGCATATGAGGTGGATGTGATTTTATCGATGAGATCCAAACCCCATTGTGATAAGGGTCATATTGATTGAATAGGTTGTAGAGCTTGAGATGGAAAATGCGTAATATTGGCATGATGTTGGTATTTAACACACTTTTTTACATAATCACAACAGTCATGCTCCATTGTGGGCCAGTAATAGCCCATTCATAGAATGTGTTTGGTAATGGCCATACCACTAAAATGGCCGCCTCAAGTACCATCATGAGCTTCTTGGGTGATGCATTGGGATTCGAAGGGCTCAAGACAATGTAGTAAAATGCCATCATAACTTTGCTTATAAATGATATTACCTAGAAATATGTAGTGAATGGCACGCAATTTAAAAGCTTATTTGTGAGTATGATTTAGATCAGGTGGTAGGATATCGATCTTAATGTAATCTTTGACTTGGGAAAACCATGGGTCATGTAGTTCAACTTCGATGATATTGATGCCATATTTGTGAGGGGGCATATTGGAGGAAATAGTAGAATGGAAAGGGTGTGAATGGACACACGAGTTGTGTCAGAAAGTGGGTTTTGTGGAATGAGTGAGCCTAGCAAAGCCATGATATTAGTAAAATGGTTCGTAGAGCGGGGAGTAGCAGTGATGTCATACCACTTGAACTAAGACAATATGTTTTTGGCTACCTATTTGTATTATTGTAAGACTAGGCAAATACATTACCACTCTCCCTTTATTTGATTTACAATGAGGAGGGAGTCACCATATATGTCCAGACACTGAATGTACATTGAAATTGCTTGTTTTAGGCCTAGGACAAAAGCTTCATACTCAACATTGTTATTGGTATAGGGAAAGCCTAATTTGAATGAAAAGAGGAGTGGCTTTCCTTGTGGTGTGAAAAAGACTATTATTGCACCCCAAACATGTGTGCAATGGGAGCCATCAAAGAAGAGAGTTAATTTAGTGGTTGATTTAGGATCTACTGTCTGTTTTGCTTCACTTGTATGAAAGACAAAGTCATCTGAAAGTTGGATAAGTAATGGCACATCGCTTGGTAAAGGGGCCTCAGCCATTTGATCCATAATGACTTGGCCTTTGATGGATTTTTGACTGATGAATTTGACATAAAATTCTATGAGTAGCATGATCCATTTGGATGTTAAACTATTGTGGTAGCTATTACCCATCATGTAGTGAAGTGGGTTATCATAGGCAACTACGTAGGTAGTATGGTTAATCATGTAATGTTGCAACTTCTGGGTGGAAAAAATGATGACAAGGCAAAGTTTCTTCATGTATGCATACCGTGTCTCGTAATCAATCAATGTGCAACTGATATAGTACACAACTTGTTCTTGGTCCATTTCATTCTTTTGAGCAAGGAGCGTGCCCAATGCGACATCAATAGCAGAAATATATAGATGGAACAGGAAATCAAGATGGAGTGGGATGAGGATTGGTGGAGATGTGAGGTATGATTTTATGACATCAAAGGCGGTTTGACATTTATTATCCCATTTAAATGGGATCCCCTTTTGGAGAAGATTATTGAATGGCTAACATTTGTATGAAAGTTGGGCGATAAATCACCGTATGGATTGAATTATTCCTTTTTTGAAGAACACAAGCTTATACTGAGAGGGGGGGGTGAACAGTATAAGACCTCTTTTTACTTTTTCCTTTATACTTCAAAACAGTAAAGCAATATACCCAAAGCAATATCAAAACAATGCACAATATCATCCACAAAGTGACACCAATTTTAATGTGGTTCACCCAGAATGCCTAGGCTACGTCTACAAAACTTTTCTCTAAAATTTATCTCAAAGTTTTTTTGGAAACCTTCCCAATTACAATTTTTATGAGCCTCGGCAAAAAGGAGATACCTTCCCCCAATATGAATTTATAAGCCTCTACTCAAAGGAGATACCTTCCCCTCTACTCTGGAAATGATCCCTCAAAAGATCAACTGCCTCTACCTCTTGCTAGCACGTGGAACTCCTTTCCATCGAAGACCTCCTATCCTCAATGCTTAGCCTAAGAGACCTCTACCTTCTATGATCACGTCCACAACAACTCATCTACCTGTACCAAAAACAGTCAGTCGATCTAGTACAAGTCTTCCTCTGTCTGTCAGATCTGTCCAACTCTTGAACAAATCAATCCTCTGCATACAAAACTTCTCAAAGACTTGCCAAATCTGTCCTTAGGTTCTTCTCATAGAACCAATGCACCTCTATCCTCAAGTTCTCTGATAGAACTATCACACTTAGCTCACAAGTCCTCTGCTAGGACCTGTCCAAATCTGCTCACAAGTCCCCACTGGAACCTGTCCAAAAACTGCTCACAAGTCCCCACCGGAACCTGTCCAAAACCTGCTCATAAGTCCCCACCGAAACCTGTCCAAAACCTCAGCAAGCTCACCAAGAAAAACTTGCTTAGAATGAACCCACAAAGAGAATTGTTAGAGACCCAATGTGATTCATAAACCTCATAGAAGCATAAAGAGAATTGTTAGAGACTTAATATGTTCTATACTTAACTCCCAATCTCAATCTCAAATCTCATAGAAACATAAAGAGAATTGTTAGAGACCCAATATGTTCTATACTTAACTACCAATATCAATCTCAACTCAATATCAATCTCAAAAGAATAAGATAGATGTAGTATGCTTTTCTCAAGAATATGAAACACAACCCAACAATTGCCAACCATGCAATATCTCATATAACAATGATACTCATATTCTTTTTACCAACAATTAGGGTTTCAAAAACAATGCTCATCAAACAATGTTTAGTCAACCAACACCATTCAACTCAACATCAACCTTGAAGCATTCAACCAATCATCACAAGAAAAGGAAACAAGTAGAAATCCTTTTCCCTCCAAGGATATTTGAACAAAACAGCCACCAACACAATATCACCAAATGCAAAGAATAACTTGCTCAAATCAACTCAATGGAGTAAGCCCAATATCATGTATCAAGTAAAGCGCTAACTTGATCAAAACAACCTCTATGGAAGCAACTCAACCATCAATATCAAACCAGCCAACTAAGGGTTTCATCATCTCAATGCAAGTAGCAAGACTTACTAACATAAACCCTAGTGCAAAAAAATGCTTCTTCTTCCTCAACCAGAATTATGCATTCACCCAAAAACTCATCAATTATTTTAATGCATAAACAATCTTCAATATCCAGAAAATAGGATTTACACCATAAATACCTAGTAGACAACCTTTTCACTCCAAACTCAATTTCAGACAATATACCATCAACAATATACATGGAAGAAGTTGCCCATACCTTTACTTTGATGAAGAAGGAGAACTCAAAATCTGTCACAACACTAACTCTCAATTTGCCACCAATTAAATTTAGCAACTATACAACAATATACAATAAAAAGATCCAAATTAACACCTTATTTCTCCAACTTAATAAAAACCACCAGAAATATAATATACATACAAAGTAAAACCTCTTTACACCTTATTACTCCACATAAACATTAAGCATCAATAAAACAATGTCAAAGCAAATATGATACCTTAACCTTATACCTCCAGCGCTTTCACAGCCACTATCCTTTGCACACCGTGACCAAAAGAAAATTACCCACGAAGAGAATTGAACTCGACACCTCTTCCTTCTAACGCCTTTGCTAAAATGCCACCATCGTTGGGTCACAAGTGCCCAATGAAGAAATACAGTGTTGCCCTATATTTTATCTTCCTTTGATGCCAAGAATCTAGAAAACGTAAATGTCTTCCTCAAGCCACATGCAAACTGGTGAGCGCTGTCCAAAACGTAACTTACTGGGCAACATAAATAATCATCCACACAGTGCAAACATAAAACTGTTATCCTTCGTGCAATCCAATCAATCGTAGGTGAAAGCAAACTGCCAAATGTCAAAGCACAAACTGAAAACGTAATTCGAGTGCAGTCCCAACAATTATAGGTGAAGTGCAATCTGTCGGATGTCAAAGCACAAACTAAAAACGCAAGAAATTACTTGGGCAACTCAATATCGATAATCAACTCTCAATGAAATACAATGCTTTCTCGAAGATCACAGAGCTATGATTTTCATTACTCGGAGTTACAATCACTTTAGAAAATCATCCCCACTTATATAGCCATTTCTCCTTAACTGTTTGACGTCGACACTCCTCCAACGATGGCAACACATCGGCGAAAGATTCTTTTTTTTCATCGCTTAAGGGTTGAAAGTCTTTTTTTTCATCGCTTAAGGGTTGAAAGACCCTTTAATAATAATTAAAAAAATAATTATTATTATTTTATTAATAATAAATTAAACTTAGACCCTTGTCAAAGGTTTGAGTTAATTTAATTATTAATAATAAACATGGACCTTCAAGGTTTTTCAAGAAGTAAAAACCTTTGCATTAAGTTAAGCTTGGTTTTAATAAAAACCCTTAATGAGTCCAAATGGTTTTAAGAAAAACCTTTAACCTTGTCACCATGGTTTTAATAAAAACCCTTTAACATTATGAAGCTTCTCAAGATATTTTTTACATCACACTCTTTTTGATATCAACACAAAAATGCCTTTTGACATCAATGACAACTTATACACTTGAGCAAAGGCAATGTACCCAAAGTACCCAAATTGCCAACAATCTCCCCCTTTGTCATTGATGGCAAACCTTTACTGAAAACACTTCTCAAGAGCCAAAAATGAAACCAACTATGCTAACAACTGACCAACTGTGCCCACAACTGAGAATCTTCCTTTGAAGTTTTGATCCCCCTGACTTGAAGCTTTCCTCTTCACTTTGAAGCTCTCCCGCTTTGTCATCAATGGCAAAGGGCCACCTTTGGGGCTCGAGACTAAGAAGGATCCTCTTAGCTTAGTCCCTCCCCCACCTCCTAATAAGGTGATTAATTCTTGGGTGGGAGTAAAACTCCCATTAGGCACTGATCATCATTAGCGTCTATAACTTCCTTGCTGGGCCTTCTCTTGAACTCTTTGTCCATATTCTTGTTCCTTTTTCTATCACTGTTCCTCTCCCTGTTATCATTCCTGTTCTTATCCATGCCTTGATCCTTGGACCTGTTCATACCATTGTTCCTGTTCCTGTACCTTGGAATTTCAGCTCTACACTATCTGGCTGTGTGACCTTCATTGTTGCACTTATAACAAGTAACAATGTTATTTATTTTAGGGTTTCATCATCTCAATGCAAGTAGCAAGACTTACTAACATAAACCCTAGTGAAAAAAAATGTTTCCTCTTCCTCAACCAGAATTATGCATTCACCCAAAAACTCATCAATGATTTTAATGCATAAACAATATTCAATATCCAAAAAATAGGATTTACACCATAAATACCTAGTAGACAACCTTTTCACTCCAAACTCAATTTCAGACAATATACCATCAACAATATACATGGAAGAAGTTGCCCATACCTTTACTTTGATGAAGAAGGAGAACTCAAAATTTGTCACAACACTAACTCTCAATTTGCCACCAATTAGATTTAGCAACTATACAACAATATACAATAAAAAGATCCAAATTAACACCTTATTTCTCCAACTTAATAAAAACCACCAGAAATATAATATACATACAAAGTAAAACCTCTTTACACCTTATTACTCCACATAAACATTAACCATCAATAAAACAATGTCAAAGAAAATATGATACCTTAACCTTATACCTCCAGCGCTTTCACAGCCACTATCCTTTGCACACCGTGACCAAAAGAAAATTACCCACGAAGAGAATCGAACTCGGCACCTCTGCCTTCTAGCGCCTTCGCTAAAATGCCACTGCCATTGGGTCACAAGTGCCCAATGAAGAAATACAGTGTTGCCCTATATTTTATCTTCCTTTGACACCAAGAATATGGAAAACGTAAATGTCTTCCTCAAGCCACATGCAAACTGGTGAGCGTTGTCCAAAACGTAACTTACTGGGCAACAAAAATAATCATCCACACAGTGCAAACAGAAAATTGTTATCCTTTGTGCAATTCAATCAATCGTAGGTGAAAGCAAATTGCCGAATGTCAAAGCGCAAACTGAAAACGTAATTCGAGTGCAGTCCCAACAATTGTAGGTGAAGCACAATCTATCGGATGTCAAAGCGCAAACTGAAAACGCAAGAAATTACTTGTGCAACTCAATATCGATAATCAACTCTCAATGAAATACAACACTTTCTCGAAGATCATAGAGCTATGATTTTCATTACTCGGAGTTACAGTCACTTTATAAAATCATCCCCACTTATATAGCCATTTCTCCTTAACTATTTGATGTCGGCGCTCCTCCAACGATGGCAACACATTGGCGAAATAATTCTTTTTTTTCGTCGCTTAAGGGTTGAAAGACCCTTTAATAATAATTAAAAAAATAATTATTATTATTTTATTAATAATAAATTAAACTTAGACCCTTGTCAAAGGTTTGAGTTAATTTAATTATTAATAATAAACATGGACCTTCAAGGTTTTTCAAGAAGTAAAAACCTTTGCATTAAGTTAAGCTTGGTTTTAATAAAAACCCTTAATGAGTCCAAATGGTTTTAAGAAAAACCTTTAACCTTGTCACCATGGTTTTAATAAAAACCCTTTAACATTATGAAGCTTCTCAAGATATTTTTTACATCACACTCTTTTTGATATCAACACAAAAATGCCTTTTGACATCAATGACAACTTATACACTTGAGCAAAGGCAATGTACCCAAAGTACCCAAATTGCCAACATTTTAAGACGTGTAATTGTTTGAGATTCATAGGGGGAGGCATGTCAAGAATAGCTTTGACTTTGGCGGTATCTACTTCGATATATTTTTGTGAAATGATGAAACCAAATATTTTTCCAGTGGTAACACCAAAGACACATTTATTCATATTTAATCAGACATTATCTTCTAAGAGGTGATCAAATATTTGATGCAGGTCTTCAAGATGTTGACCACAGGTTTTATATTTGGAAATAAGATCATCAACGTATGGAAAATGTAGGTCATGGCACGTTGGTAAGTTTCCCCAGCGTTCTTTAGGCCAAAAGGCATGACCTTGTAACAAAAAGTCCCCTAGGGGATTGTGAAAGAGGTTTTATGCTGATCTTCTATATTGACATGAATTTGATTATAACCTAAAAAACCATCCATGAGAGACAGTATTTCCTGTCCGATTGTAGAATCGACCAATGTGTCAATATTAGGGAGTGGAAAATTGTCCTTGGGATAAGCTTTATTAAGATCCCTAAAATCAGTGCAAATGCAGATACCCCCCTTGGGTTTTTTGACTTGAACCATGTTTCAAACCCACTCAGGGTAATCGATAGGCTATATGAAATCCACATAAATGATTTTTTATAACTCTTCCTTGACCATGAGAGCAATGGTGGGGTGCATGCAATGCAATTTTTTTTGATAGATTTGGCATTATCATCCAGGACAAGGTTGTGTACAACTAATGATGGATTAAGTCCAGGCATATCCGTGTAGGACCATGCAAACACCTTAATGTAGTACCTGAGGAAATAAGTATAAAGGACATGTTCTTCTTTCGATATGCTAGCAATGAGGTAAACGATATGAGGGTGTTTCAGATCATTACCAATGTCAACTTCAGTAGTGTCCTCAAAAAGCATGTGAGAACCATCATGAAGTTGAGTGGGTGTGGTAATAAGGTGAAGGTCATCGATGGACTCAGGGAGCTAGAATTCATCATCGAGATAAATATCCATATGATTAATCCATGGGAGGTGAGGTGGAATGGAAGGTAATGGTGCATTGACGAATTACAACATTTGGGGTGTTTGAAGGAATTCAGCAGCGGTGGGGGTGTCAGAGATTTCATTGAAATCAATGAAATTAGTGATAGGAGGTGGAATAAAATTAGGATGGTTTGGATATCATAACGGAGCATATAATTCAATAGAGATCATGTTGACCGAAGTGGTAGAGAATGTGGAGGTAGGTGATAAAGGTTGTGATGAATCAGATGAGGATAGCAATGAATACGAAAAAGGTTGGTGATGACCTTGTTTAATACCACAAGTGGGGAAGGGGAATGAGAATGGGGCCATGATGTGATGCCAGTTTTCAAATAGGGAAAAATGGAATAGTGGGTGGGGGTGAGGAAGGTGGGTCGTCAAGCAGGGGTGATTCGATGGGTAAAGGTGGATCAAGTGATAAGGCGGTGAAGTGGTGAGCAAGGATTTTAACTTCATGTAGAGAGAGGAGCTCATGCAGTGGGGATGGCAAAAAAATGTGGATGGAATATTTATTGTAGAATAAGGGGAAGAACTTTTTATCAGTATATTAAGCTCAAATTCATTATCAGAGAGAAGGTCGATAGGAGCAAGATCCAAATTTTGTAAATCATGCTCAAGGGTAATGATTATTGGAGGATGGTAACCAATGCCTGATCGGTCATTAGGTTTGCACAAGGGAGGATTGAAATAGGTGTGACACCCCTATTCATATCTCCCTAGACCATAGCCATACCACTTATACATACTTAGATAATGCCAAGAAAAATTAGGATTGGACATGTGGTCAAGGTGATCGTAAAATCTAGTTTGTGGTGATTGAGGTGCTAGAGATTCTATGGATGAATCAAGTACCCCATATATAAATTTCATACAATTATTAAGAGGAACGAGAGGAACCACTAACCCAATAGTCAAGGGCACATCATGAGGTCAGCCAAAGTCATGTATGGATTGGATTTTGGACGAAATAAACCAAGCATTGCTTATGTTATACTCACCAGGACCTGGTGTGGTCATGAGTATAGAAACGTGAGGAGGGGCTGTATGCTCAGGTTGAGGGGAGGACCCCCTATATGGTAGAAAGGATGGTAGAATGGATGGAGTAGGAGTGTGTTGTGGCCTCTCTACAACTATCCCCAAATCTTGGGGACCCACCTTTAAATTCTAGTTTTTGGAGGATTTCGTGTTCTTTAGGTGCTAATTTTAAAAGATCCCTTCTCTTGAGTTTATTGTATAGCCTCCATGGTTGCATTGTAGCCTTGTGTGGTGTTGAGTGTTATTTTTATATTTATTTCATAGTGTTTATATTTTAGAGTTTTTTAATTGTATTTGAGTGTTATGTTCAAAGTTTAGTATGTAGCTAGTATCCTTTTCATTTTCTTTCCTAGTGTGATTGTAAGTTTTGGTTAGGTTTAATTTTGTTTTGATTAATTTTTATATGTTGAATTAAGTTAATTCAATCATTTAAAGTTAATTAAATCCATTTTGATAAAAAAAAGAGAAAACAAGTAAATTTAAATAAATAAAGAAAAGAAAATAAAAATAGAAGAAAAACAAAAAAACAAAAAAAAGCAAATAAGAATAAAAAATATAAAAATAAAATAATAAAATAAAACAAAAGAATAGCATTTATTTTTCTCATGGCACGCTAATATTTCTTTACATATTGGTTTGGTATTAATTTCTATGTTGATTTTATGATTTTATTAAAGATACTTTGAACTAATGCTTTATATTGATGTTGGCAGGTTTCTAAATAAAATAAAAGCATTATTTAATTCATTGCTGACAAAAAAAGCATTATGGAAGAAGCGTTTCATTTGGAAGATACTTACCAATTTATTATTGGCAAAAATTATTATGGAAGAAGCGTTTCATTTGGAAGATACTTACCAATTTATTATTGGCAAAAATCATTATGGAAGAAGCGTTTCATTTGGAAGATATTGCAGTTACAAAGAAGTTACGTGACCAAGCCAAAGGAAAAGGGGGGAAAATGAAATGAAGAGTTCCTTTTAGGGTTGGAAATATTTAAAAAGCCATGGAAGCAAAGGAAAATGAGGCTGGATTTTGGATTAGGAAGCGATGGAAGGAGATTGGAAGCTTATTCAAACTATTGTGGAGCTGTTTTTTCACCATTGTATGCAGAAAATGAAGTTTTGAATACAAATTTGTGTTTATTGAATATCTTTCTCACATGCACTAATTGTTTTTAATGATGTTTATGCATGGATATGGTTGCACCATTTCAGTATTTTTATTGCATATTTTTTTTAACTCCTTAGACTCTTGCAATAACCGGATATCATATTGTGTGGATGCAGGTCTAACTCGATTGTGTTTTGTGTTCGAAATCTAACATTTTTCTGTAGCATATGTTGGATTTTGTTTGCAGTAGTTTTCTTTGGTTTTCTCCATATTCTGGTCCATATTCCAGAATTTCATGTTATCTTATTTTTATTTTTTTTTGCAGTAGTTTTCTTTGGTTTTCTCCATATTCTGGTCCATATTCCAGAATTTCATGTTATCTTTTTTTTATTTTCTAACCCTATTTTTTCATTTTTTTAAAGTTTTTTAAAATAAAATTAAAAAAATAAATAAAATATAAAATTCCAAAAAGAGTTACATAGGTTGAAATAATAAGCTTTAATGTTCCATTTAAAGCAAGTACATTTTTGTTTTAACTTAAATTCAAAATTTCAAAATTATTTGAAGTTCACATTTTTAGCAGGAATTTTATTTCAGTTTTGCATGATTTCACAATTTAAAAGAAAAAAGAGTTTTCAGGCTTTGCATTTTTTTTTCAAGCAATAAATTGACTCCCTTTATGAAAATTACCATTTCATTAAAAGGAGGTAATTTGTATGTGTTGGTCACGAATCTGCCACAGGAAAGGATTTTCTATGTCTATGCGCCCTAGACCCGGCCAACATTGAAAGGCTGGGAGAAAGAAATGTCTCCCAGACCAATCTCCAGAGAGGGCTGGTTCCCTTACTAAATCTAAGCTTGATGAAGACTAGAGTTACTGGAAAGGAATTGGAAATATGCAGAAAGAAATGGGAAATACATGAAAAGAGATGGGAAATATGGCCACAGGCCAAATTTATATGATCGGGGAAAGAAACTCAGCAAGAATTTAACCTCAAGCGTATAAACAACATATAATAATAGAATACAACATAATCCACTTACGACCTTGCGCAGACAACCTTCAGGATTGCATTCCGGAACTCACTTCCTCATTTGCAATATTCAAACTCAGATACAGAATTGAAATCTAACAGCAGATTAGAAAGACGAGCATAACTGAGAAATACATGAAATAGAAGGAAATCACACAGAAAGACGTTTGCAAAATCAGAGGCCAAATATCTTTCATTCATGCAAAGAACTTGAAAGCTTTCATGCAACCTGTCTCTCAAACTCCCGATCATTGTTCTGGAGAAGTACATTGATATTTATAGAAGTCTTGCTTCTCTACAACATTTAAAACAAGCAATGAACTTCCTCGAGATCTACAAAATGTGCAACAGAAATAAGGAAATGATCCCCTTAAACCAGCCTCGGAGAAACCAGAAATTAATTGAAATAAGGAACCGATCGTCTTCATTAAATGGTCGTTCTCGAAACATGCTTGAACCGTTAGAAAAATCATGAACAGAAGCTTTGAATAATGGAGGCGTCTTCAATTCTGGTGGCTTGGACACGTTCTTCTACCTTGTATACATTGGAAAGCAGCAAAACATTTAATTTTGGAGTGCTTTTAATTCTTGAAAATCGCAATGCTTCATCGAGCCGTTTGAACTGCTTTCTGGCATGAAACTATAACGGGTCGCGAAAACGCGACATGTCACGATTTCGTGACATATTTCTGCTCCATACACTTTGTCACTTTGGGACCGCGAAAACCAACCATGTCACAAAATCATGACGTATTCGGCTCCTTTGTTTCCTTCGCCACCTTAGCTCGTGAAAATGCGATGCGTCACGAAATCGCGACGTTCCGTACTATTCTGCTCTTTCTCCGCTCTATTTTCGTGAAACTATGACCTGTCGCAAAATCGTGACGTTCTTTCCCAATTTTGTCTCTTCGCTGCTTCGAACCGTGAAAACACGACAAGGCGCGATTTCGCTACACCTTTCTCTCTTTTGGCTTTGTCTTCCTAGTACGTCGCGAAAATGCAACACTCTTCACCATGTCACGAAAACTTCACCATGTCGCAAAATCGCGACTTCTTCTACCTTCTGTGCCCTTCTCTTCTGTATACCCGTGAAACTGCAACATGTTGCGATTTCGCGATAGTTTTCTCTTGCCTTGTACGGTCCAGCTCTCAACCTGCGAAAACATGACACTCTTGCCTCAAGTGGTTCTTTAATCTCCAGCATGTCACGAAATCGTGACAAGTTCTATCTCCTTGGACTTTACTGCTTTTCGACCGCAAAAATTTGTCATGTCACGAAATCGTGACATTCCGTACAATCTGGCTGCCTCCTTGCTTCCTCCTCGCGAAAACGCGACATGTCACAAAATCACGACAATTCTCTACACTTGGTCCTTCCGCCCCAATATGTCACGAAATCATGACGTTTCCTTGTTGCTGGACTTCATCTCCACAAATGTCACGAAATCGTGACGCCTTTCATGCCTTATGCTTTTGTTCAACTTTGTCGCGACCACGCAACACGTCGCGATTTCGCGACGTCTTTCGCATTTTGTGCCTTGTTCATTATTCTATCGTGAAATCGCTACGAGATTCATTGTCATCACCCTTTGCTTAGTTATGTCACGATTTCGCGACAATTTTATTACTCTCTCCGTTGACCATTTTGACCGCGATTTTGGAACACGTCGTGAAATCGTGACAACTTTGCTTTTGACTTCTCTCTCCTCAATAGACCCACGATAACGCGACATGTCATGATATCACGACGGTTTTGAACTGTGCCTTCCATGCTACTTTTTGTCGCGATATCACGACAGTCTTCGGACTTAGCTTTTTTTGCATCAAAACCTGTAAA
The DNA here is from genome assembly GCA_028583015.1 of Wollemia nobilis. Lineage (NCBI taxonomy): Eukaryota > Viridiplantae > Streptophyta > Pinopsida > Araucariales > Araucariaceae > Wollemia > Wollemia nobilis. Next base: position 3,435,797 of record JAQPPZ010000569.1, on the reverse strand, counting down.
GGAGTGAGAACTTCAACATCTTATGCATGAATAATCAACAATCAAAATAATGTGGCAAAAATGCCAACATTCTTGGCGGCTCATGGGGTATACAGTTCTGCTGTATGCACGAATCCCAGGCATGAATCCATTGGGCAACAGAGTCAAGAAAAACTGAGAACAACAAGCTGGCTGATGGGGTACATCTCGATGGACTACTGCAACAACTCTTGCTGATTGATTGAAAACTCAAGGAAATCTGTATTTGGCTTAGCTTACCAGGTGCTATAAAAGAATCTCCATGAAAGCACTTGGGGTTGCAAAATAGAAATGAATGAAATAAGTGGAGTGAGGACTATGGAATGGAAATAGTAAATGATGGAATGGTGGAGTGGAGGGAGTGATGCGGTAGATACAACTGATAAATGCTAAAATGACAATGAAATTAGAAGAAAAGGAAAAGAAGAAACGAGAATATCGAAAAGGGAAAAAGAAACAACAGCAGTGGCTTGATTACTTGCAGAAGAAAAAGGAGTAGGAGAAGAAGGGAATGAAGAGGGGAAGGAAGAAATAGAGAGGAAGCCACTAACTATTGGGAAGGAAGAAGAAAAAAGAAAGAAATACGTACCTGCGGGCTCGCATGCAAAAAGAGCCGAAGTTGACAGAGGAAAACAATACTTTTTTTTTCTTTTCTATTTTTTTTTTTTTTTTGTTAGAGGTAACTCCCGAATTAGTTGTGAACTTTCGGGAAAGACACGAACCCAAACACGGTTCTGTCTCCTGGATCCCAGACCTTTGACAGACACTCAGTAGACTCCTGGTTGATGATCAGCTCAGAGTCACCAAAGATTTGCAACTGCTGTACTCCAAGTGTCCCAGCCATCTTGAAACCTAGGCATGATCGTTCAGTCCCAGTGTTAGCGCCATTTTTGTATTGTGCTCCATCAAAATAGAGCTGATCTGGCAGAGAGTCTTGACCAACTTGATCAGGAGGCAACTTGACTTCAACCTCTTCAGGCTTCGTAATGGAGTAACATCCAATCTCAGTTTTGATCATGGCATTAAAATTGAGCATTGAAAACTCATCCTCCAAATCAGGATCCTCCAACTCTTCAGTTATCATATGAATAGCATGTTTGGACTTTTCTTCTTCTTCTATCTTCTCAATATGAAAAGTAGAAGGCTTCTGATTATAGATCCGGACTCGTCTTCCTTTGAAAGGAATCTCCAAGTGAGAATAATCCAGAGCAAGGTAGCCTCCCAACTTTGCAGTAAATTCTTTGGATAAGCACATACTAAAATACGGTTCTAGATCAACCACAACTATCTCCTGAATGACTGTAATCTGAGGCATAGTGTGTAAAACAATTGGGACATCCTTGATTACACCCACTATTTTCATTGGAGTCCCATCTAACTGCAAGACTCCAGGGCTACTTCTTGTATATTCCATTCCCATCGCTTCACAAACTGCCTTTGGCATGACAGTTGTCGTGGCACCAGAATCAATCAGGCAATTATGTACAATCCAACCCTCCATCCTGAGTGACAGATAAAATGGGGGTGGTCTATTCCTTCCAGAGGCTAAAGAAGTTAACGTTTGAGCCATAACTACCTGGGCTGGAACTTTCCCCTTACTTTGTATAGTCTTCAGGGATTCCTGTAAGAGATTTACCTGTCCAGGCAACTGTAAGGTGTCATACAAACTTACCTTAGCTGGTATCCATTTGAGTTCTTCAACAATGTTGTACTCCATGGAGATCTGTTCTTTCCCTCCACTAGCAGATTCAAATTTGCTCTTATATTGCTGGGTAGCCTCCACTCGTTGTCGTTTGGTCAATGATGGATACCGCAACGTCTCTTTGGCTTGCTCCTTTGTTTCTGCTTGTGGCTGGGAAGTAGAAGCTTGTTCCTTCTCTTTTACTGGTGGTGGAAGTGGATCCTTCGACAAAATAGGTGATTGTCGTTGCACTGGGGAATCATGAACCTTTGTTGGCATTTGCTGCTTCGTTGCTTGTATAGGAGGTACTTTCAATGGCTCCATCTTAGCCGGATCTACCAACATTGGTTTCTTGTCGCTGCATGTCAGTATTGCTATATGTTCCTCCAGAGACTCCACGGAAGTAAGATCCACCTCTCGAATCATGTTTACACGGCTCCCTGTAAGAACTTGCAAATAATTTTGGTGGACCATGCAAGTGGACTCATCATGTGGGTCATTGCAGGAAGAACACCAGTAAGATGGCTCATGTGAAACTTCAGAAGGGCCAGCCTCTTCACTTACCAGAATTGCTGAGTTCCTTTCAGGTGGTTTCTCCATAGCCTTGCTAGGAGCAGGTTGTTCTCTAGTTACTGCCGGCATAAATCTTCGTGGCTGATAATTCCTTTTCGCCTCTCTCCGTTCCATAGATGTCACCTTGTCAGTGAGAGATCTCATAGCCGATCGAATTTCTTGTAACATAGCCAATTGAGGATCTGGGCTTGAGGACACAGGCGGTGCCGATAAAGGTAATGGAACCTGTGGGGAAGATAATGCAGGAGTTGGAAGTGGAGGGACTAACCGTGGAATGCTCGATGCAGGCAACTGGGGAATAGTTGGAGCAGGAAGCTGAGGAACTGGAATAGGTGCGATTTGAGGCGCACTTGAGCTCCATGATGGGGTAGGATACATAGATGGCATGGGCTGTGGAAGTGAACCAGAGTACAAATACTTAGGAAGATCAGGTATGATAGGCATTGTTACCTTTGGAGGAAGTCTACCTATAGCAATCAAATCAGCTTCCGCCTTTAACGCTTGTTCGAACAACTCGGAAATGTAGTCACGTTGGACTGCCGGACAGCCCAACCGATGTCTGTGTTGAATGCTCTGAGGTAATAAAATGTAGCTAGCTCATCAACAGGCCGAAGACCATCAGGAATCCTCTACCAGGTTCTGGTAAATCTGACATTGAAATCAGCTATCTCTTCCTGCGGGTGCCTCTGGATTGCGTTAAATTGATGCAATAATGAAAATGGATCAGCCTGTTCATGAAAATTCTTAACTAACAGCTTCTCCTAGCTGATCCCATGATGTAATGGTGCCTGGTTGCAACGTTCGGTACCAATACAACAATTTTCCTCTCAAGGACAACACTAACAACTTTACCATCACATCTTCATCAGTTATATCATGGATGGCCGCCAAAGAAGCTACATCATTAATATGTTCATATGCAGTCTTACCCGTACCATCATAGGTCGGCAAAACTTTCAAAGCAGCCTGGGGAACTAGATTTTGAGCCTGCAAATTCAAGGCTCCTGAACTATTCCATGCCAAGAACTTCCTGGGTTGAGGATACTGGGCCATTGGGACTAGTGGATGTGACTGAGAAGATGGAAAACTAGTAACAATACCGAGGATTTGTGTGGATATGGCAGATGATGCAAGCGATGGGGAAACCAACCTAGAATGTTCACCTCTTTTTGTGCTGTCAAGTTCAAAAAACTCAACAAGATCTTCAACTTTTTTGGACTTTGATCTCGTGATCATGAAGTACAACTTTCACTGCATCCACGTTCGGAGATTTTTGGCATCCAGAGTCACCAAATGTTCTAACTATATGGCATGAAGGCGAACATTAAACCCTCAATACTATGGGATCTTTCTGAGACAGAAACAGTCTGTCCCACCGGGCGTGCCAAAAACTGTTGGTCACGAATCTGCCACAGGAAAGGATTTTATGTGAAATGCGCCCTAGACCCGACCAACATTGAAAGGCTAGGAGAAAGAAATGTCTCCCAGACCAATCTCCAGAGAGGGCTGGTTCCCTTACTAAATCTAAGCTTGATGAAGACTAGAGTTACTGGAAAGGAATTGGAAATATGCAGAAAGAAATGGGAAATACATGAAAAGAGATGGGAAATATAGCCACAGGCCGAATTTATATGATCGGGGAAAGAAACTCAGCAAGAATTTAACCTCAAGCGTATAAACAACATATAATAATAGAATACAACATAATCCACTTACGACCTTGCGCAGACAACCTTCAGGATTGCATTCTAGAACTCACTTCCTCATTTGCAATATTCAAACTCAGATACAAAATTGAAATCTAACAACAGATTAGAAAGACGAGCATAACTGAGAAATACATGAAATAGAAGGAAATCACATAGAAAGACGTTTGCAAAATCAGAGGCCAAATATCTTTCATTCATGCAAAGAACTTGAAAGCTTTCATGCAACCTGTCTCTCAAACTCCCAATGATTGTTCTAGAGAAGTACATTGATATTTATAGAAGTCTTGCTTCTCTACAGCATTAAAAACAATGCAACGAACTTCCTCGAGATCTACAAAATGTGCAACAAAAACAAGGAAATGATCCCCTTAAACCAGCCTCGGAGAAACCAAAAATTAACTGAAATAAGGAACCGGTCGTCTTCATTAAATGGTCGTTCTCGAAACATGCTTGAACCATTAGAAAAATCATGAACAGAAGCTTTGAATAATGGGGCATCTTCAATTCTGGTGGCTTGGACACGTTCTTCTACCTTGTATACATTGGAAAGCAGCAAAACATTTAATTCTGGAGTGCTTTTAATTCTTGAAAATCGCAATGCTTCATCGAGCCGTTTGAACTGCTTTCTAGCGCAAAACTGTAACAGGTCATGAAAACGCGACATGTCACGATTTCATGACATATTTCTGCTCCGTACACTTTGTCACTTTGGGACCACGAAAACCAACCATGTCACAAAATCATGACGTATTCGGCTCTTTGTTCTCCTTCGCCACCTTAGCTCGTGAAAATGCGACGCGTCACGAAATCGTGACGTTCCATACTATTCTGCTCTTTCTTCGCTCTGTTTCCGTGAAACTATGACCTGTCACGAAATCGCGACGTTCTTTCCCAATTTTGTCTCTTCGCTGCTTCGAACCGCGAAAACGCGACAAGGCACGATTTCGCTACACCTTTCTCTCTTTTGGCTTTGTCTTCCTAGTACGTCACGAAAATGCAACACTCTTCACCATGTCACGAAAACTTCACCATGTCACGAAATCGTGACTTCTTCTACCTTCTGTGCCCTTCTCTTCTATATACCCATGAAACTGCAACATGTTGCGATTTCATGACAGTTTTCTCTTGCCTTGTACGGTCCAGCTCTCAACCTGCGAAAACATGACACTCTTGCCTCAAGTGGTTCTTTAATCTCCAGCATGTCACGAAATCGTGACAAGTTCTATCTCCTTGGACTTTACTGCTTTTCGACCGCGAAAATTCGTCATGTCATGAAATCGTGACATTTCGTACAATCTGGCTGCCTCCTTGCTTCCTCCTCGTGAAAACGCGACATGTCACGAAATCGCGACAATTCTCTGCACTTGGTCCTTCCGCCCCAATATGTCATGAAATCGTGACGTTTCCTTGTTGCTGGACTTCATCTCCACAAATGTCATGAAATCGTGACATATTTCATGCCTTATGCTTTTTGTTTCAACTTTGTCGCGACCACGCAACACGTCGCGATTTCGTGACGTCTTTCGCATTTTGTGTCTTGTTCATTATTCTATCATGAAATCGCTACGAGATTCATTGTCATCACCCTTTGCTTAGTTATGTCGTGATTTCGTGACCATTTTACTCTGCGTTGTCTCCGTTGACCATTTTGACCGCGATTTCGGAACACGTCGCGAAATCGCGACAACTTTGCTTTTGACTTCTCTCTCCTCAACAGACCCGCGATAACGCGACATGTCGCGATATCGCGATGGTTTTGAACTGTGCCTTCCATGCTACTTTTTGTCGCGATATCGCGACAGTCTTCGGACTTAGCTTTTTTTGCATCAAAACCTGTAAAGGAGTGAGAACTTCAACATCTTATGCATGAATAATCAACAATCAAAACAATGTGGCAAAAATGCCAACAAGTATGGCATGCAAAGGCTATTATACTTTCAAAGATTAGTCATTTACATTATTTTCTCTCATGTTTAAAGCAAAGCAAGGCAAGATAAAATGAATTGAAGCATTATTCAGGATTCACATTTCACATTTAGTTTCAGTCACTTTATTTTCTTGCTCGGACAAAGCTTAACCATCCAAGATAAAATTAATTTGCATTCAATGGAGGGATTTACTAACTCCAATCTCACATTAAGGTAAATATAAAATGAAGTGGTTTTCCACAACACTTTCTAATAGTAATAATTTAATCTAAATATAAAATGAATTTGCTAACAAGTACTAAATCTAAATTTCACATTAAATCAAAGATAAAATAAAGTGGTTTGCCACAACACCTGCTAACAGAACATTTTAATTGAAGATAAAAGGTATCTGCTAACAAGGATTCAAGGATAAATCACTTTAATAAATAAGAAATAAAATGAGTTAGGATCAACTTTAAGCATTCATTCATCATTTTATTTACGCACATAAGGGAACTCAAGCCATTTTAATTAATTAACAATAATAGTATGACAAAATCAAAGTAAAATCAACACAGACCCCTTGTTAACAGTTGTTTTGTGGAGCACTAAGGTATTCCATGCACTCATTTGATAAGCATACATGCACATTTTTAGAGTAAAAGGAACCTTGGAGAAGTTTTGTGCTTCTTTGCAAGAGAGGGTTTTCTAAAGAAATCCTAATTGTGAGTGTGGTTTTGCACTTGGGAAAAATTACCACTCAAAATTTTGGCGCTAGAAGGAGGGCCTGATTTGGTTATTCTTGCTATTTAGATGCTATATTGTTCCTGTTATTTGAAAGGATTATTTGAAGGCATTTATCTTGACTAATGAGGTTTTGTTGATCGTATTCATTAATTTGAAATTTTTAAATTGATGATTGCAGGGATACTAACCTTTGCAAATTGGAGAATGGTCTTTAACATCATGGTTTAATTGATGCATATATTTTAATATTTGTTAGTTATTTTGTGCTTCTTTGCAAGACATTTATTGTACTAACAAAATTGGTACTAAAGTTATATGCTTCAAGGTCCGCTAATGGCAATGTTTACTCCAATAGGAATTGCATCTTGGATAGGTGATTATTATAGCCATTTAAACATGTCTCCTTATCCAATTCCTAAAGGTGTAGAAGATTGTTTACCCATGTTTAAGCATGAGGTGGTCTCAGCTGAGGAACATATTCAAAGATACAAGGACATTCTAAGTTACTTGCAAATTATGCATAGAGATGTTCCTTGTAGGTTGTTTTCATACACTTTGGATGAGGTTGCATTTGAGTGGTATATACACTTACCTTTAAGTTCTATCACTTCTTGGGCTCAACTAAAGGAAACATTTCTTAGCCATTTTGGAAAACCAAGAGTTATGGATTCCAACCCATGCCAACCATCCAATCTAATACCCTTGAATCAAATGACGTCTAATATAAGAAATCAAGGGGATATAAGTGAATACCCAAATGTCACAACCACCTTAGAGATCATCCAAGAGGAAGATATGAGTGGCTTAGAGTTGTTGTTTACAAAGGAGGATTGGGATAACTATAGAAAGCTGAATTCAACTATTGATCCCATCGTAGAGGTATTTGAGTTATCAAAAGTAGTTGAAAGTGAGTTTAAAAAGGAATCCATGGATGAATTTGAAGACATGATAGAATTTCATCACTTGTTTTTAGAAGACAATTATGACAATGATCAAGAAATCCAACATGATCCAAGTCATGACAAGCTAGAAATAGAAGGCTTAGAATTATTGTTTACAAAGGAGGATTGGGAAAAGTATGAGGAATCATTGGTTTCTCATTTTCTTACTAATGAAATTCCTATTTCACTTGATATGCAGGACATTGAAAATGTTATATCTCATGAAAATTTTGCAATACCTGTACAATCAGAGTATGGCATGCAACTTGCTGAAATAGAGAAAGTTTCAAGATTCAATCATTTTGAATATGAGTCTATTAAACACCTTACTAAAATAGAAAATGAAGAAATGGTAAAGGCTTCTTATGATTTCTTTGTTTTGGATGAGGAAGAGGTAAAGGCTTCCCTTTCATTTTTGTCTTGTGAAAAGGTGGGTTTAAACTCATATGATTGTTTTGGAGAAATACCATTAGTAGGTAAAAAGGAATTAGAATTGATGTCTATGCTTCCAAATGATAAAAATATTGCTTTACTCAAAATAATTCAAGTAGTTGATCAAGAGGACTCATGGTTTGGGTTTGATATTATCGATGATCCAAATGAAAATATTGCTTTATTTGAAAAGTCTCAAGCAAATGGTCATGAATATAGCCTTTTTGACACATCCCTTAACCAAAAGGAGTTATGGTTTGAAAACAATGGACATGTTTTTGATTGGGTGCCTAATTTTGGTGTTGTTGAAAAATAGATCATTGATGAAGATAAAGAGATACATGATGATGAGGAAGCCCATAATGATGAAGAAGAAAAGGTCATAATGGCTCACCAAGTGATGGTAAATGAAAATGTGCAAAAGGTAGAATCTAACCTTTTGTGTCCAAATATCCAAGCTTCAGGTGAAAATTTTTATAATCATTTATTGGATTCAAATGCTATTTATGATGAAATGCCACTAGAGGTGAATTAAGGATTGGAATCGATTTTTTCTAACACCAATAATGAGATTTCTTTGTTATATGAGGGAGAAATAGACATGCTTGAATTGTTAAATCAGGTTCATCAACAACTAACAATTGAGGCTAGGATACAAGATGATAATGATCCTTATTTAGTAAACATCCTAGATAATTGCAAATTGTTGCATGAGCATGATTGGTCTAAAGACATGGATGATGATATTGCTTTAAAATATTCAGAAATAGCCTCCCATTTGAAGGAAATCTTACATGCTTGTGAAAATAAATCTAAGTTTGAAATTTGCATCTCTTTGAATAAACAAAAGATTGTTGAAAATCATGTATCCATTTGCAAATTTAAGGAATCAAATGCTAAACATGGAAATGTTAATAAACTTGAATCAAAGTGGTTACGTGAGAGAGGTAATATGAGAAGTGTTGCATGGCTTGATCTAATCTGGTTTTGCTAGGATTTTTGTAAATCTTGGTATGCATTTTATGTTGCATGTCTTTCAAATTATGCTAATCGGGTTTGGGACCCAGGGAAGTGATAGCCAAAATTTTTGCAACTTGTACCATATTGTATATTATTGTTTTGTTTTGTGTTTTGGTTTTGGTTTTCTGTCTTGAGTTTTGTTTCAAATCTTGGGTTTGGTGAGTTTTGTGTTTGTTTTCTTGTCAAGTTTGTATTGGAGTAAGTTTTGGGTTGTTTCCAAGTTTTGGTTTGTAAGTGTGAGTTTTGCGTTTTGGTTGGTTCCCTTGTTTGGTTGTAGTGTTTTGGGATAGCTACTAATTTATGGCCTCTTGAAGGATGAATTGCATATCATTTGGGATAGAATTATTCAGTAATTGCTCCTAGATTTTTTGGGACTAAGATAGTGAATTTTGGGAATCATGAATCATTTTTCTAAGGCTACACATAAACACATCATATTAAAGGGCATTCTTGGAATCTTGAAAGATGAAGTTATTTGGTTTGCAAATCTAGGTGAAAATATTTTATACTCAATATTTAACCTTACTTAATCTCTTACCCAGATGGCAGGTGAAATTTGCAAAGCAATAAATATACAAAAAAAAAAAGAGAAAGAAAGAAGAAAATCCAAATTAATCAAATGGCCTAGGACATCTCCACCGGGGCTATAGACGCCTGGCTGGCAGTGGAGCAATGTTTACAAAAAGGCCAATGCAAATCTAATCTAATATCTGGGTGAGTTAGGGCATCTCCACCAGGGCTATAAACGCTTGACTGGCTGTGGAGCAATGCAAAGGTATATTCTTTCATGAGTAATATTTTTTATAGCCTAATGCAAAACAAATGATGGAATCTAGATGGTGTTCAAGGATGTTAAAATGAAAACACTTTCACACACTTAGTTGAAGCAATGGTTCATATGTTTTCGATTGAAGTTGTTTATCCCCATCATCTTTGGATGTTGTTGAATAATTTTGTTTCTAATATTTGGTTGGTTGGGTTTTAGAACCAAAGATTATGGGTTCTTTGTTCGGAATGCTCAGGAGCATTCCCCAATAGAGTCACCATTTGTTGTGGCCTCTCCACAACTATCCCCAAATCTTGGGGACCCACCTTTAAATTTTGGTTTTTGGAGGATTTCGTGCTCTTTAGGTGCTAATTTTAATAGATCCCTTCTCTTGAGTTTATTGCATAGCCTCCATGGTTGCATTGTAGCCTTGTGTGGTGTTGAGTGTCCTTTTTGTCTTTATTTCATAGTGTTTATATTTTGGAGGTTTTTAATTGTATTTGAGTGTTATGTTCAAAGTTTAGTATGTAGCTAGTGTCCTTTTCATTTTCTTTCCTAGTGTGATTTTAAGTTTTGGTCAGGTTTAATTTTGTTTTAATTAATTTTTATATGTTGAATTAAGTTAATTCAATCATTTAAAGTTAATTAAATCCATTTTGATAAAAAAAAAGAAAGAGAAAACAAGTAAATTTAAATAAATAAAGAAAATAAAATAAAAATAGAAGAAAAACTAAAAAAACAAAAAAAAAAGCAAATAAGAATAAAAAATATAAAAATAAAATAATAAAATAAAACAAAAGAATAGCATTTCTTTTTCTCATGGCACGCTAATATTTCTTTACATATTGGTTTGGTATTAATTTCTATGTTGACTTTATGATTTTATTAAAGATACTTTGAACTAATGCTTTATATTGATGTTGGCAGGTTTCTAAATAAAAGAAAAGCATTATTTAATTCATTGATGGCAAAAAAAAGCGTTATGGAAGAAGCGTTTCATTTGGAAGATACTTACCAATTTATTATTGGCAAAAATCATTATGGAAGAAGCGTTTCATTTGGAAGATATTGCAGTTACAAAGAAGTTACGTGACTAAGCCAAAGAAAAAGGGAGGAAAATGAAATGAAGAGTTTCTTTTAGGGTTGGAAAGCTTTAAAAAGCCATGGAAGCAAAGGAAAGAAGGAGGCTGGTTTTTTTGGAACAGAAGCGATGGAAGGAGATTGGAAGCTTATTCAAACTACTGTGGAGCTGTTTTTTCACCATTGTATGCAGAAAATGAAGTTTTGAATACAAATTTGTGTTTATTGAATATCTTTCTCACATGCACTAATTGTGTTTAATGGTGTTTATGCATGGATATGGTTGCACCATTTCAATATTTTTATTGCATGTTTTTTTTTAACTCCTTAGACTCTTGCCATAACCGGATTTCAGATTGTGTGGATGCAGGTCTAACCCGATTGTGTTTTGTGTTCGGAATCTAACCTTTTTCTGCAACATATGTTGGATTTTGTTTGCAGTAGTTTTCTTTGGTTTTCTCCATATTCTGGTCCATATTCCATAATTTCATGTTATCTTATTTTTATTTTTTTTTGCAGTAGTTTTCTTTGGTTTTCTCCATATTCCAAAATTTCATGTTATCTTATTTTTATTTTCTAACCCTGTCTTTTTTCATTTTTTTAAAGTTTTTAAAATAAAATAAAAAATGAAAAAAATATAAAATTCCAAAAAGAGTTACATAGGTTGAAATAATAAGCTTTAATGTTCCATTTAAAGCAAGTACATTTTTGTTTTAACTTAAATTCAAAATTCCAAAATTATTTGAAGTTCACACTTTTAGCAGGAATTTTTATTTCAGTTTTGCATGATTTCACAGTTTAAAAGAAAAAAGAATTTTCAGGCTTTGCATTTTGTTTTTCAAGCAATAAATTGACTCCCTTTATGAAAATTACCATTTCATTAAAAGGGGGTAATTTGTATGGCATGCAAAGGCTATTATACTTTCAAAGATCAGTCATTTACATTATTTTCTCTCATGTTTAAAGCAAAGCAAGGCAAGATAAAATCTATTCAATGCAAGATAAAATGAATTGAAGCATCATTCAGGATTCACATTTCACATTTAGTTTCAGTCACCTTATTTTCTTGCTCGGACAAAGCTTAACCATCCAAGATAAAATCAATTTGCATTCAAGGGAGGGATTTACTAACTCCAATCTCACATTAAGGCAAAGATAAAATGAAGTGGTTTTCCACAACACTTGCTAATAGTAATATTTTAATCTAAAGATAAAATAAATTTTCTAACAACAAGTACTAACTCCAAATTTCACATTAAATAAAAGATAAAATGAAGTGGTTTGCCACAACACCTACTAACAGAACATTTTAATTGAAGATAAAAGGTATCTACTAACATGGATTCGGGGATAAATCACTTTAATAAATCAGAAATAAAATGAGTTAGGATCAACTTTAAGCATTCATTCATCATTTTATTTACGCACATAAGGGAACTCAAGCCCTTTTAATTAATGAACAATAATAGCATGGCAAAATCAAAGTAAAATCAACACAGGCCCCTTGTTAATAGTTGTTTTGTGAGAGCCACTAAGGTATTCCATGCACTCATTTGATAAGCATACATGCACATTTTTAGAGTAAAAGGAACCTTGGAGAAGTTTTGTGCTTCTTTGCAAGAGAGGGTTTTCTAAAGAAATCCTAATTGTGAGTGTGGTTTTGCACTTGGGAAAAATTACCACTCAATAGAGTGGTGGGTGAAGGGGATGAATCGGGAGGATATGATTAAGCTAACTAGTCATCAAGGCAGGTGGCACACTGTGTCCACTCATAGCACTCAATAGGTGTTCTAGTGATGGGATGATGGCATGGGTGAATTGAGAGGTGGGGATAGAAGATGTGGTAGGTGAACTAGAGATTATTTGTGTCCACGTGGATCGGGGTACAAAGTTATGGGAATATGGAGGGGGTGTGGGAAGAATAGGTGAGTTATCATATGAATATGGGATGGAGGGTGTAGCAAAAAAGGTAAATGGAGGTAGTGGTGTGAAATGTGATGAAGGGTAGTGAGAGAATGTGGGAACAGATCGTGTGCTAGGAAGTTGAGGTGGATTTGAAGAGGTTGATTCAATGTTGCTCAAATCAAGTGTAGGATGTGGTTGTGAAGATGATGGATAGGTGTTGTCAAGAGACTAGCATGGGGTAGGGGTGAATTGCATGGATGATAAGGGTGGACCTAGTGGAAAGGTGATAATGTTGCAGAATTTAAATGGATCACTGTCGATGGGGATGTAGTGGACCAAGTCATTATGGACATATTTGATATAGTAATGGAGAATGGAAGGGACACATTGCATGTCTCGAATCCAAGGGCATCCTAAAAGGATGTTGTACTGCATCTCACCTTTGATAACATGGAAGAGAGTGGAGATGGTTTTGGCATCGACCTTAATGGGAACGACAATGGTGCCAAGGGTAGAATACATGGAGCCATAAAAATCTTGAAGGTCCATGGATGGAGTGGCTAGATGGGAAGGAGGAAGGCAAAGGTGGCCAAGGGTGACAGTAGAAATGATGTTTATGGATGAGCCTGTGTCGATGAGCACATGCTTATAGGTGATGGTATTGATGGAGGCTTGAATATGTAATGGGGGATCCACTCCTTCGACTATAAATTTGGTAATTTCATGGTCATAGAAGCTAATAGAAGGTTGTAAGAATATCTGAATATTGCCAATAAAATTAGCAAACACATCTGTATCATGAGTCTCAATATCGAGAGAGAAAAATATAGAAGTAAGGGCTTCATGATGAGGTTGGTACTACTGCAGGATGTCATAGATGGATAACCTTACAGGGGAAGTATATATATGATGATAAATACTACCATAGATGATGATGACATTCTGTGGTAGAGGTGGAGGAATCGGTGGGGTAACGGGTGAGGTTGTAGCAGGTGGTTGTTAAGAAGTGGAGGGTTATTGGGTGACCGTAGGGGGTGGATAGGATTGATTACGAGTTGAAATATTGATCATACCCACAAATCCCTACTGGGAAGGACCTCGATTAACATGATTTACTTGGTGTATATCAGTTTGAGGTAGATTACCCCCATTCTTAGGTAATGGTGCAAGGATATTTGAGACTTGAATGGTGCCTCGATCAATAAGGTCTTGCACGGTATGGTAAAAAATATGGCATGAATCAAGAGTGTGGCCATGTTGTCGATGGAAATCATAGAAATTTTATGGATTGTGATCTCATGGGAGGGGACGATTTGGATCAAGAGGTTGGACATTTGTGAAATTGATAAGATTGCCTTCATGTAATCTATGAAATAAAGTGGGTATGGGCTTGAATAAGGGAATCCAATTACATGGAGGGCAAGGTGGATGTGGATTGTGACCTTGGTATGGATTAGAATGTGGTGGAGAATTGCCTATATATAGAGTGGGAAGTAGTGGAAGATTGACTTGGTATGTATTTTCAGGTGATCATGAAGGCATGGGTTGAGGTGTTTGAGCGGATGCAACTTGCGGTGGTGGATATGGAGAATTTAGGAGTACCTGATTGGTTTGAGGTGGTCTGGTAGTGGGTGGTATGTATGGAGGATGATTTTAGTGTTAGTTGGTGGTTGTTGTTGATCATAGTATCTAAGAATTGGTTGAGTAGGCATGGGAACCTGTTGTTGTGCATATTGGACAGTCGGTTGCACCTGAGTAGTAGTGGTAGAGGACCATGTGGGTGGCGAGGTGAAGAAAGTGAGTGGTGTATAATATGGGTGGAAGGGATGTGGGTGTGGTAAAATAGGACTAGTGTGAATATGGAAATGAAACTAATGAGGATGAAGATGGTATGGAGGGGATGGCGAGTAGGGACTCAGGATAAATCGAATATCAAGGTGGATGACCTTGGTAAGTGGGGTTCAATGGTGGAGGTTTGAAGGAAGCTGGAGGTGGTAATCAAAATGATGATGAAGGGGTCAATGGGGGTCCATATGATGAAAATTGTGGATAACTAGTGGGTGGATAAGAAGCAAACAATGGTGTGAAAGAAGGTGACTGTGTGGATGAGGATGCTTGCTATGGATGGACCTGTAGTGAGGGATGGGATAGATTGGGTGATGATAGGTGGTAGTACTGAGATGGGTGTGAAAAGTACTATGGGGGGAGTTATGATGGTGGTTGGGATAAAATATGGTAACTTGATGAAGCCTGTTGAGATGGTGAGATCTGAGATGTAGATGTAGAAGGCGATGGTGTAGAAGAACAAGGTGTAGATATCATACCTACTATCTAAATAGTAGTGATGACATCGGTCATTATTTAGGAAATGATGGGATCAGAATCATCTTCCAAAAGTGGATGGGAGGAATGATTGAGGAAGGTATGGGTGGCATATGGTGAAGCAGGTGGGGTGAACTCATCTACCACCATAACAGGTATAGGGTGACTAGGAGGGGTATATATGATATATTGTAAATAGGTGGATGGGGTGTTTGGATAGGAGATCTCCTCAAAGGTCTCATATAAGAGATGGGATGGAGTGGATGAAGCGACATGGGACATAGGACTAGAACTAGGGGCATAAGTCTCGATCAATAGGTCAGGTGGACCTATAGTAGTAACCTGCTCAAACTCAAAATGTGGATCAGTGGTATGATAAGTAGAAGCACCAACTATCATGACAGTCCACTGAGCAGCCTTAGTGGCACAACATAGGACTTCATGAATTTGACTACGCATAACTAGCATGGTGATGTGTGCAAAAAATGTGGTAATAGCCAAAGGATGTGAGATCTAAACTTTAGGAAAACAAAGCTATGCTAAGATTCATTTTTAAAGCAAATCTACTTACTTGGTTTTACACAAAAACAAATTTGATCTACTGATTTGCAAAATGGAAATCTAATTAATTGATTGTGAAAGGGAAATGACTAAAATTGAATCTAACTAAATGCATTTGGAAGGGAAATTACAGGAATGGAAATTTATGAAATTGAAGCTAACTAGGTGCTTTCGAAGGGAAATGACAAGAAAGGAAATTACTAAAATGGAAGCTAAGCTAGAAAGCAGGTGTAAATATAACTAAAACAAACAAGCAGATGCAATATTTTTGGAATCATAGCCTAATAGGAAAGGTTAGACCCAAAATATAAGTAAAACAAAAATTTTCACACAATACCTATGTTCAAGTGTGTGTAAAAATCTCTGGTTCACCTTCTGTTCAAAAATTGTACAAATTTGAAAGGTTCGCACAGGGTCGTGCGAACCTATATTTTGATAGGTGGTTCACACGGGGTCCTGCAAACTAGGATCCAAGGACTTGACTAACTAGATTTGAGGTCTTAATGATGATTTTGAGGTTTTTAGAGTGTTCTAGCAAAGGCACCTGCACAGAAAGTTCCAAAAAGTCAATTTGAGAATAGCAAGACAACAAACCTCGAATAGATGTCACATATACCTGAAGAAAGAAAATGATAATAAAAATTAATTTAGCTACTAATTTGCCACACAAAAATACAAGGACGCTTTAACATTGCATACGTTGTGGCGAGAGACAATTTGTGGTCTAGGTATGGGGGCATGCAATCCTCGGGAACATGAGGCTCTTAACCTCCCCTGACTTACCTTGTTGTTGGTTGTGGGTATCTAAACCAATACCTGGGTATCAAGTATCAAGTTTGAGGTATATTGGAGGAATTCACATGCCCAAGTGTGTACTCTCTACTCTCTTTGGAGGCTCATTGGTGCACTAGTGAACCTTTTGTGGTTTGGCCTGAGATGGCTTTTAGGGTATTGTTGGTTTGGGGTTTCTTCAAATATGACAGTTACCTGCCATACAAAAATAGGCCATAATTTTTTGTTATAAGGTGATTAAGCTAATGCTTGGTGGAAGTCCCACCGGGCTTGCCAGAATAAAACAAATAAAAATATGCTATAACACTCATTCAATATCATAGAATCTACTGCATTTTGTATTAAAATCATAAAAGGGTTACAAAACTTGATATCCTTTTACAAATATTCCCTGAAGGCTACAATGGGGTATTCCCTAAGGAAACCCCTCTAGGAATGGTACAAAAGCATCAAGATTCATCCTTTTGTGTTCCTTAGTGTAAGTGGGCTTATTTCTCATGGGCCATCACTGATTGGATGTATTATTGTAATTGATGGACCTATTAACCTATAAAATATTATTAGTGCATTGGGGGGTTTGCCTCAGTCAAACCCCGTGTTTATGAATACAAAAGACTCACTAAATAAGCTCAAAACATGAAAATAACTGCTTAAAACAACATAAAATACTAAATTAAACTAAACTTACCTTATCTGATGATTATGGTGCTTGTAGCAGAGGTTCGCATGGGTTCGAGTGAACCGGTCCTGGACCGAGTGGTTCGTACAGGGTTATGCAAACCCGTTCTTTTTGTACAGAATTTGCAAGTTAGCTTTTCAGGTTGTCCTGGAGTGGCTACTTCTTTTATTTTTTGCGGGTCACCTTTAGAAAGTGTACTTTTTGAGAGATTATTGACTTGTCTCAATAACAAAAGAACTCCATGAAAGTGACAAATCAATTGCAATGGTTGTATGATGGTTGTGTGATGGATGTGTGTTGGATGCAATGGCTGTAATTATTTTGGTAGAGTTTTGGTAAGCAAAATTTCGGTGGTTATGAAAAGGTGAAAATGGCCTTCTATTTATAGACTTGGCCAAGGTGAGAGGGAGGGGATGAGGTGTCCCTTGTGAGGTGGCAATGGTGAGGTGTCCACCTAAGAGGTGTCCCCTAAGGTGTCCTGGTTCATAAATGAGGTTGGGTGAGAGAATCCCTCACCCATCCACAAATAATGATGACTTGCTAAAAATATCCATTAGGCATTAATGAATACCTTTTTGGAAATATCTATCAATTAAAAATTGCTTCTTTTGTGCAAAAGTCTCCATCTTTCATTTATGACCCAGGGGAATGTGAGGTGGAGAAATATCTGGGTGAGATATGGCAAGGCTAGGATAGGTAAGGTAGACTAGGTGAGGTGGAAGGCTCAAATAAAATTAGGATTAGATTTAATTAAGCATGTGCCATAAAACAAGTTTTGACCAAAAATGTTGACTTTTGAGCATAAAGTGCTTTTTGACCATGGTGAGGAATTCAACCTTGGTTGAGCTGGGGATGAGGTCACATGAGGACCCATGATTAAGTGTAGGAAGGGGCTTAGCTAGCCCAAAGGGGCTAAGGATGGTGAATAGTGGATTTGATGAATGAATAGTATTTTTAGCCAATTTATGCAATTTTTGAGGGTTTTGCAAATTGATTGACTGTGTAAATAGGGAGAGGGACAATGTGTGACTTTTGGGTGTCTAAAGATCCCATAGATGAGCTTCAAATAATTAAATTGATTGGAAAAAAACTGATTTTCAATTCTTTCTTGTCTATTCCTTAGGATGTCAATTTCACAATCCGATTCATGATTTAAAATTAGGCATTCCTTTTCAGATATGAGACCTTGCAAATAGGATTCTATTTCTATAAATTTTAAAGCTAAATCATTTTCCATGTTTTTAGGTCAATCAAATTTATGCAACCACTTGCAAGCATCTAGGATATTTATTAAATGAGGATCATTATAAGTTTTTATCCTAGATTCCATTATTAATTGATCATGAACTTGATTTAACACGTCAATCATATAAACTTCTTTTCCATTCAACAAAGCAATATCATCAGTGGTGTGAGGATAAGTTGACTCAAATTATTTATCAACCATAGATGGAATTTCATCATTGATAATATTTGAATCCAACACCCAATTATGCAAACCTTCTGTTGGAAATAAAGCTAGTAAAAGGAGTAAAAAGGAGTAAAAAGGTGTAAAAATTTGTTTCAACTGTAAGCTTTGGATCTTACCCCTTTTACCTCCTTGGAGGGCAACTGACTGGGTGGATTGGACAGCAAGGGCGGCAAGGTGAACCAATTATATTTCCCTTTCTCTTTTCCTCCCTATTTCTCCTATTTTCCTAACTTCCCTATATTCCCTAAAGTCGTTTGGAGTTACCATTATAAATACCATTGTAATCTCAATTTTCTAAGGTTCAATATATATTATTTTCTATTTGCTCCTAATTTTTCTCTCACAAACCACATCTGGTATCAAATCCGAAGCCGAGAGGGCATGAGGATCGAGGCGAGGGAGGCCCGAGGACCGAGGTGAGAGAAGCCCGCAACACACAACCCAAAGCGAGGTCAATGTAGGGCTCATAGCATGTAACTCGAGGTGAGAGAATATTGAAGCATGCAGATCGAGGCAAAGTCTAGAGTAGGCCAGCACAACAAGCACACAGAGATAGGAGCGACGCAAGAGGACCTATCATAGAGCGACACGTGGTAAGAGGAGGACAACTCAAGAGCTAACGCAGAAAGACACATGGCATGAGGAGGAGGATCAACGTGATAGCAAAGGGAGAAACATGGTGAGGAGCGGTTGGTCAAAAGGAGGCAAAATGGGCAATCATTGATTGCCTAAAGGTAATCACTTCATTACTCACCTACCCAAGGTTATAAACCCTATTTTTGCCCTCGTCCTGCTCAATGTGGGACAAAAGAATTTCAATTTTTTTTATTAAAATCATTTTCCACTGCATTTCAAATATAAAATCTTCCTCCTTCATACCCAACTGTGGGCGTAGCTCGAGCGGCTAAGGAGGAGCACTTGTGAGTTGGGTGTCTCGAGTTCGAATCCCACCAGGCACATTTTTAGTTAGTTTTTTTTTTTTGAATCTCCGAGAAGCACAAGCTAGAAAAGGATCGTGGATCCTTTATGTTTCAAATAGACACTGTGGCGCATTGGTCAAAATTTTTGTGACAGTAAATAGGTCACGGGTTCGAATGGGCTAGAGGATAAATTTTATTAAAAAAAAATTATCATTTAAACTTTAGAATATATAAAATTATTAAATATTAATTTAATAAAATTAAAACTAATTTATAATTATTTTAAAACTTAGGTTTTTAATAATTATAAAGTTATTTTTTTATTAAATATGAATATTTAATTTTTTTATTAAGTTTAAATTTTAAAATTTTTATTGTAAAAGCCCTAGAGGCTTGATATTGTCAATTATTGGAGCCTTGTAAATTTCACATTTTGTGAAAATTTCAAATATTGTAAAAGAGGTTAAAACTTTCCTAAGACGAAAAAGTGTGTAAGAAGCCTAAGAGGCTTAGTTTTTTTGTAAAGGGCATTGATGATAAGATCGAATGGTTGTTATCATGCCTTATGTGCAATTCTAGCAAGAGAAGGTGCAAAAAGGTTTGATGAAAAGGTAAGAGGTTATGGACTCAACATTGTGTTTAGTCAACTCCAAAACATAGTAATCGCACATCAAAGGCATCCTGAATTAGGGTACAAAGCCGATTTTGAAGATAACTCATTCAGTAGTCAATTTGAACAATCATAATCCATACAAGCTAAACCACAAGAATCATAGTACACACACTACAGTATTTCAGTAGAAGTGCTAGAACCATAATCACCAAAAATCATACAGATAAGTTACGATGAATAAGAAGTGGCAGATAAATTTGTAAATCAAGAGATAGCATCCCCACATCAATAGGAACAAGCAGTCAATGATAGAGTAGAACAAGTCATATTTGACTTAAATTTTTAAGCTCTTCCTTATGTCTTGTTCTTCTTTCCTTCTTTCAAAAAACAAAAGTACTTTATTGTAACCGTGAAATAAAGAGGGTTTTTTGGTAACTATGGCCTCACACAATAGCATACCTATACCAGAATTTAACGATTATGACTATGAGTATTGGTCTATAAAGATGAAGACCTTGCTCATAGGTAGAGGTTTGTGGGACATCATAGAAGAGGGCTACATAGAACCCTCAGACTGGACAACACTTAGTGCCACAGACAAGAAAACACAAAACGAAGAGAAAAAGAGCAACTCATTTGCTCTTTCTCATCTTCAAGTTGCATTGGAGAAAATCATATTTCCCAGAATTGCTGCTTGTACGACTGCACAAGCTGCATGGAAAGCATTGAGTGATGGATTCCAGGGTATTAATCAAGTGAAATAGGTAAGGCTTCAAACATTGAAGTGAGATTTTGAAAATATCCAAATGAAATATGATGAAAAAGTCGATGATTATTGTGTTAGAGTAAAAGCAATTGTAGATAAAATGGTTACACTAGGCGAAGAAATAAATCTTGAGATAATTGTAACAAAAGTGTTGAGAACACTTACATAGAAATGGAACCATATTACCATAATAATAGAAGAATCCAAAGATCTTTCCATTTTAACATTCGATGCATTGATCAGATCGTTAATGTCACATGAAGAGAAGTTTCCTGAAACTCCTTCAACAAGCTATAGAGGTGATGATAAGGGCTTCACTTCCAATGAAATAGAGGAGGACAGGGAAGAGGTCAAGGTAGAGATAAGAAAAGAGGTAGAGGTAGAGGCAACTACAGAGGAGGCAACCAGAATAGAGGAGGTAATTCCAATAGAGGAGGCAACTCATACAGAGGAGTCAACCAACAAAAAGGTAGAAATCAAGGACAAAGTGGCAATCAAGGGCGAGGAAGTGACAAGTCCAAATCAGCATGTTTCAACTGTGGCAATCTGGGTCACTTCGCTCGTGACTTTTGGTCGAAATATTCACAAGGCAACAACAGTCAATATGGTAATTATGGAGAAGAAGATGATATTTCTAATATTTTTCTATCATATGGCCAATCAAAACAAAATCTAAATGACACATGGATTCTGGATACTGGTTGTTCCAACCATATGAGTGGTAAAGAATATTTATTTTCTACTCTTGATTCCACTTATAAATCCCAAATCAAATTAGGGGATGATAATACATTGCAAGTAGAGGGTATTAGAGCCATGGAGGTTCCAACCAAAGAAGGACTAAAGAAAGTGCATGACATCTATTACACTCCAAAGCTCCAACACAATCCACTAAGTGTTGGACAAATGATGGAGAACAATTACAAGCTTGTATTTGATGAAGGACAATGTATTATTTTTTATAAGAATAATTGTAATTGTGTCATCACACAGGTCCCCATGACCAAGAATAGGTTATTCCCTCTCAATTTTGATGAGCCAGGGGGAGCTCAAATTGCAAATGTAGCTATAAAAAATCCAAGTGTTCTTTGGCGCTTGTGATATGGTCACCTTAATTCCGCTAGCTTGAAACTTCTAACTTCTCAAGCTATGGTGACATGACTTCCAAAAATCAATGAACAAAAGGAGGTCTGTGAAGGATGTGCTTTGGGAAAGCACTCAAGGTCAAAGTTTCCAATAGGACAAGCGTGGAGAGACAACTATCCACTACAGTTAGTACATTTGGATATCTGTGGTCCAATGCAAATATAGAGTCTCAGAAACAGTTATTATTTTCTCACTTTCATAGATGACTTCTCTAGAATGTGCTGGATTTACTTTTTGAAACACAAAGATAAAGCTTTTGATTTCTTCATAGATTTTAGAAACAATGTAGAGAATCAAAGTGGGAGTTATGTAAAATATCTTAGGACAGATTGAGGAGGTGAATACTCCTCAAAATATTTTTTGAAAAATTGTAAAGCAAGTGGGATCAAAAGGCAATTTACCACTGCCTATACCCCACAATAGAACGGTATGGCAGAAAGGAAAAACCGCACCATAGTTGAGATGGTGAGATCGATGCTATAGTCTAAGCATCTAACTCATATGTATTGGACAGAGGATGTAATAACCAGTGTATATATTCTAAATAGAAGTCCAAATTCTAGTTTAGATGGTGTCACTCCTTATGAGATGTGTTACGGAAAGAAACCTAATTTAAAGCATTTCAAAGTGTTTAGTTCTTTAGCATATGTACATATTCTTGACAATAAAAGGAAGAAGCTTGATCCAAAAATTCAAGCTTGTATATTTATAGGGTATTGTGAGTCTACAAAAGAATTTTTGTTGATGATGAGTCCCAAGATGTAAGTTATTCACAGGTACAGTAGGTGTCTCCAAAGAAAAGCAAAGGCACACTACCCCCTCCAAGCCCATACAGGAGTACTACATCAAGTACTTCAATAAACACTCCAAGTACTTCTCCACAAATATTAGTAAGTTCTTCACCAATGGACATCGATAGAGACTCTCCATAAAGAAGCAGAAGAATATTACAAAATCATCCATCCTTTCAAATGTTGGATCAGAATTTCTAGAGAAGATTCACTAGAAGTCAAGCTAGTGAGATGAATACAGTTTTGCAACAACTTGAAAATTTGCAATTGTATGAATATGATGACTCCCATGATCCTATGGGATATGTATTCAATTATGCTTTATTGGCTAGTACACAGCTATAACCAGCTAGCTATAAGAAGGCATGTACTCAAAATGTATGGCAAGAAGCCATGAAAGAGGAAATAACCTCTATAAACAATAATGATACATGGGAGCTAGTAAAGCTACCCAAAGGAAAAAAATGTGTTGGGTGTAAATGGGTGTACAAGACCAAGTACAATGCTGATGGAACCATTAAAAGGCATAATTTGAGACTAGTAGCAAAGGGTTTTACTCAGAAATTTGGCATTGACTATGAGGAAACCTTTGATCCTTTTGCACGACAAGATACAATGAGATCAGTTCTTTCCTTAGTAGCCCATAAAGGATGGAATGTACAACACATAGATGTGAAGAGTGCTTTTCTGAATGGATACTTGACAAAAGAGGTTTATGTTGAACAACCTAAAGGTTTTCAAGAACAAGGAAAAAATAACCTTGATTACAAATTGAAGAAAGCACTTTATGGCCTCAAGCAAGCACCAAGAGCCTGGTACTCATGCATTGATGGCTATTTTAGCAAGTATGGATTCACTAGAAGCAAAAGTGAACCAATTATGTACTACCTAAAGCAAGGAGTAGACATTCTTATAGTTTGTTTGTATGTGGATGATCTAATATTTATGGGTAGTAACAATAAAATGAATATGGAGTTCAAAAACTCCATGATGAAACAGTTCGAGATGAAAGATGTTGGTTTAATATGATACTCCCTAGGCATGGAAGTGCATCAATAAAATAAAGGGATCTTCATATGTCAACTCAAGTATGCTCGAGACATGATCAAGAAATTTGCCATGGAGCAGTGCAAATCAGTTGCAACTCCAATTGGACATGGGATCCAATTGAGCAAGGATGATGGAGCATCAAAGGTTGACATGACCACTTACAGAAGCATGGTTGGGAGCCTGATGTTTCTCACCAACACCAGGCCCAATATTCAATATGCAGTTTATCTAGTTTCAAGGTTTATGACTAGTCCATATGAGCTGCATTTACAAGCAACTAAAAGAATTTTAAGATATGTAAAAAAATACATTGGATTTTGGAATCCATTACCAAAAATGTAATTCTATGAAATTAGTTGGCTTCAGTGACAGTGATTGGGGCAACAACATAGATGACAGGAAATCTACATTAGGGAATTGTTTTAGTCTAGGATCAGGACTAATTACATGGATTTCCAAGAAACAAATTGTTGTAGCATTATCATCAACTGAGGCTGAGTATATAGCCATCACTCATGCTAGTACTCAGGCCCTATGGTTAAGAAAATTTCTTGAAGATATTGGATAAATTCAGAGTGGTCCAACTCAACTGTATTGTGATAACATAAGTGCCATTCAGTTGGAATACAATCCAATCCACCATAGCAGATCAAAGAATTTTGATATGAAGTATCACTTCATTCGAGATACGGTGGAACAACAGATAGTTGAGCTTCAATATTGTAACACTTTGGATAATATTGCAGAAACCTTCACCAAAGGTATAGCTAAAGCTCAATATATAAATCTGAGAGACTGTATAGTCAGTACTCTCAAATTTAAGGGGGATAATGTTGGAAATAAAACTAGTAAAAGGAGTAAAAAGGAGTAAAAAGGTGTAAAAATTTGTTTCAACTATAAGCTTTGGATCTTACCCCTTTTACCTTCTTGGACGATAGCTAACTGGATAGGTAGGTTGACTTGGACGATAGCTAACTGGGCGGATTGGATGGCAAGGGCAGTGTAGCACCCTAAAATTGGCACAGTAAACCTTAGCAAATAATTAAAATTACATTAGTAATAATTCAAATTCAAATTCAACCCCCAAAACTGCTCCCAAACCGCCTGCTACCCGTTTCCTCATTTTTCGTGCCATTTTTAGAGTTTGTTTTGTCCATTTGATGATATCATCGCCGATCAGACGATATCACCTCAGATCGGATGATTTCATCTGGATCAGAACGTCCAGACGATCTCGTCCCAAACTGATTTATGCATAGTTAGCTTCTGTTTCAATGACGTCTCTAATTCGAGTAGAAGCGTGCCTGCACCGTTAGAGACCTCCCCCATTGGAGATATTCCAAATTAGGATGATCTCCATCCTCCTAACCTCCCTCCTAATCCTATTTAACCTTAGGACCCCCTCTTGGCATTCCCCCTGGCTGAAATTCCCTATAACATGAATTCTACATGCATTAGACTATCTTAAACCACCATTTGCATTTGTATTTTTCCAAGTTTGTTTGCAGGAACTTCATTTTTTTCAGCCGAAGCAAGCTTAGATCGTCGTAGATGATCCTGTTCAAAAATTTTGACTGCAGTCAACATTGGAGGCAATTAGTGCCCAGGGTTTGCGTTTTCTCACTTTGTTTGTTGATTTATCCTGCATTTAGTTAAAGTTGTTATTATTCCTTATTTTTCTGCATCTTGGAGTTCACTCATATAGCTTAAGTGCACAATGAAGTCATAATTTGTCATTAGAACGTCATAATATACTTGAATTTTTATTTGTGATCATCACCTTAGCATCTATGTTGCCATTTTACACCATTTTTCTCTGTTTAGATAGTTGCATTTCTAGTATTTTGTATCTATCTCTCTGTTTGCAGGTCTCTAACCAATTCGTCAGATCTCAGACGATCCCCTCAGATCTTAGATGATCCTGTCAAATTCTAGATGATCTAGACTGCTTCAAAAATCAGAACCTTCATCAGACATCCGGATCAGGTATGGTTCTTTAATATAGCATATTCTTTCTATTTTCTATCCAAATCTATTTGCTGTATTTATTTAATTTGTATTTTCATAATAGAACACTTAGATTCATCTGGCCAAACCTAGGACTTGGATTTTTAAAGATAAAACTAAACACATTCCCAACCTAGGCATGGAAACTGCCACTAAACATTTCCTGGTGAACCCCACCATCCGTCAAAAAATCACCTTAATACCCCTCCCCCGAGAGGCGGGACCTTCAAAGGGCCTCTCAGTCCGAGGTACCATCCCATCCTTTTCCCATCCCCCTTCCGGGCGTGGATCCTTTAGCCTAAAGGTAAGGGTGCGAAAAATTTGGAACGATACATTTTGGTGAACCCGACGTGAAACTAAAACCTTTTGAAAACATAAAAAAACAAAAAACAAAAAAAAAAACAAAAACATAGATGCATTTAAAATCATTATAAAATACTAAGTTGCATATCATGTCTAGATGGTAGCTCCTAAGAAAATATTAGCAGTTACTATAAATGTTGAAAAACAATTAGCAGCCATAGAAGTTAATTCTGTGCTTAGTGTGCCTGAAACAGATAGAAACCAACTTCTGTGGAAAGAACTTGATAGGAGGCTAGGTTTCATTTTATCTATATCAACCGAACTTAGACAAATAAAGAGGCTTGCCCTAGATAGGATCCTAGATCCTCATCAACTCATTGTTTATCATGAACTTCAGAGAGCCTACCATAGGTGGTTAGCTTATAGGAGAGCTCTTGTGTCTTTAGAATTGTTCACCTTAGAGGAATACCTCGAGAACGTAGCTATTATACACCAATTCCTAGGTCGTGTAGAAGATCAAGAGGTCGTTCTTACAGATAGGGAAAGATGGAGGAGAGTTCCTCGAGTTGTGTTATATCGAGAGTATTGCCATGAACTCTATTTCTACCAACCAGAGTCTGAGACAGATAATATCACTATAGCACTTTTTGTTAAATTCTTGAAAGAAAATTTCCAATTTGAAGGAGAACACTTCATGACTCCTAAAGAACTCGAGCCCATTAATGACATTTATAAATTATTTATAGAAAACTAGATCATTGCTTTCATTATTATTTCTTGCATTTATTGTGTTGTTTGTTATCTTTATAATATTGTTACAAAAAAAAAAATAGAAAACATAACAAAAACCCAAAACATTTTATTTTAAATACTATAGTAGGTATATAATTAAAATATATACCTTGTTGCATATATATATATACAAGTATATATATATTTTCTGAAATTTAAATTTAAGCACAATGCCTAAACTTAGAAATGGTAAACAAACTAAACAAGAAGAAGAAGATTGGTTGGGAGGCAAAACTACAAACCCAAATGTCCTTCTTGAGGATCCAATTCCGGAAGGAGAAACTCTAGAACAGCCAGAAGATGACCTGGGTGAAGACAATGAACAAGAAGACAATCTTAAAGAGGAAGGATCCTCGTCCCCTAGAATAGCTCTAGATGGAACTATTGCTTTTTTAGATCATTTCTGGAAATTTTTCAATAATAACATTGGTGCTCTTAATATGGCAGTTCGTATTGATAAAGGAAAAATTAGTGACACTCAAGCAGCTATGGAATATATGTTTAACATACACGCTAATCCCTTGTCCTTTGTTGATCAAGAAAGTGATAAAGCTGGACCATCCAATAGAGATATGGTCACTATGATTTAGAACATGCCAAAATAATAGGTTACCCAACCCCCTAAGGAACCTGTTATTGAGCCTAAAATCATTCACACACAAAAGAAAAATTCCTTCACTGCTTTACTTTGCCAAACTATTGATCAATATGCTTCAAATCAACAAAAACCTAAAATGAAGCCAAACACCAATTTTCAACAATCTGGGATACAACATAATACTTGTATCGCTCCAAATTTTTCGCATCCCTACCTTCAGGCTATTGGATCCACGCTCGGAAGGAGGATGGGAAAAGGATGATGCGGTACCTCGGACGAGAGGACTTTGCGAAGGTCCCGCCTCTCAAGGGAGGTGCATTTTGGTGATTTTTTGACGGATGGTGGGTTCACCAGGAAACATTTGGCAGCAGTTTCCACGCCTAGGTTTTGGGAATGAGTTTTGATGAGTTCGTTTTATTTTTAAACATTCATCCTAGGTTTGGCCGAATGATTCTAACTTAAACTACATGAAAATGCAATTTAAATGAATACAACAAATAGAAAAGAAAGCAGAAACAGAGAATTTGCAGGAGGCCAATGAAGATTACCTAATCCGAAAGTCTGATGAAGTTTCTGATTACTTGTAGCAGTCTGGATCGTCTGCAATTCAACAAGATCGCCTTCAATTTGATAAAATCGTCTAAACTGACAGGATCGTCTGCAATCTGACGAATTCGTCAGACGAATTCATCAGAGACCTGCAAAACAACAAACAGATGCGAAATACAAGAAATTCTATTTTGTAAATAGGGGCAAACTATATGAAAAAGTAATATGAGTATTGAACAATATGCAAGAACAAAAGTAAATGCAAATCACTGTGTTTAAATAGCAGAATATGATCTTAATATGCAAACTAGACAAAATGGGTGAACTCCAGATGCAATATAGTATAAAAACTGAATAAACAATCTAATTTATAGCATGAAATGACAGAGAAAAGAGAAAGAAAAGCAAACTCCAGGCACTGATTGCCTCGATGTGTGCTGTAGTCGAAATCATCTCGCATCAGTACGAGATCGTCCCGAATTTGATGAGATCGCCTCCGATCTTGACAAGTTCGTCGATCATGATAGATGCTCGGCTCCGGCTGAAAACCGATGGTGTACCTACAATAAAATTAATATAGGACTAGTGCAAGAGCAAATTTGAAGTGTTTTAGCGCATAGGGAGTTGATTTACATAAAAATTCAGCCGGGGGTTGGGGAAGGAAAAGTTTTAGAGTTAAATAGGCATAGGATAGTTGTTGGGAGGTTGGAGATCATCCCAATTTGGGAGATCTCCAATGGGGGAAGGGTCCCAACGACACAAACACGCTTCTGCCCAGATTGGAGACCCGTTGGAACGGATTCCAACTATGCAAATTCAGTTTTACGACAAAATCGTCTGGACGTTCTAATCCAGACAAAATCGTCAAATCTGGGGCGATATCGTCTGATCGGAGACGATATCATCAAACGGTCAAAACAACTGCTAAAAATGGTGCGGAAAAAGAGGAAACGGGTTTATCAGCGGTTAACGGGCGGTTTGGGAGTTTAAATTTGAATTTAAATCTATTTACTAAGGTGAATGTAATTATTCCAATTTTACTGCACCAATTTTAGGGTGCTACATTTTGCCCCCTCTTTAGCGAATTTTCTGAAGAAAATGCGTTAAAGATGAGTTCTTCTCGATCTACGAGAAAGCAAAAAATTATTCCCATTTTTAGACGACGATTCTTGGTCGAATCGTACGACAGCTTACTATGGTGCCCCCTCCGTGTTTTTACCCAAATCGAACGTTTGAGGTAAAAATGCGGAAAAGCAAAAATTATTTGTGAATTATTTTGAATAAAATTAAGAAAAATAGGGTAAAACCCTAATTCATTGTTACTGTTCATTTTACTGTTTTTAGAGCTCTGGAGCAAAAAATGGTAGAGACAGACACAGATCTGCAGAGGTCCGCCGCGGTCTACGGGTAAGGATTTAAACTTAGTTTAGATTGATTTAATTTGAATTTACATGCTTTGTAAATGAATTTTAGGATGAATTTTGAGCATCGCGGCCGTTTTTGGCCATCGACGTCGTCCGGACGAAATCGTCCCTAGTTGGACGAAATCGTCTCAAGTTCGTCAATTTCGCCTAAGGGCGAAATCGGCAAAAAAGGGACGATTTCGTCAAATTAGAGATGATTTCGACACGCGAAATCGGAGACGATTTTGCTCAAATTTAAGACGATATCGGCCAATAGTGGGCAATATCATCAATTGCAAAAATTTGATCTTTAAGTGGCATTATTGATTGCTAAAATTGTTATTAATGATTATTTGTTGTTTTGATTGTTTATGCTTGTAGAGAGGATTACTAAAGAGTAGAGAGTGAAAATACGGCGGGCTGAGAGACGACTTGGCCGCTCTCACCCAGGCAGAGCGGGATCTGCTGGCACAGGCTGGCTTGCAGCATGTGGCAGAGATGCCGCAGGTTTCTACTGACATGGGGCTACCTGACGACCCTAGCAGAGAGGTGGTACCCGGGCTCTTCATGCTTCTGGTTACCAACAGGGGAGATGACTCCCACACTAGAGGATGTATGGAGGATTCTTAGAATCCCCATACAAGGGAGGATGATAACACCTGCGGCCAATCAGGGCCACGCGATGGGATGACTCTACGATGACCCGATATTTTCCTTGGAGAAGGGCGGAGTGAACATCGAGGCACTACGCCAGATGCCTGGGGCATCTACGCTCGCACGGGTACTAGCTGGAGTGGTTGGTGGACTTCTGCTGTGCCACCAGAGCGGATGCAGGGTACCATGGATGCTGGCAGATGTGATCTACGACATGCGTGACCATGGCTATAGATTTTCTTGGGGCAGCTTTGTTCTATGTCGGCTGTACAGGATCCTTTACAGGGTCGTGTACAAGGGCGGACGATGTCTGGTCATGACATCGCTCCTACAAGTTTGGTGCTGGGAGCACATTGCGGTGCGGAGGCCGATAGGGCTTCCACTAACAAGGGTTGATGGGGAGAGGCCCCGAGTCTTCTACTGGTGGCTCCGGAGAGGGGCACAACGATGGATCGACCTGTCGGTGTCCCGAAGACTACTGGATGACTTGGTCCCAGACCAAATCACCTGGAGGCCGTGGAGGTAGCATCCAGGGTGGGCAGAGGACGCATAGGAGCTGGCTCGCATCAGGCGAGTCTTCTGGCTGTGGATGGAGAGGGTAGAGGTGGAGCTCCATCGCTACAACCGAGTGTTGCAACAGTTCGGTCTATAGCAGGCATCCGATGGCTACGATGCCTGGTACGCAGGCATCCGCCCTCCTTGGATGAAGAGGGTTCAGGGATCGATCCACATAGTTGTGCATCGGATAGGGAGGCGGTGCCAGGCGGTGGTAGAGGCATCCCGGGGTCACGATAGAGGAGAGCAGAGGAGGCCACAGGCACAGGAGAGGCCACGACAGAGGGAGAGGGAGAGGAGGGAGGCGAGACCCCCATCTCCACAGAGGCCACCATCGCCTGATAAGGGCAAGGGTGTGGACATTGGCGAGAGTAGCGAGATGGCTACTCTCTGGGCAGAGAGAGATCATCTACGAGCTCAGGTGCAGACGTTGCAGGATGCATCTGCATAGCACTAGGCTGAGGTGTCGCAACTACGAGACGAGAATGCTCGTCTCAGGGCATGAGGCGGAGGGGTGAGCACTTAGGAGCTAATGCGGTTGGTTTCTCAGACCGCATTCTATCAGGTGCTATACTACCAGGTGGTGCTAGAGGGCCAGAGGATACAGGTGCCACCTGCCATAGCAGATCCTATCAGGACAGGGTCGACGAGGAGCTCATCCCGATCGACGACGAGGACTCACAAGTACCACACATACCGTGATGGGACCACCTCGTCCTCCGCAGGGCGGGGGAGGAGATGAGGCCGAGAGCTCTAGAGGCTCTCGAGGCTAGAGGGTGGGATACCGCCACTGATATTGTATTATACTTGTATTGATAGAGGATTGAGTATGTCGAGGTACAAATTGTGGCATACCAATCCAGTGTTGATGATGTATATATTCTGTTGATATATATAGATGAGATATTTTTGATCATATGACTTGTCTTATGTGATGCTTATGATGCTTTTTATGTTTGATTGATTGATTGAGTTGATTGAGTTGATTGATGTAATGATTTTATTGATGATTCATGTAATTATGTCGTTTTGGAAAATATTATAACTTGGATGTCATGCTTTAAATATTTTAAATGAAATAATTTGATGTAACAAATTGATTGGTTGTAATGAAATGTGATAAAAATAAAAAGAGATTTCTAACAATAATTTCAAAGGACATTGTCGCTATTATAGACCATTTCATGGAGTCGCTGCTCACTCGGTCGTCAAGCTAGTCCCAGGATAGAAATATTGTTAAAAGAAAATAGTGCTTAAGAGACTGTCTTAAGACTTTGTTGTGATGATGCAAATGATGATGATGATGGTTTGCTTTCAGATTTCCATAAAAATATTATGCATGAAATATTGTGAAATGATTTTTGCTAGGCATAAATTCTTAAGTGTGATAAAATTTGTGAATAATTCCTTAAGAATTATACCATCATTGCAAAATGCAAAGGTGACATAATGACATAACATAGTAAAAATGTATTTACTTTCGCAAAAGCATAATTTGTGTAAAATGAAGTCATATGTTTTGTATGATCTTTGATAAATCAGGAAATAAAATTGTTACAATGGTTTGCGCTAGGCATAGAATATGTAGGTATAGACTTATACCATCATCGCGAAGATCAAAGAAAGGATAGTTTTATTGCATGATTAATTTTTGATGAATAGAAAATGTGATAATGAGGACTTGCGCTAAGCATAAAATTCCCATTTTGGTTTTGGAACTATGCCATCGTCGCGAAAGTCGATAAGATATATATGATATGTTTTGATTGAAATTTTTGATTTTTTCTATTATATAGTTATCTTTGTGGTAAATAATTGTACTTGGTTTATTCCAAACAAGTTTGCAAAAATAATATTTCAAAGTATTTTGAAGGCAAAAAGTTAGATTTATAAGGAATCCCATGTGCATAAGTGAATTCATTGCCAATCTTGATTTATCATAATGATAGACAAAATCTCTCAAATACAAATGTGTGTGCAATTGCATTGTTCATTTACCAGTTTTGAGCAAGATACTATGATACAAGTGATTTGAAAAAACCAAATAAGTGTTCATTAACCATGATGTAGATGCATATAACCTAGGCTACTATGTAGATCGGATTATCAAGAGCTAGCTAATCCATATGTAGACATAGGTCTATACAAAAGAAGGTCGCTAATGTGACAGACATATCGCCACGCTAGGAGTTACCCAAGGCCAAGCAGGTTGGACACAAAGCACCTGTTATGGGGCTTACCTCACAGTTTTCGAATAATTGAGAATTCCAGGGATTCAAGCTCATTCACCCTTATTTTCTTTTCAAAGGGTAGGGAAAGGGATTTTATTGCTTTTATTGCTTTCTTTTGAACTTTGCTTATTTTTCTTTTTGTATTTCTTTTGCTTGATAATGCTTGGAACATTGCTGACATAACATTTTTCTTTTCTCTTTTTCTTGAATTTTTCTTTTCTTTTTCTTTTTTCTAGGGATACTTGCTCAGATTAGCCGTAGAGCAAGGGATTTTTATTCCGGGTAGGGATGAGCTTGTCCTTTTGCCAATTCTCAAAGATTCTAGACCATGTGCATGATAGGATAGCAAGGGAAACTTTTCACTCAAGAAATCAGTTCTACTATGTAGCAAAACATGGAAATTACAAATATAATCATTTCATTGTGAAAAGATGTGCTTGGTTTAAGTAAATAACAAGATCAATTCTCTATGCTCAAACTTTATTTAATTGAATTTTGTGAACTTTGATATAAGAGAGATTAGTAATCATGCTAGATAAAATCAAGATATTTATTGTGTGAATGTGCAAGTGAGGGATGCCAAATAAATGCTAGTTTTATCCAAAATAAGTTGAAACATAGAATTGCAATAATTGTAAGAAAATAATTATTTTGAGAAAGTTTTGAGAATGTTGACTCTCTCTTTATTCTGTATATTTGAAAGAGTCAAGCATATAGCTGTTTTTGGATTTTTATGTTGATTTTTGTTTTGGAGCAAAAGGACCTTTACAAGTGCTTTTTAAAAAATGCAATAAATATTTTTGAAGATTTTATGAATGTTTTTGAGGTTTTTTGAATAAATTGAAAGAAATACACGATAATTATTTTGAAAAAATATATACATGGATGAAATGACCAAATTTATGCATAATAACGTTTGAGATGTAAAACATTCATGGGTTCTTTAAGTTCTTTACCATCTAAGGTAGATAATTTATACGCTCCTGATTCAAATTTTGCAGTAATGATGTACGGTCCGAGCCAGTTGGGCTCAAATTTACATTTAAGTTCTTTAGTTGCATTTGTATTTTTTTTATTTTCTTTTAGAACAAGGTCGCCAATCTCAACGGATCGATGACAAACTTTCTTATTATATGCTCTTTTAAGCTTGTTTTGGTATGCACGGAGATGCTCTAAAGCATTGATGCATTTTTCATCTAGGAGTTCCAATTGACTGAGTCTACCAGCACAAGTGATATTCATCTCCTACTTTGGTGTCTTGAAGTAGCAGAGCCAAAGAAGGAACTTCCAATTCAAATGGAAAAACTGCTTCGACACCATATACCAAAACAAATGGTGAAGTGCCCGTGGGGGTTCGAACACTAGTTTGATAAGCCCACAAGGCTGGATATAATTGAATATGCCAGTCACGGCCAGTTTTATTGACTAGTCTTTTGAGAATTTTGATTAGGGTTTTGTTAGAAGCTTCGCTCGACCATTACCCTGAGGATAATAGGGAGTAGACCAGCGATGTTGAATCTTATATTTTTGACATAATTTTTTAACATCTTTATTTTTTAATGGAGTTCCATTGTCAGAGATGAGATTTGCAAGAATTCCGAACCTGTAGATGATTTGATTAAAAATGAATTTAGAGACCTGTGAACCGATGGCAGGAAGCTAAAGGCATAGCTTCAACCCACTTCATGAAATACTCAATGGCAGTTATGATGAACTTATGTCCATCAGAAGACACCGGATTAATTTTACCAATAATATCCAAGCCCCATTTAGAAAAGGGCCAAGGAGAAGAAATAGCCTGCAGCTCTTGTGTAGGCGCATGGACAAGGTCAGCATGTTTTTGACACTTGTCACAATGGTGCACATATTCATGTGCATCCGTTTCCATGGTAGGCCAAAATTATCCTATCCGAAGGAGCTTTTTAGCAATGACGCTACCACTAAAGTGTCCTCCAAAAGATCCATCGTGGGCTTCACTCAAGGCTAATTTAGACTCTTCTAAATTTAGACATCTTAATAGGATACCTTCAAAAGATCTCCTATATAAAGTATTGCCAATGATTACAAATCGACTTGCTCGTCGACATAATAACCGATGCTGGTTGCGATTAGAATTAGCAGGGAAAGTCCCATTTTGGAGGAAATCAAATATGTCTATATACCAGAGTTCAGGAGTAGTTTCCTTGATTAGAAACACATCCAAAGGCTCTAAGCATGACTTATGTGAAGCGGGTTCCTGGAGTCGACGAATGATGATAGTAGCATATTCGTCGTCTAACTCCAAGGGTAAGAGAGATGCAGCGACGGCCATAGCATCAGCTGCACGATTGCTAGTTCGAGGAATGGCTTCCAAGGTAACTTGATCAAACAAGGCCATTAGTTGTAAAACATAGGCCTTATATGGGCAAATTTTATCATCTCTGGTCTGATAAACTTCATTAATTTGGTTTATAACCAATTGGGAATCCCCAAAAACTAAGAGGTTTTTAATTTTAAGCGCTAAAGCAACTCGTAATCCAAGGATTAGAGCTTCATACTCAGCAGTATTGTTGGTGCAAGCAAAGGTTAGTTTGAAGGACAGAGGAATAAGATGTTTTTGCAGAGATATTAAAATAATACCCGCACCAGCCCCACTCATGCATCGGGCTCCATCAAAGTATAAGGACCATTGTTCAACAAGGTCTGCCTCTAATTGAAGGCATTCATCAGAAACTCAATAATGAGGGGATGAGTAGACTCTAAGGGTGCAGCTGACTAATTGATCTGCTATGATTTGACCCTTAACAAACTTTTGTCCTATGAATGTGAGATCAAACTCGCTTAGAGCAAGAACCCACTTGGCTGTGCGACCCGATAAATAAGGTCGACTCATGAGATATCTTAAAGGATCATATTTGGCAATGACATACATTTTTTCGCTAAGCATGTAATGTCATAATTTTTGCGTAGCAAACACGACTACTAGACTAACTTCTCTAACGCTGTATAGCGGGTTTCATAACTGATGAAGGTGCGGCTAATGTAATAATTAGCACGTTCTCATTTTTCATCATCAAGCTGAGCTAACATAGCTCCTAAGGCAGAATCTGAAGCAAAAATATATAGAAGAAATGGGTGATCAGATTTAGGCAGTGAAAGCACAGGAGGGTTAAGGAGATATTGCTTGAGAAGTTCAAAAGCTTCTCTACATTCTGTATCCCAATTAAATCGGACATCCTTCTTAAGGAGTTTAAGAAAGGGACCAGTTTTGTCCGCCAGCTTATCAATGAAGCGACGGATAGCTTGAAGTTTACCTTGTAAAATTCGTAATTCAGATATATTAGTGGGTGCGGGCATATCAGTGATAGCCGCAATTTTGAGAGGGTCAATTTTGATACCATGTAAAGAAACTAAAACCCCTAATAACTTGCCGGATTTAACTCCGAATATACATTTTGCTGGATTTAATCGAATGAGATATTCTCGTAATCGATTAAAAACTTTTCTTAAATCGTCTAAATGATGATCTTCAATAAGAGAGCGCGCTATAATATCATCTACATAATCATGTAGGATATCATGCATCATATCATGAAAAATGTAGGTCATAGCCCGTTGATAAGTTGCACCGATGTTCTTTAAGCCAAATGGCATCACTTTCCAACAAAAGGTACCCCGGGGGTAATAAAGGCTGTTTTCGCCTGGTCTTCAGGAGCTATCCTGATCTGATTATAGCCGGAGAATCCATCCATTAAGGACATCATCCCACTCACAGCAGTGAAGTCAATAATTTGATCCATATTTGAAAGAGGAAAGTCGTCTTTAGGGCATGTAGCGTTAATATCTTTGAAATCTATGCAAACCCTAACTTTGGTGGCTTCTTTCTTGGTGACTGGAACTACATTGGAGATCCATTCAGCATAATCAATAGCTTGTATGAAGATAACATTCAGGATTTTTTCTAACTCCCCTTTGACTAGCCGAGCCACTTTGGGATGCATTTTTCTAAGTTTTTGTTTAACGAGGTTTAGCATCCGGATGGACCACTAGATGGTGCATGACTACGGAGGGTCTAAACTCGGCATATCTTCATATGTCCAAGCGAAGACATCTTCATACTCTTTAAGAAATGCTATGTATTGTTTTTGTTTTTCTTGACTTAGTTCTGCTCCAATGTTGATTATGTGAGGGTTGTCCTCAGTTCCAATATTAATTTTAATGATATTTTCTACCTCCATGTGTAGATCTCTTTCAAAATTAGGTGGGGCGGGTGAAACGCCCAACTCTTGTAATTCTTGTAAAGTTAATTTAGATAATTCATTCTGAGGGTCAGTGGCCTCAAGTTGAGCTATGGTTGGTATAGAACCATCAAAATAAAACCCGTTGTACAACATCTCTTCAATAGAGACATCATGGAAGATATCTCCTTCCAACTCTTCATCGGGGTCGACAATCATTTCAAGGTATGCTATGGATAGCATGTTGCATGAAAATGATGGATTTTTAAGAGGCAAATCAACATGTCTATCCAAATAGTCTTGATAGCATATGAGATGATCATCATCCTCAAAAGGAAAAGGTTGACCCTTACTAGGTAATAGGCCCACACCACATCAGGCAGACCATGGTTCTACCTCGAAAGGTTCTTTCATGCCATTTTGGAAAGGTCCTAAGCCTTTCCCTTTATATCCCATTTTAAGCATCATGGGTTTAGCTTTAATATAATCGTTGGTAAAATAGCACCGAGCATATCCATCATGATGGGTTTTGATATTCTGAGGGATTCTTCCCAGTCATATCCTTTGTAAATGAAGGCGTAACTCCTGACTTGGTAAGTACTTCCCATAGGTTGTGGGAGGCCCAAAGTATGAGGAGATGGCGGCAATTGATTTAAAAGGTTTGAATCTTGCATGAAAGCATTCATTTTTTTTGATATTAAGGTTGTAGATAAATCTAGTAAAATATCATCAGAAAGGGCATAAGATGTAGAAGGCTTATTACCTATGTCTTGAGATGTGGAAGGTATGATAGATGTGGCTATAGGTTTTGAATTTATGGGATTAGAACTTGAAGAATTGGTTGTAGTTTTAAGAGCTTTTTGAAGTTCTACAGTAATTTGTTTAGAAGGTGGTTGATCTATATGGGAAGAAGAAGTTAATGGAGGAGGAATAGATGAAGTGATGGGTTTATATTTCACAGTTTTAGATGAAGAAGAACTAGGATATGTGGATGACAGAGCAAGGCAAAATTGCACTCCAACTGGTTCTGCCAATGCACATATATCAAAAGGTCTAGGGTCACCATGAATAGTGACCAACTGATTTTTAAACTCAAACTTAACACATTGGTGTAAATTTGATGGGACTGCTCGCATGGCATTAATCCAAGGGTGACCCAAAAGTATATTGTATGATGCTGGGCAATGTACAATAAACACAGTTGTCTCAAGGGTTCTAGGACCAACTTGCAATGGGAGGGTAATGACTCCACACGTTTCTTGTGTTTCGTCATTAAAGGCTTTGATAATCATATCAGTCTTCTTCATTTCATCACTTCTAAAACCAAATCGTTGGTAGAATTCAAAGGTGCAGATGTTTAGATATGAGCCATTATCAATCAGGACTCGCTTGATGACTACATCCCCAATTAAAGCTGTAATATACAAGGGATTATCCTTGTGTAAACTGTGTTGTGGGATATCTTTATCCCGAAAGTCAATACAATCAATCTCTCGCGTGATGATAGTATTGGCCATAGCTTCGAGTTGGATGTTTTGAGGTACCATCATTTGGCTCAAAGTAAGCATCAATTCATCCCTATGGGTGGGAGAGGATCTTAATAAATCTAAAAGGGAGATTCTAGCGGTGGTATTAGACAACTATTCATTAATGTTGTAAGGGGGTTTAGGTTGAACAATAGGAGCATTATTTCCTTTATTAGGATTTTTTAGAACAAATGGAGCTGGTCCATCGTTCTGGTTTGGTTCTTGTTGGGGATTTTGAGCTTGTTGTCGGGTGATGACTCCGATGGTACCTACAATGTTATAGTGATGACGTTGAAACGGTCTCGGTTGAGAGTTTATGGCTTGTTCATAAGGACTTCATTAGAAGAAGGTCGAGTAGTGACTCTTCTGGGAAATGGTTCTTCTGGAACATTAGCATCTGTGATAGGTTGAATAAGATCTGATTCATTTTCAGAACTATTTGATTGAATGGTGTCTACTTCACTTTCACTATCTGAATCTATATCGCTAGAATCAGAAGTTTAAAAATTATGTAAGGGCCTGGTTGTAACCAGGGATAAGGTTGTGTCGAATGTTTGAGAGTCCCGAACAGGTAATTGCCCGCTAATGGTTCCTACATATCGGGTAGGAGGGGGAACATTATGATGTTCAATTTGATTAGCTACCTCTTTACCATGTCTTGGTAAAGGGTGTTGAAATATGTCTAAAGTTTGATTGGCATTCTGATTTTGATTTTGGGGAATAGTCTTTTGAGTATTATTAGGAGGGTTTTTTTTAGGTTGGAAGGCTTGCACTTCCATTTCATTATTGTAAATCAAATCTTGTATTTTATGTTTCAGTCTCTTACAAGCGTTGGTAGAATGTCCAGGACCTCTATGAAAATCACAGTGCAAATCAGCTCTATATCCAGGTATGCTTGGGTCAGGTTCTCGGATAGCTGGCAGTTGGATTAAACCTCTTTCAATAAGTTAAGGTAAAATAGTTGATAAAGGTTGGTTTAATCTAGTGAACTCTTGAGGAGGCTTATCAGGAGGTTTCAAGATGAATTTTTCTGTTGTTTTTGTTGCAATGACATTAGCAACATTTACTGCCGTTGACTCCATCACCGACAACTTTGTTTGTTTTTATATTGATTTCTATATGTTTTCTCATCATCCTTCTTTCTAAGTTGGCCTCTCCTAATGAGGGAATCTTCTACTCTTCGAGCTAAGTCTATAGCTTGATCGAAGGTAGTCAAAGTAGTCATTGATAGTTCATAAGAAAGTTGTTCTTGTAAATTGTTAATGAAAATGTCTAACATTTCCCTATAGGGTAGCACAAAGTGCAGTTTTCCTGTCAATTGTCTCCATCTTGCTAAGAAATCAGCAAAACATTCGTCTTTATCTTGTTTTAAATTGTATAGGTCTTTAATAGTTACATGCCTCTCGATGTACGCACTAAATTGATGAACAAATGACTCAGCTGTTTCTTCAAATTTTCTTAAGGAATGAGTGGGCAATTGATAATAACACTCTAACGCCATTCCACCTAAACTTTTGGGGAACATTTTTAGTAATAGCAAGTCGTCATGCGATATGTCGTGACATGCTATCCTAAACATGCGAAGATGTTCTATGGGATCTTCGGTTCCTTTATAGATAGGCAGGGCGGGCATGGGAAAATGTTTAGGGTATGGTTGAGCTACCACTATGGGATCCAATGGTTGGCTACAAATCTCTCGATAATTATACGAGGGACGGTAGGGATCTATCTGGTCCATACATGAAGCCAATTGTTTCACCATAGCTTCCAAACTACTAGTTTGCCCCCCATATTGATTCGGTGGGGCATTGACATAAGTGTTATGGGCGTAGGATGGAGGAACATGCAGATTAGATGCCATGTTACTATTGTGTAAAACATTGGTAGGAAAAATATTATGGAGGAGTTTTGAAGTTGGATTGTGTTGTATTGTAGATTGTTGAAAGTTTGTATTTGGATTTGTTTTAGATTTTTGTCTATTTAAAGCATTTTTCTCAATAGTTTGGAGGAAGGAAGTAGTGAAGGGAATTTTATTTTGTGCGGGAGTGATTTTAGGTTGAGTAACAGGTTGCTTAGGAGGTTGGGTGACCTGTTGTTTGGTCATGGCTTGGGCTATAGTGACCATATTCACATTAGATGGTCCACCCTTATCACTTTCTTGATCAATGAAAGACAAGGGATTAGTTTGCATATCAAGCGCCCGTTCTAAGGCTATTTGAGCATCACTAATTTCCCCTTTATCAATACGGACTACCACATTAAGGACGTCGATATGTTGATTAAGAAATTTTTGAAAATGTTCTGCGTTGTCAAAAGTGATGCCTCCATTTGGAGCTATTCTAGGGGATGAAGATTCTTTAACACTTCCTTCTTGTTCCTTATCTTCACCTAAGTCTTCATCTGATTGTCCTAGAGTTTCACCTTCCGGATTTGTATCTCCAAGAAGGACATTTGGGTTTTCGGTTGTATTTTGTAGCCAATCTTCTCCTTCTCCTAAAATTTATTTACCATTCCTAAGTTTAGTCATGGTGCTAAGTTTTGATTTCAGCAAATATATATATATATTTATATATATATATATATATATATATATATATATATATATATATATATATATATATATATGCAACAAATTAAAAGGTATATATTTATATATACCTAATGCAATATTGTAAATGAAATGTTTAAGTTTTTTTACTATGTTCTTTGATTTTTTTTTTTTTGATTTTTAGTTTTTTAGTTTTTCTTTGAAACAATATAATAAAGACAGCAAATGAAATAATAAATGCATACAATAATAATAAGGTTGAA
Organism: Wollemia nobilis; assembly: GCA_028583015.1. NCBI lineage: Eukaryota > Viridiplantae > Streptophyta > Pinopsida > Araucariales > Araucariaceae > Wollemia > Wollemia nobilis. Next base: position 3,394,258 of record JAQPPZ010000569.1, on the reverse strand, counting down.
AGTAGACGAACTAATCTTCTATGAATAACTTATGGATATCATTAATAGGTTCAATCTGTTCAGGGGTCATGAAATGTTCTTCTTCAAATTGAAAGTTTTCTTTTAAGAATTTGATGAAAAGGGCTATGGTGATATTGTCTGCTTTGGATCTTTGGTTGATAAAAGTAAATCTCATGGCAATACTCTAGATATAGCACAGCTCGCGGAACTCTATTCCATCTTTCCCTATCTGTGAGAACAACTTCTTGGTCCTCTACAAGGCCTAGGAATTGGTGTACAATGTCTGCATTCTCGAGGTATTCCTCGAAGCTAAACAACTCTGAAGATACTAAAGCTCTCCTATAGGCTAACCACCTATGGCAAGCTCTCTGAAGTTCATGATAGAACACTAATTTATGAGGATCCAGGATTCTATCCAAGACTAGCCTCTTAATCTGTTTAAGTTGTGTGGACCTAGATGAAATGATACTAAGTCTCCTGATAAGCTCGTCCCACAAGGATTGATTTCTACTTGTTTCAGGGATACTAAGGACAGAATTAACTTCTATGGTTGCTAATTGGTTTACTACGTTTATAGTAACTGCTAACCTCTTTTTAGGAGCTACCATCTAAACATGATTTTGAACCTTAAATGTTTTAAAATGCATCTAAGTTTTAGTTTTTCTAATTTTTTTTTTGTTTTTGTTTGCTTTTGCTTTTGTTTTCAAAAGGTTATGATGCATTTCACGTCGGGTTCACCAAAATGTATCGCTCCAAATTTTTCGCATCCCTACCTTCAAGCTATTGGATCCACGCCCGGAAGGAGGATGGGAAAAGGATGATGCGGTACCTCGGACGAGAGGACTTTGCGAAGGTCCCGCCTCTCAAGGGAGGTGCATTTTGGTGATTTTTTGACGAATGGTGGGTTCACCAGGAAACATTTGGTGGCAGTTTCCATGCCTAGGTTTTGGGAATGAGTTTTTATGAGTTCATTTTATTTTTAAACATTCATCCTAGGTTTTTCCGAATGATTCTAACTTAAACTACATGAAAATGCAATTTAAATGAATACAGCAAACAGAAAAGAAAGCAAAAACAGAGAATTTGTAGGAGGCCAATGAAGATTACCTGATCCGAAAGTCTGATGAAGTTTATGATTACTTGTAGCAGTCTGGATCGTCTGCAATTCAACAGGATCGCCTTCAATTTGATAAAATCGTCTAAACTAACAGGATCGTCTGTAATCTGACGAATTCGTCAGACGAATTCATCAGAGACCTGCAAAACAGCAAACAGATGCGAAATACAAGAAATTATATTTTGTAAATAGGGGAAAACTATATGAAAAAGTAATATGAGTATTGAAAAATATGCAAGAACAAAAGTAAATGCAAATCACTGTGTTTAAATAGCAGAATATGATCTTAATATGCAAACTAGACAAAATGGGTGAACTCCAGATGCAATATAGTATAAAAACTGAATAAACAATCTAATTTATAGCATGAAATGACAGAGAAAAGAGAAAGAAAAGCAAACTCCAGACACTGATTGCCTCGATGTGTGCTGCAGTCGAAATCGTCTCGCATCAGTACGAGATCATCCTGAATTTGATGAGATTGCCTCCGATCTTGACAAGTTCGTCGGCTGCGATAGATGTTGGCTCCGGCTGAAAACCAGTGGTGTACCTGCAATAAAATTAATATAGGACTAGTGCAAGAGCAAATTTGAAGTGTTTTAGCGCATAGGGAGTTGATTTACATAAAAATTCAGCCAGGGGTTGGGGAAGGAAAAGTTTTAGAGTTAAATAGGCATAGGATAGTTGTTGGGAGGTTGGAGATCATCCCAATTTGGGAGATCTCCAATGGGGGAAGGGTCCCAATGGCGCAGACATGCTTCGCTCGGATTGGAGACCCGTTGGAATGGATTCCAACTATGCAAATTCAGTTTTGTGACAAAATCGTCTGGACGTTCTAGTCCAGACGAAATCATCAAATCTGGGGCGATATCGTCTGATCGGAGACGATATCGTAAAACGATCAAAACAACTGCTAAAAATGGCACGGAAAAAGATGAAACGGGTTTCTCGACGGTTAATGGGCGGTTTGGGAGGTTAAATTTGAATTTAAATCTATTTACTAAGATGAATGTAATTATTCCAATTTTACTGCGCCAATTTTAGGGTGCTACAAATACAACTTCAAGATTTCTTCATAACACCTTTCCTACCAACAATTTACACAATAGCAACATAGCATCTAATCTTCATGTCCCTCCATATGTTCACAAATATCATATTAATGTCCTACCGAACCAATATGGTGGGCAAACTAGTAATTTGGAAGCCATGGTGAAACAGTTAGCTTCGCGTATGGACCAGATAGATCCCTATCGTCCCTCATATAATTATCGAGAGATATGTAGTCAACCTTTGGATCCCATAGTTGTAGCACAACCATACCCTAAACACTTTCCCATGCCCGTCCTGCCTATATATAAAGGAACTAAAGATCCCATAGAGCATCTTCGTATGTTTAGGATAGCATGTCATGATATATCACATGATGACTTGCTATTACTAAAAATGTTCCCAAAAAGTTTAAGAGGAATGGCATTAGAGTGGTACTATCAATTGCCCACTCATTCTTTGATAAATTTTGAAGAAATAGCTGAATCGTTTGTCCATCAATTTAGTGCCTACATCGAGAGGCATGTCACCATTAAAGATTTGTACAACTTAAAACAAGACAAAGATGAATGTTTTGCTGATTTCTTAGCTAGATGGAGGCAGTTGACAGGAAAACTACACTTTGTGTTATCTTATAGGGAAATGTTGGACATTTTTATCAATAATTTGCAAGAACAAATCTCCTATGAGTTATCAACTGCTACCTTAACCACCTTCGATCAAGCTATAGACCTAGGTCGAAGGGTAGAAGATGCTCTCATTAGGAGAGGTCACCTCAAAAAGAAAGATGATGAGAAAACATCCAGAAATCAGTATAAAAACAAAAAAGTTGTAGGTGATGGAGTCACTAATAGCAGAAACGTTGCTAATATCAATACAACGAAGACAACAAAAAAATTTATATTAAAACCCCCTGATAAACATCCTTGAGAATTTACTAGATTGAATCAACCTTTATCAACCATTCTACCTCAATTATTAGCACGAGGCTTGATTCAATTACCAGCTATCTGGGAACTTGATCCAACTATACCTAGATACAGAGCCGATTTACACTGTGACTTTCATAGAGGACCTGGACATGCTACAAATTCTTGCAAAATATTGAAACATAAAATACAAGACTTGATTGATAATAATGAAATGGAGGTGTAAGCTTTCCAACCTAAACAAAATGCTCCTAATAATGCTCAAAAGACCATTCCCCAAAATCAAAATCAAAATGCTAATCAATCATTGGATGTATTTCAACATCCTTTACCAAACCATGGTAAAGAAGTGGCCAATCAAATCGAACATCATAATGTTCCCCCTCCTACCTGATATGTAGGGACTATTAGCGGACAATTACCTGTTCAGGATCCTCAAATATTTGACACAACTTTATCCCTGGTCATGACCAGGCCCCTACATAATATTCAAACTCCCAATCCCAGTGATGTAGAATCGGATACTGAAAGTGAAGTAGACATCACCTCAAATCAATCGAATTGTTCTGAAAATGAATCAGATCCTATTCAACCCATCATAGATGCTATGGTTCCAGAAGAACCATTTCCTATAAGAGTTACTACTCGACCCTCTTCTAATCAATTCCTTCCTAATAAACAAGCCATAAACGCTCAACCAAGACCAGTTTAGCGTCTTCAATATAACATTGTAGGTACCATCAGAGTTGTTACCAGAAAACAGGCTCAAAACTCTCAACAAGATCAAACTCAGAATGATGGGTCAGCCCAATTTATTTTGAAAAATCCCAATAAAGGGAATCATATGTCTAATGTTCAACTTAAGCCTCCTTACAATATTAATGAACAATTATCCAACACTACAGCCAGAATTTCCCTATTGGATTTGTTAAGATCTTATCTCACCCATAGGGATGAGTTAATGCTTACATTAAGCCAAATTATGGTACCTCAAAATATTCAACCTGAAGCCATGTCCAATACTATCATCACTCGAGAAGTCGATTGTATTGACTTTCGAGGATAAAGATATCCCACAACACAGTTTACATAAGGATAATCCCTTATATATTACTGCTCTAATTGGATATGTAGCTGTTAAAAGAGTCCTGATTGATAATGGTTCATCTCTAAACATTTGCACTTTTGACTTCTACCAACGGTTTGGCTTTATAAGTGATGAAATGAAGAAAACTGACATGATTATCAAAGCTTTCAATTACGAGACACAAGAAATGTGTGGAGTCATTACTATACCCTTGCAAGTTGGTCCTAGAACCCTAGATACAACCATGTTTATTATACATTTCCCTGCATCGTACAATATACTTTTGGGTCGCCCTTGGATCAATGCGATGCGAGTGGTTCCCTCCACTTTACACCAATGTGTTAAATTTGAATTTAAAAATCAGTTGGTCACCATCCATGGTGACCCTAGACCCTTTGATATGTGTGCTTTGGCAGAACATGTTGGAGTGCAATTTTGCCCCGCTCTGTCATCCACACATCCTAATTCTTACTTTTCATCTAAATGTGTGAAAAACACACACATAACATCATCTACTCCATAAACTACACCCATACATTTAACTCAACCATCTTCTGAACAAACCACACTAGAACCTCAAAAAGATCTTAAATCCACAACCAATTCTTTATGTTCCATCCCTATCATTTCAAAACCTATAGACCCATTCATTAACACCTCCACATTATCAACATCTATCATACCTTCCACATATAAAGATATAGGGAATGATCCTTCTACATATTATGCTCTTTCTGATGAACTTTTACCAGATTTATCCACAGTCTTAATATCAGAAAAAACAAATGCTTTTATGCAAGATTCAATTATTTTAAATAATTTGCTGCCATCTCCTCGTACTTTGGGCCTCCCACAACCTATGGGAAGTACTTACCAATTTGGGAGTTGTGCTTTTATTTATAAAGGATATGATTGGGGAAGAATACCTCGAAATATCAAAACTCATCATGAGGGATATGCACGATGTTATTGTACTAATGAATATATTAAAGTTAAACCCATAATGATTAAAATGGGATATAAATGGAAAGGCTTGGGACCTTTCCAAAATGGCATGAAAGAACCTATCGAGGTAGAACCATGGCCCGCCCAATGTGGTGTGGGCCTATTTCCTAGTAAGGGTCAACCCTTCCCTTTTGAAGATGATGATCAACTCATATGTTATCAAGATTATCTAGATAAACAAGATTATTTGTGTCCAACGAATCAGCCATTTACATGTAATATGCTATCCATAGCTTACCTTGAATTGATTGCTGAATCCAATGAGGAGTTGGAAGGAGATATTTTCCATGATGTCTCCGTTGAAGAGTTGTTACACAATGGTTTTTATTTTGATGGTTCTATACCAACTATAGCCCAACTTGAGGCCACCACTCATAAAGACAAATTATCCAACTTAACCTTAAAAGAATTACAAGAATTGGGTGTTTCACCCACCCCACCTGATTTTGAAAGAGATATACACATGGAAGTAGAAAACATCATTAAAGTTAACATTGGAACTGAGAATAATCCTCACATAATCAATATTGGATCAACATTAAGTCAAGAAAAACAAGATGAATACATTGCATTCCTAAAGAATATGAAGATGTCTTCGCTTGGACATATGAAGATATGCCAGGTCTGGACCCTTCTGTAGTCATGCATCATCTAGTAGTCCATCCGAATGCTAAACCTGTTAAACAAAACTTAGAAAAATGCATCCCAAAGTGGCCCTGCTAGTCAAAGGGGAGTTAGAAAAACTCCTGAATGTTATTTTCATACAAGCTATTGATTATGCTGAATGGATCTCGAATGTAGTTCCAGTCACCAAGAAAGAAGCTACCAAAGTTAGGGTTTGCACAGACTTTAGAGATATTAACGCTGCATGCCCTGAAGATGATTTTCCTCTTCCAAACATGGATCAAATCATTGAATTTATTTTTGGGAGTGGAATGATGTCCCTAATGGATGGATTCTTTGGCTACAATCAAATTAGGATAGCTCCTGAAGATCAGGCTAAAACAACCTTTATTACCCCTTGGGGTACCTTTTGTTGGAAGGTGATGCCATTTGGTTTAAAGAATACCGGCGCAACATATCAACGAGCGATGACTTATATCTTTCATGATATGATGCATGATATCCTACGTGATTATGTAGATGATATTATAGCTCGCTCTATTAAAGAAGATGATCATTTAGCTGATTTGAGAAAAGTGTTTAATTGGTTAAGAGAATACCTTATTCGATTAAATCTAGCCAAATGCATATTCAGAGTTAAGTCCGGTAAGCTATTAGGGGTTTTAGTTTCTTTACGTGGTATCAAAATCAACCCTCTCAAAATTATGGTTATCACTGATATGCTCGCACCTACCAATATATCAGAGTTACGAAGTTTACAAGGTAAGCTTCAAGCCATCTGTCGCTTTATCGATAAGTTGGCGGACAAAACCGGTCCCTTTCTTAAGCTCCTTAAGAAGGATGCCCCTTTTAATTGGGACGACAAATGTAAGGAAGCTTTTGAAATTCTCAAACAATACCTCCTTAACCCACCTGTGCTTTCACCGCCTAGACCTAATCACCCATTTCTCCTATATATTTGATCTTCAGATTTTGCTTTAGGAGCTATGTTAGCTCAGCTTGATGATGAGAAGAAAGAACGTGCTAATTATTACATTAGCTGAACCCTCATCAGTTATGAAACCCGTTATACAGCATTAGAAAAATTATGTCTAGCAGTCGTATTTTCTACGTAGAAATTACGTCATTATATGCTCAGTCAAAAAATGTATGTCATTGCTAAATATGATCCCTTGAGGTATCTCATGAGTCGACCTTATTTATCGGGTCGCACAGCAAAGTGGGTTCTTTCTCTAAGCAAGTTTGAACTCATTTTCATAGGACATAAGTCTGTTAAGGGTCAAATCATAGCAGATCAATTAGGCTGTTGCACCCTTAGAATCTACCCATCCCCTCATCATTGAGTTTCTTGATGAATGCCTTCAATTAGAGGCAGACCATATTGAACAATGGTCATTATACTTTGATGGAGCCCGATGCATGAGTGGGGCTGGTGCGGGTATTATTTTAATATCCTCGCAAAAACATCTTATACCTTTGTCCTTTAAATTAAAATTTGCTTGCACTAATAATACTGCCGAATATGAGGCTCTAATCCTTGGATTACGAGCTGCATTGGCGTTAAAAATAAAACATCTGCTAGTTTTTGGTGATTCTTAGCAAGTCATAATCCAAATTAATGAAGTTTATTAGACCAGAGATGATAAATTGCACCCATATAAAGCATATGTTTTGCAATTGTTATCCTTGTTTGATAAAGTTACTTTGGAAGCTATTCCGCGAACTAGCAATCATGCAGCTGATGCTATGGCCACAGCTGCATCTCTTCTGCCCTTGGAGTTAGATGACGAATATGCCACCATCATTATTCGTCGACTCCAGGAACTCGCTTCAAATAAGTCATGTTTAGAACCTTTGGATGTGTTTCTAATCAATGAAACTACTCCTGAACCTTGGTATACGGATATGTTGAGTGGTATTTTCACCCAGTTGTGAAAACACACTCTCCGATAGGATTTGGGTTCTAAATCCTCTGCTTGCAAAGAAATTAAACAAGTAACTTCTCCAAGGTTTCTGTTATGTTAGCATTTTGCATCTGTGTATTAATAATCTCAAATAAAGATATTCAATTAAAATGCTTGGAACACCTTAGTGGTTGCAAGTAACTGAAAACAAGGGGCACTGTGGTTTATTTTACTGTGAAATTTTAATGATTGTTCATTGAACCCGAATAAAGCAAATGTGATTTGGTCTCTATATGACCATGTTGTAACTTCAAAATAAAATTTAATGAAATGCCATAACATGAAGGAATTATTTATGGATTTTGAAGTTTTTTAATTTTTTTATTTTATTTTAATGCTTGAAAAATTAAAATTGGAACTTCGAAAAATAAAGTGCAGCAAAAAGAAAATAAAATGCAAAAGAAAAAGAAATTAAAATTGCATTCAGTTTGATGCTATCCCGTCCTGGAAAAACCGAAGATGTGAGGTTTCCATGCATGCAACCTAACCTATTGGACCTGCAAACATGCACAATCTCGATAAGCTAAGTGTTGATTCAAAGGGTTTTGAAATAAAATTCAAATTTCGAACATTCGCCTAATGCAACCCACAAAAGTGGCATTTAACATTATCTATAAATCCAAAATCTGAAAAATGAAAGAATAAACATTAAATCTTTAGCATGCATAGAAGATCTCCTTCTTTCTTGCCCACAAGATGCAAATTTTTGAACACTCTTGCATTAAAAATAAATCATGTTACAATAGCAGAATCTCTGGTTTTCTCAAAACCAGAAAAAGGAAGAAAAACACTCCCAGCAGGCCCAGAATGGCTTCTCGCCTTCGGCACTGCAACTCTGCTCGCAACGGTTTCTGACCCTTGTACCAATCTGTGCTTCTACTTTTATACTTTCTGGCAATGCTCTCTGTTTTGCCCTGTGACGCTTCGCTTCATCTTCCAGATCGCTTCGTTTCACCTTCCCCGCCTTTTCGTTGTTTTTGACTTTATGTTCGACATCGAGACGCTTGATCTTCTCTATGACCTGTAACGCTTCTGTAGCCCTTACACATGTACGCCACGTGTTCCACACTTTTCTACATGTTCTGTAATGGCCCCCTGTAAATCGTGACCAAAAATAGCATGTCGCGATATCACGACATTTTTATGCATGCAACTCTGTTCCTCTACTTTCATCGTGAAAATGCGACATGTCGCGATATCGTGACATTTTTTTGCCAACAACCTTGTCTGCCTTCATGCCTAGTAAAAATGTGACATGTCACGAAATCGTGACATTTTTATGCTATCGGGCCCTGTGGGTGCAACTTGTCGCGAAATCGCGATGCTTTTCATCTCCTAGCTTTTTCATGAAATTGTGAGTTTTCATTCGGCGTCTGCTACTTTTTGTCGTGAAATCATGACGCTTTTTCATTCGACTATCTTGTTTCGTCGTGAAATCGCGATGCTTTTTCACTTGTAGCTTTGACTATCGTGAAATCGTGACGTTTTTCACTTGATTTGGAAGTTCGAAGTTCCTCCCTTTGTTTCGTCGCGAAATCGTGACGCTTTTCTATTTCGGGCTGCTCTTGCTGTATTTGGTGCGAAAATGCGACATGTCACGAAATCATGACATATTTTCCTTCCGTACCACTTCACTGCTTGGAGCCGCGAAAATGAGGATATGGTCTGTCGCGATATCGCGACGTTTTTCTGCTTCGTGCCCCTTTGCTGCTTTCTGTCGCGAAATCGCGACGCTTTTAGTGCCTTGCCCTGTTTGACTGGTTTGACCACGATTTTGTGACATGTCACGATTTCGCGACAATTTTACATTCTGCATTTCTCTCTCCTCTCTGGACCGCGACGGAGCAACATGTCGCGATATCGCGACATTTTTTCATTTCGGCCGCGACGGAGCAACATGTCGCGATATCGCGACACTTTTCATTTTTGGCAGCGACGGAGCAACATGTCGCGATATCGCGACAATTTTTCATTTTCGGCCGCGACGGAGCGACATGTCGCGATATCGCGACACTTTTTCTTTTTGTGCAATTTTGCCCTTTTTCTTGATTTTTAGCATCTGAGGTCATTGAGATCTTCTTTGAAAGCATGCAAAAAAGGTGGGTCCCCAATTTTGGGGTGTGTTGTGGATCAGCCACAACAAATGGCGACTCTATTGTCAAATGCTCTTGAGCATTTTAGTGAGAACCCAACCTGGAAGCATACAAACTTGAAAACATGCGTTAGCACATCAAAAATATAAACTCATGCCCCAAAGATCAGAAATACATGAATCATCAGAATTTTTAAGTATCAGCTCGGTGTGTGCAATGTGTTTCATTCCCTATCGTTTGAAATTGATCAACATTCCATCGTCGGTTTTACATGAATGCATATGTGAGATTGTGAATGATTTGTGTAACCTAATAAATATGCTAAGAGATTTTGCTTTTATAAAAGGCATAGTCTTTCTTCTAGTATCATACACAAACATTCAAGATTATCAAACCCTCTTAGGATCAACTATATGTATAATGAATTGCTTTATTAGATCCCAAAGTTGGTTATGAGTCCCTACTATCTTGAACCCATGTGCAAGTGAAAGTGAAATCAGAACTTTGGGGAATCAGACTCCCAACCTAATCGAGATGGGAGTTTAACCCTATCCTTACTATTCTAATTTGGAATTCATTACCTCACTTTGAGCAAAATAATTTAACCAATTATGGAAGAAATGGTCATGCTAGTCTAACCCTTTGGACAATCAGTGGTCTTGTTTTTTAGACAAGACATGTTGCCATGCATGGGCATACTTAACCCCATAATCCATGACTTAGCTTCATTTCTTTGGACCTTGGGGATGACTACCCATCCTTTGCAGAGGACAAGTAGTACGATCCTTCCAATCCAATATAAATATGAGATGGGAAAAATTAATTTTTTTACTTCTTGGACCTTGGGGATGACTACCCATCCTTGCTAGGGACATGTAGTACGATCCTTCCAATCCAAGCTTTGGATGAAAATGGAAAATATTAATTTTATTGCTTAGACCTTGGGGATGACTACCCATCCTTTACGAGAGGACAAGTAGTACGATCCTTCCAATCCAAGATTTATCATGAAATGAGACATAGGAGCTTTGGGGAATCGGATTCTCAACCTAAGCGAGATGAGAATTTATGCCCTATCCTTACTACTCCATGTAGGTCAAATCAAAGCTTTGGGGAGTTGGATCCTCAACCTAAGTTCGATGAGGATTTAGCCCTATCCTTACTACTCCGATTTTAGGCTTTAAGCTTTATGGAAGTGGTCAAAACCACTGTTTTAAGGATCATGTTGCATAATAGGATAGACATGAAATACTTCTTTCGCCCAACCTTTTCTTCCAAGCAAGGTTTTGATCATTTTGCTCAAGATCCTTTTTAATGTGTATAAAATGTGCTTGGTTCTAGATATCTCAAGACTCGGTTCCCAACCTTAGGATTTTCTTCTTATTTATGTGATAGCATAACCTTAAGAGGATTTGACACACTTTAATGATTTGTATTTGAAATGCATTTGCAACTAAGATGGCATGTATGTGCAAAGTGAGATGTAATATGAATGCATTGTCTTTTGAAATGCAGGATGAAATATTGCCATATAAAACTGACTACTTCATGCATCACAAGTTTCAAACGATATTATTAAATTGTTTGTATTTCTTGCGGAGCTTTCTACCACATAATTCCAATGTTCCATATTTCCCCGATCTAGAACATAAGTTAGCATCTCAAGGCAACTTTTTCATCATTTTTTTTTTTTATATAGACAAACAAAACATGTCAAATAAACACACAACTTTAAATCCAAATCCAAATAGCAATCCCAAAAATGAAAATTTGAAAACACAAACCAAAACCAAACCCAAAGTAACTTCAAAAACGATCTTGAAAACACAAACCAAAACCCAAAAAACCAAAATCTATATACAAATGTACAATATAATACAAGATGATGCAAAGCTTGGATTATCACTTTCCTGGATCCCAAACATGATTAGAACATTTCAACAAAAATATAACGTGATATGCATGCCAAATGTTGTGGGAATCCCACAAAAACAAGACTAGACCAAACAATGCAACAAATTTCCACTTGCCATGCTCACCATACCAATTTGATTTAGTTCCAATAATACTCCCATAGGTGAGCATCAAATTACTAAAATGATTAGACAATAAATGATTTTCAATTTTATCATGTCTATTCTTTAAAATGTAAACTTCATAATTCCCTCCTTGATTTAGAATTAGGCTATCCTTTTCAAATATGCAATTTTGTAAGTAGTAGCCTATTTCTACAAATTTCAAAGCCAAATCATTTTCCAAATTTGTAGGCCAATCAAATTTGTGTAACAATTTACAAGCATCTAGGATATTTACTAAATTAGGATCATTAAAAGTTTTTATCCTAGATTCAATTAGTAATTGTTGATGAATTTGGTTTAACAATTCAAGTGCATCAACTTCTTTTCCATTCATTAAAACCATGTTATTAAAGGTGTGATTAAAAATTATACCTTGTTTTTCATTTACCTTTAATGACATTTCATCATTCAAATTCAAAACATGGTCATCCAAATTTTCAACCCTCAAATGTTTTTGGTCAAAGTGTATGTCCCATGACTCATCTTGATGATCCTTCATTTGAGTTGCTTCCAATTGATCAATCTCTTTGTCATTTGGTTCTAATTCTTTGTTCACTATCCATGGTATCTCTTCATGTGAAAACTTGGTGGAAGTTTCCATATCTTGCATATCAAGTGAGATATGAGTTTCATCTATAGAGATGTGAGAAAAGAATGCATCATCATATCTCCCCCAACCATTGTAAAAATCGTCATCCAAATCCATAGAATGAAATTCCATGATGTTTGTGACATGATCTCTTGATTCATTCATCAATTCTTTTTCTTCTTTGTCCTTGGTAATAGAATCATTATAATCTTCCAAAATTTGATGAGATTTGAAACTCTCTTCCAAAACATCCTCAAATTGTACAGGAGTTGTAAAATCTTCCTTTGAGTAGGCGATTATGTTGTCCTGTATATCAATGGGCACACAAGTTTCATTAGTAGTTTTGGAATGAGTGAAGTCTTCCCACTTCTTCCAAGCATCATAATAATCATCTTTCAAAATCAAGTGGTGACGTTCAACTACTTCTTCAACATCTTCCAATTCATCAATGTGTTTCTCATCAAATTCATCTTCACCTTCCTTAGATGGTTCAATTATTTCCAAAAGTGGGTTATTTCTTGAATTCAAATTTATAAGGCTATCATCGTCCAAATTAGTAACCCATGATTCAATTTTATCATAATTTGGAGGGTGAAGAATTTCTTGATCTTTAATTTTACACATCTCATCAATAGTATCTTCCAAGAACAAGTGGTGAAACTCTATCATGTCTTCAAATTCATTTATTGGTTTTCTCCCAATTTCACTTTCAACCACTTCATTCAATTCTATGGTGGGTTCCATCCTATCACATATATCAAACATTGTTGAATTTAGAACCCCTTCATCCGGATAATCGTGTATCTCTATGAATGAGATCATTTCTGCATAATCCTCACTAGTGGATGTTGGCTTAGCAATTTGCACCTCCTCGTGGACTACATCTAAGGTGGTTGTAAGATTTGGATATTCAAATTCATCCCCTTGATCATTCACCTTAGGTATCATTGGAGTGGAGGGTGCTATGTTTGATGGTTGGTGTAGGTTGGCATCAAAAGAACAATCTCTCATGTGAACATGTTGTGCCTTTTCTTCTTCAAGACCTTGTCGTTCTATCTCTTCTAAGACCTCATGGATTTTCTCTAGGGACAAACCACTCAGTTTTTCCTCAATGAGTGAAGCAAGTGTGGGGTGTATGGCTCCTAGGTATACTTCCATGGCTTCCTCTTCTAATGTGTTAAAATTTTCCCACATTTGGGAGTGCAACTCACGAAATCTTCCATTGAATTGACTCAAGGATTCATTAGGCTCCTTACATATGGAGGTAAACTGATTTTTCAGGATTTCTAAGTCAACTTTGATTACCAAAATGGTAAAGATAGGCTGCTTCTAGTTGTATCCAAGAAGTCCTAACCTCCATGGGTAGTTGGCTGTACCAAAAGAATGGTTTATCATCCAAAATGTATGCAAATAACTTACAAGCCACCTCCTCATAGAAAATCTGGAATTGACATAATGTATCCTTGTAGACATGCAGTTTTTGCAAGTATCCTAGTGGCACCTCTTGATTAAAACACCGTAAAAAATCCAATAACATTGTAGGAATTTGATAGGGTACCACAGGTATAGATAAACCCTTATAATGATCCTCTATCATTGATACCATTCTCTCTCTTAGAGACACTATTTCAGCTCTTAGGGATACCATTTGCTCCTCAAGTGTTGCCATTAGTGAAACTTAAAATGTAATTTTAGAACCAAATCCGTTGAATATTCAACCTGCAAGGTAAAAAAAAATCAAGTTAGCATCAACTAAGAGATGTACTTATTAAAATCAAATGTCAAGTAATTGCATGAGACCAAAATTTTCAAAATTAAATCAAATCACATATTTCTGTATGAACAATCAGAAAAGTGTTAGAATAATATACAACATACCTGAATTGCTTAAAATAGAACAAGTAAATAAATTCAGGCCGTCCTTTTTACAATCTGCTGAGTGTTAGAGGACTAAAGCATAAAAAATTTAAATTTAAATAACACTAAAATAAACCCGTTCGGCCCTCCTAGCACCAATCTGTTGAGTGGTGTTAGAGGGCTAAAGATGCTAATCAAATGGACTTGAAATATTTAGCAATGTAAAGTTATACAAAAAATTTTAAATCCGACTAAAATAAACCCTTCCAGCCCTCCTTCTAGCGCCAATCTGTTGAGTGGTATTTTCACCCGAGTTGTGAAAACACACTCTCCGATAGGATTTGGGTTCTAAATCCTCTGCTTGCAAAGAAATTAAACAAGTAACTTCTCCAAGGTTCCTGTTATGTTAGCATTTTGCATCTGTGTATTAATAATCTCAAATAAAGATATTCAATTAAAATGCTTGGAACACCTTAGTGGTTGCAAGTAACTGAAAACAAGGGGCACTGTGGTTTATTTTACTGTGAAACTTTAATGATTGTTCATTGAACCCTAATAAAGCAAATGTGATTTGGTCTCTATATGACCATGCTGTAACTTCAAAATAAAATTTAATGAAATGCCATAACATGAAGGAATTATTTATGGATTTTGAAGTTTTTTAATTTTTTTATTTTATTTTAATGCTTGAAAAATTAAAATTGGAACTTCTGAAAAATAAAGTGCAGCAAAAAGAAAATAAAATGCAAAAGAAAAAGAAATTAAAATTGCATTCAATTTGATGCTATCCCGTCTGGCAAAACCGAAGATGTGAGGTTTCCATGCATGCAACCTAACCTATTGGACCTGCAAACACGCACAATCCCGATAAGCTAAGTGCTGATTCAAAGGGTTTTGAAATAAAATTCAAATTTCGAACATTCGCCTAATGCAACCCACAAAAGTGGCATTTAACATTATCTATAAATCCAAAATCTGAAAAATGAAAGAATAAACATTAAATCTATAGCATGCACAGAAGATCTCCTTCTTTCTTGCCCACAAGATGCAAATTTCTGAACACTCCTGCATTAAAAATATATCATGTTACAATAGCAAAATCTCTGGTTTTCTCAAAACCAAAAAAAGGGAAGAAAAACACTCCCAAGCAGGCCCAGAATGGCTTCTCGCCTTCGGCACTGCAACTCTGCCTGCAACGGTTTTCGACCCTTGTACCAATCTGTGCTTCTGCTTTTATACTTTCTAGTAAATGCTCTCTGTTTCGCCCTGTGACGCTTCGCTTCATCTTCCAGATCGCTTCGTTTCACCTTCCTCGCCTTTTCGTTGTTTTTGACTTTATGTTCGACATCGAGATGCTTGATCTTCTCTATGACCTGTAACGCTTCTGCAGCCCTTACACATGTACGCCACGTGTTTCACACTTTTCTACATGTTCCGTAATGGCCCCCTGTAAATCGTGACCAAAAATAGCATGTCGCGATATCGCGACGTTTTTATGCATGCAACTTTGTTCCTCTACTTTCACCATGAAAACGCGACATGTCACGATATCGTGACATTTTCCTACCAACAGCCTTGTCCGCCTTCATGCCCAACAAAAATATGACATGTCACGAAATCGTGACATTTTTATGCTATCGGGCCCTGTGGGTGCAACCTGTCATGAAATCGTGACGCTTTTCATCTCCGTATGCCTTCGGCCGCAACCTGTCGTGAAATCGCGACACCTTTTCATTCGGGGCTTTCTGGAAACTTTCTGTCGTGAAATCGTGACACTTTTCATTCGGAGCTATCTTGCAGCTTTCTGTCGCGAAATCGCGAAGCTTTTTCACTTGGTACACTTTTGGCCGTATCGTGAAATCGTGATGTTTTTCACTTGGTATGTTTTTGCTATTCGTGAAATCGTGACATTTTCACTGTACGCTTTAAGTCGCGAAATCGCGACGCTTCTCTTCTTCGCTTTGCAGCTTTCGTCGTGAAATCGCTATGCTTTCTATTTCGGGTTGTTATTGTTGTATTTGGCCGCGAAAATGCGACATGTCATGAAATCGTGACATATTTTCCTTCCGTACCACTTCGTCGCTTGGAGCCGCGAAACGCGACCTGTCGCGATATCGCGACGTTTTTCGCTTCATGCCCTTTTGTCGCTTCTGCAGTATCGACGTTTTCTTCATGCCCCTTTGTTGCTTTCTGTCACGAAATCGCGACGCTTTTAGTGCCTTGCCCTGTTTGATTGTTTTGACCACGATTTTGTGACATGTCACGATTTCATGACAATTTTACATTCTACCTTTCTCTCTCCTCTCTGGACCGCGACGGAGCAACATGTCGCGATATCGCAACGTTTTTTCATTTCGACCGCGACGGAGCAACATGTCGCGATATCGCGACACTTTTTCATTTTTGGCAGCGACGGAGCAACATGTCGCGATATCGCGACACTTTTTCATTTTCGATCGCGACGGAGCGACATGTCGCGATATCGCGACACTTTTTCATTTTGTGCAACTTTGCCCTTTTTCTTGATTTTTAGCATCTGAGGTCACTGAGATCTTCTTTGAAAGCATGCAAAAAAGGTGGGTCCCCAATTTTGGGGTGTGTTGTGGATCAGCCACAACAGGATATAATTGATTTTCTTCAAAATGGGACTTTCCCTGCCAATTCTAATAGAAACTAGCGTCGGTTATTATGTCGACGAGCAAGTCGATTTGTAATAATTGGTAATACTTTATATAGGAGATCTTTTGAAGGTATCCTATTGAGATGTTTGAATCTAGAAGAATCCAAATCAGCTTTAAGTGAAGCCCACGATGGATCTTGTGGAGGACACTTCAGTAGTAGTGTCATTGCTAAAAAGCTCCTTAGGATAGGCTACTTTTGGCCTACCATGGAAAAGGATGCACATGATTATGTGCACCATTGCGACAAGTGCCAAAAACATGCTGACCTTGTCCATGTGCCTGCTTAAGAGCTACAGGCTATTTCATCTCCTTGGCCCTTTTCAAAATGGGGCTTAGACATTATTGGCAAAATTAATCCTGTGTCATATGATGGACACAAATTCATCATAACCGCCACTAAGTATTTCATGAAGTGGGTTGAAGCTATGCCTTTAGCTTCCTGCACTGGAACTCAAGTCTCTAAATTTATTTTTAATCAAATCATTTGTAGGTTCGGAATTCTCGCACATCTCATCTCAGACAATGGAACTTGTTTCAAAAATAAAGATGTTAAAAAATTATGCCAAAAATATAAGATTCAACATCGCTGGTCCACTCCCTATTATCCTCGGGGTAATGGTCAAGCGGAAGCATCTAACAAAACCTTAATCAAAATTCTCAAAATATTGGTCAATAAAACTGGCCGTGAGTGGCACATTCAATTATATCCAGCTTTGTGGGCCTATCGAACTAGTGTTCGAACTCCCACTGGAACTTCACCTTTTGTCTTGGTTTATGGCGCTGAAGCCGCTTTTCCTTTTGAATTAGAAGTTCCTTCTTTGGCTCTACTACTTCAAGATATCAAAGTAAGAGATGAATATCGCACTGGCAGACTCAGTCAGCTGGAACTTCTATATGAAAAGCACATCAATGCTTTGGAGCATCTTCGTGCTTACCAAAACAAGCTTAAAAGATCATATGCCAAGAAAGTTCGTCATCGATCCTTTGAGGTCGACGACCTTGTTTTAAAAGAAAATAAAAAAAATACTAATGCAACTAAAGACCTTAAAGGTAAATTTGAGCCCAACTGGCTTGGACCATATATTATCACTGCTAAATTTGAATCAGGAGCATACAAATTAGCTACTTTAGATGGTAAATATTTAAAAGAACCTATGAATATTATGCATCTTAAGCGATACTACGCATAAAATTTGGTCATTTCATCATTTGTACATATTTTGCATGTTGTCTCATTTTAAAAATATATATATAACTGTTTAAACAAATGAAAAAATAAAAAGTCAAAACAGCAATATTACTGACTCTTTTGAAACCCAAAAAAAAAATAAATAAATAAAGAAGAAAGAGAGAGTCAAAATTATCAAACTCTTCACAAATATTTGTTGTATATATTTCTTCTTCAAGCATTGTCGTTATATTTTCAAATTATTTTGGATAAATTAGCATTTATTTGGAATCTCTCACTATCACAAACACAAAAAATAAATATCTTGATTTTATCTGGCATGATTACTAATCTCTCTTATATCAAAGTCCACAAAATTTAATTAAATACAGTTTGAGCATAGAGAATTGATCTTGTTATTTACTTAAACCAAGCATATCTTTTCACAATAAAATGATTACATTTGTAATTTCCATGCTATGTTACATAGTAGAAGTGGTTCTTGAGCGAAAAGTTTCCCCTGCTATCCTATCATGCACATGGTCTAGAATCTTTGAGAATTGGCAAAAGGACAAGTTCACCCCTACCCGAAATAAAAATCCCTTGCTCTACAGCTAATTCGAGCAAGTATCCCTAGCATAGAAAGAAAATAAAATTTCAAAAGAAAAATAAAAATAATCAAGTTATTTCAGCATTATTTCAAATATCAAGTCACAATACAAAAATACAAAAAAAAAAAAAAAGCAAAAGCAAAGAAAAAGAAAAAGAAAAAGCAAAAGCAATAAAATCCCTTTCCCTACCCATTGAAAAGAAAATAAGGGTTGATGAGCTTGAATCCTTGGAATTCTCAATTATTCGAAAACTGTGAGGTAAGCCCCATAACAGGTGGTTTGTGCCCAACCCGCTTGGCCTTGGGTAATCCCTAGCGTGGTGATATGTCTGTCACATTAGCGACCTTCTTTTGTACGAGACTTATGTCCACTTATGGATTAGCTAGCTCTTGATAACCCGACCTACATAGTAGTCTGGTATGGTTATATGCATCTCAATCATGGTTAATGAACACTTATTTGGTTCATTCAAATCACTTGTATCAAATTATCTTGCTCAAAACTTGGTAAATGAACAATGCAATTGCACACACATTTGTATTTGAGAGATTTTGTGTATCATTATGAGAAATCAAGATTGGTAATTAACTCACATACGCACATGGGATTCCTTATAAATCTAAATTTTTTCTTTAAGATACTTTGAAATATTTTTGCAAATTGTTTGGAATTCTTCTCTGAAGAACAGTTGTTTAGTATAAAGACAACTACAAGCATTCTAAAAAAAAAAATCAAAATCATTTTTCAAAACATGCAATCAAGTTACATTTATATATATTATCGACCTTCGTGACGATGGTATAGTTCCAAAAACCAAAATTGAAATTTTATGCCTAGTGCAAGTCCTCATCTTCATATTTTCTGCCTATTTCAAAAATTAAAAAATCAACCATGCAATAAAACTATTATTTTCTTCTTTGGATTTCGTGATGATGGTATAAGTCTATGCCTAGCGCAAACCATTATACCAATTTTATTCCCCATTTATTTAAAATCATAAAAACATATGACTTAAATCATTATGTTACACAATTATGCTTTAAAACAAACCAACACCTATTCTATTTCATGTCATTATGTCAAACTTCAATTTTGCAATGATGGTATAATTCCTATGGAATTATCCAAAAAAATTATCACACTTAGGAATTTATGCCTAGAAAAAGTCATTTTAAAATATTTCATGCATAATATTTTCATGGAAATATGAAAAAAAATCATCATCATCATCATTTGCATCATCACAACAAAGTCTTAAGACAGTCTCTTAAGCACTCTTTTACTTTTAACAATATTTCTATACTGGGATTAGCTTGATGACCGAGTGAGCGGCGACTCCATGAAATGGTCTATAATAGCGATAATGTCCTTTGAAATTATTGTTAAAAGTCCCTTTTATTTTTATCAAATTATCACATCACAAACAACCAACTTGTTTACATTAGATTATTTCATTTAAATTTTAAAAAAGCATGACATTCAAACCATCATATTTCCAAATGGCATAATTACATGAATCATCGAATCAATCAATCAAAACATTAAAGCATCATACAAATACATAATACAAGTCATATGATCAAAAATATCTCATCTATATATATCTCAAAAGTATATGTACATCATCTCACAACTAGATTGATATGCCACAATCTATACCTAGGCATACTCAATCCCCTATCAAAAATAATAATAAGCACTATAATCAATCTGTGCAGTGTAATCTGTAGTAGCTAGCCTCGAGAACCCCTTGAGCTCTCAGCCTCATCTCCTCCCCCGCCCTGAGGTGGATGAGGTGGCCCCATCATAGTCCGTGTGGTGCTATGAGTCCTGGAATCTGATCGTGATGATGTCCTCGATGACCTCATCTTGACAGGCTCCGCAATATGGGTCGACAGCGGTAACCTCTGCCCCTCTGGCACCATATGGTGGTATAGTGTCTGATAGAATGTGACCTGGGCAATAGCCCGTGCTAGATCCTAAGTTCTCGCCCCTCCGCTCTGTGCTCTAAGGCATGCTACCTCATATTTGAGCTATGTGGCCTCCTCTTGGTGTCGTGCAGCCTCATCCTGTAGAGTCTGCACCTCTGCCTGGGGACGGATAGTCTCCACCCAGAGATTAGCCATCTCACTACTCTCTCTTGTGTCCACACCCTTGCCCTTATTGGGCGATGGTGGTCTCTCTCTCCATGGATAAGGGGGTCTCTCCTCCCTCCTCTCCTGCTATCGTGGCCTCTGCTGAGCTTGTGGTATCCTTTGCTCTCTCCCATCGTGACCTTGTGCTACCTCAATGGATGTCTGGCGCTGCCTCCTCATCTAACGCACAATTGTGTGAATCGGACCCTGAGCCCTCGTCATTCGAGGAGAGTGGATACCTGTGTACCAGGCATCATAGCCGTCAGCTACCCCAACATTGTCCCCATACACCGGTTGAATGGGGGCATCATCTATGTTTGGACCCTAGAAGCACTGCATATCTAGAGCCCCGCTAACTATAGTGTTATCCTAGATAGTCTAGGAAAACTTGTAGTCTCTAAGAGATGGGATCCCCTGCTGTAGACCAAACTGCCTCAAAACTCGGTCATAGCGGTGGAGCTCTACCTCTCCCCTCTCCATCCTTAGCCAATAGGTTCGCCTAACGTGAGCCAGCTCCTGTTCATCCTCGACCCACCCTGGATGGTCTCTCCAAGGCCTACAAGTGATCTGGTCGGAGATAAGGTCATCAAGTAGTCTCCGGGACATTGGTAGATCTATCTGCCACTGTGACCCTCTCCGGAGCCACCAGTAGAAATCTCAGGGCCTCTCCCCGTCAATACCTATTAGTGGCAGACATACTAGCATCTACACCATGATGTACTCCCAGCACCAAATCTGTAGTAGAGATGTCATAACCAAACATCGACCGCCCTTGTATACGACCCCATGTAGGATCCTATACAATCGACATAGTACAAAGCTCCCCCAAGAAAACCTGTATCCGTGGTCTCTCATGTCATAGACCACATCTATCAATAGCCATGGTACTCTGCATCCACTCTGATGGCATAGCAACAGACCACCTACAACCCCAGCCAAACCTGTGTCAGTCTAGATGCCCCAGGCATCTTGTGTAGCGACTCGATATTCACTCTGCCCTTCTCCAAGGAGAATCTCGGATCTTCGCACAGTCGCATCATCGTGTGGCCCTGATTGGCCACGGGAGTTATTAGCCATCCTTGTATGGGGATCCTCAAAATACTCCATACATCCTCTAGTGTGGGAGTCATCTCCCCTATCGGTAACCAAAAATAGGAAGAACCCGGATACCACCTCTCTGCTAGGGCTGTCAATAGCCCCATATCTGTAGAAACCTTTGGCATCTCTGCCACATGTTGCAAGCCAACCTGAGCCAGCTGATCTCACTCTGCCTGAGATAGAGCGGCCAAGTCATCCCTCAACCCGTTGTATTTCCATTCTCTGCTCTTTAGTAATCCTCTCTACAACATAAACAACAAAACAATAAAAATCATTAATAAAACAGTGATTAAAAATGCAAGTAAAACAAAGTTCAATTTCATAAATGATGATATCGTCCACTATTGGACGATATCGTCCCAAATTTGAGCAAATTCGTCTCCAATTTTGCCAGTCGAAATCATCCCCTTTTTGACGAAATCGTCCCCATTTCATCGATTTTACCCTTGGACGAAATCAGCGATATCGAAACGATTTCGACGAAATCAAGACGATTTTGTCTCGACGACGTCGACGGCCCAAAAATGGCTGCGATGCTCAAAAATCATCAAAATTTAATCTAAAAAGCATGAAATTCAAAATTCAAGCCTTCTAAACTAAGTTTAGACCCTTACCCATAGCCCGTTTCGGACCTCTGTCGATCCGTGCGCTATCTCGACCATCTTGTTTGCAGAGCTCTAGAAACCAGAAAATAAAAAATGAATAGTAACAATGAATTAGGGTTTTTCCCTATTTTTCTTAATTTTATTCAAAAATAATTAGCAACAAATTTAATATTGGCTTTTTTGCATTTTTACCTCAAACGTTCGATTCGGATAAAAACACGGAGGGGGCATCATAGTAAGTTGTCGTACGATTCGACCAAGAATCGTCACCTAGAAATGGGAATAAATTTTTGCTTTCTCGTAGATCGAGAAGAACTCATATTTAACGCATTTTCTTCAAAAAATTCGCTAAAGAGGGGGCAAAATGTAACACCCTAAAATTTGCGCAGTAAACCTTAGCAAATAATTAAAATTACATTAGTAATAATTCAAATTCAAATTCAACCCCCAAAATCGCTCCCAAATCGCCTGTTGCCCGTTTCCTCGTTTTTCATGTCATTTTTAGAGTTTGTTTTGTCCGTTTGACGATATCGTCGCCGATCAAATGATATCACCTTAGATCGAATGATTTTGTCTGGATCAGAACGTCTAGACGATCTCATCCCAAACTGATTTGTGCATAGTTAGCTTCTGTTTCAACGACATCTCTAATCCGGGTAGAAGCGTGTCTGCTTCATTAGAGACCTCCCCCATTGGAGATCTTCCAAATTAGGATGATCTCCAACCTCCTAACCTCCCTCCTAAGCCTATTTAACCTTAGGACTCCCTCTTGGCATTCCCCCTAGCTGAAATTCCCTGTAACACAAATTTTACATGCATTAGACTATCTTAAACCACCATTTGCATTTGTATTTTTCCAAGTTTGTTTGCAGGAACTTCATTGTTTTTCAGCCGGAGCAAGCTCAGATCGTTGCAGACGATCCTGTTCAATTCGAGACGATTTCATACCAATCTGAGATTATTTCGACTGCAGTCAACATTGGGGGCAATCAGTGCCTAGGGTTTGCGTTTTCTCACTTTGTTTGTTGATTTATCCTGCATTTAGTTAAAGTTGTTATTATTCCTTATTGTTATGCATCTTGGATTTCACCCATATAGCTTAGTGCACAATGAAGTCATAATTTGTCATTAGAACGTCATAATCTACTTGAATTTTTATTTGTGATCATCACCTTAGCATCTATGTTGCCATTTTACACCATTTTTCTTTGTTTAGATAGTTGCATTTCTAGTATTTTGTATCTATCTCTCTGTTTGCAGGTCTCTGACGAATTTGTCTGATGAATTCGTCAGATCTCAGATGATCCCGTCAGATCTCAGACGATCCTGTCAAATTCCAGACGATCTGGACTACTTCAAAAATCAAAACCTTTATCAGACATCCAGATCAGGTATGGTTCTTTAATCTAGCATACTCTTTCTATTTTCTATCCAAATCTGTTTGCTGTATTTATTTAATTTGTATTTTCATAATAGAACACTTAGATTCATCTAGCCAAACCTAGGACTTGGATGTTTAAAGATAAAACTGAACACATTAAACACATTCCCAACCTAGGCGTGGAAACTGCCACTAAACATTTCTTGGTGAACCCCACCATCCGTCGAAAAATCACCTTAATACCCCTCCCCCGAGAGGCGGGACCTTCAAAGGGCCTCTTAGTCCAAGGTACCATCCCATCCTTTTCCCATCCCCCTTCCGGGCACGGATCCTTTAGCCTGAAGGTAAGGGTGCAAAAAATTTGGAACGATACAAGCGGCAAGGCAAACCAATTCTATTTCCCTTTCTCTTTTCCTCCCTATTTCTCCTATTTTTCTAACTTCCCTATATTCCCTAAAAATTTTTTGAGTTACCATTATAAATACCATTGTAATATCAATTTTCTAAGGTTAAATATATATTATTTTCTATTCGCTCCTAATTTTTCTCTCACAAACCACACCTTTACCTAGATTTATGATGGTGGAACACAAAAGGTGAGATTTTACCTTTGGCACAATTTATTTTACCCATACTTGGTGAGTCATCATTATTTATTTATTTTCTTCATGATCTTCATCCTTATCATCATGTAGCACTTTTTATTTGTCCATGACCTGTTTATCAAAGACACCAAAATTAGGCACCCAATTAAAAATATGTCCATAATTTTCAAACCATGAGTCTTTTCTATCTAGGGATGGGTTGACTAACACATATCCATGATAAATCACTTGGTTTGTTTTAGATAACATGATATTTTCAATTGGATCATCAGTGTTATCAAACCCAAACCACTCAGGTTCTGGAATTTTGTCATTTTGATATGGCATAAACATTGTAGAGCCAATAGGTGAATCAATATTTTTAATATATTGTCCCTCAAAGGGACCAAAAGTAAATGGTTATCCTTATTTATCCATGGTTGTAGAATCATTATCATTTTCCAACACCTGATGATATTCCAACCCTTCTTTCAAAACATTCTTCGATTGTACAGAATTTGTAATATCCTCATATGAGAAAGCAATTGTATTATCCTGCATATCAATTGACACAAAAAGTTCATTAGAAGTTTTAGAGTGAGCATATTATTCCCTTCCAAGAATCATAGTAATCATCTTCCAAAATAAAGTTTTGATGCTCAACTACTTCTTCATCATCTTTCGATTCAACGTGTTTCTCATCAAACTCATCTTCACCTTCCTTAGATGGTTCAATTATTTCCAAGAGTGGGTTATTTCTTGTATTCAAAATTTTAAGGCTATAATAATCCAAATTTGTAACCCATGATTCAATTTTATCACAATTTGGAAGGTGTGGGTTTTCTTGGCCATCAGTTTCAACAATATCATCCAAAGTATCTTCTAAGAACAAGAGGTGAAATTTTGTCATGTCTTCGAATTCATTTATTGATTCTCTTTCAAACTCACTTTCAACCACTTTTGATGGCTTAGGGGTTTCTATAATGGGATCAATTTTTACATTCTTCTTTATATGATCATCTCAATCCTCCTTTGTGAATAATTATTCTTAATCCTTTCTTTCCCAAACAAGTTGGTGATAATTTGGCTCCAACTCCTTGTTACCCATCCATAGTATTTCTTCTCCAAAATCTTCAAGCTCTTCAAGAAATTCTGAACATACATCTACTTAAATTTAGGTCACATATAGACCTTCTCTATCATCTAAAGGAGCATAACATGTAATATCATTAATATTAGTATCATGAATTTGCTTCCTTGGATGATTTGGAAGCATACTTAGATGCACTTGCTTTTGTAATGGAACCATATCTCTAATTAACTTTTTAATCAACTTCTTTTGATCTTTTATTTTCAACACAAGCTCCTTGGGTTGGGTGGTAGAAGTAGTAGGATTGGTTGGATTGATATAAGTAGACAAATCTTGAGCGTTTGTTGTTATGCCTCCATGAGTGACCAAATGGTTTTCTAACTGTGAGGGAGTGGTTGGATGGATAGATGTACTCGTATAAGCATAGGTGGGAGTATAAGTGGGTATGGTAGGATAAAAATGATTGTAGGGCAAAGCATTCAACATCAAATTCTATTATGCCCATGCTTGGTTTACCATCAGGATTTGATTGTAAGCCCCCAATTATCCTACCATAGGTAATTGTCCCATCCCTACACCTTGTGGTCTTAATTGTTGATCTACAGTCATAGCTTCTATGTAAGCCGAGGCAAGGGTAGTGACCAAAGGATTTTTCCTAGTGAACATGGCAAGCAAGGGATCCAATACCCCAAAGTATATTTGAAGAGCAGTGTTTTACGCAATAGTATAGGGAGCAATCAATCTTGCATAGAGCTTTCAAAATCTCATGTTGAATTTTCTCAATGGCTCATTAGGTTCCCTCCAACAAGAAGCAAATTGAAAATAAATTGTGGCAGGATCTATGGGCAACCTAAAATGATTGATAAAAGTAGTTTCTAATTGGGTCCATGATGTAATAGAGCCAAAGGGTAGATTTATGTACCAATTATATGTCATATCATCTAGGCTCCAAGAAAATAATCTACAAGCCACATCCTCATGTTTGATAATTCATCTAATTAAGGTATCCACATAGGACTGAATGTGCTCCTTAGCCAATATTGTGCCATTGTGTTTAAACTTGGGCAAAAGTTCCTTTATGTTCTTAGTTAGGTCATGAGCATCTCCACTAATGTTCAAAGGATTACCATGCACCCATACCACTTTCTAGCATTTGTAGCCATTTGATTAAGTCGTGATGTGATTAAAAATGACAACAAAAAATGATTGTTAGAAACAAATCATAATAAAAAACATTCACAAACAAGATAAATGGTTAGCATCAACCAAAATATATGCATCAATTAAACCATGGCATCAAAGAACATTTTCCAATTTGCAACAAGGTTAGCATTAAAGCATCATCAATTAGAGAACGTTGGAATCAAATGAAAGTGATCATATGTAAAAAAAAGCTTATTAGTCCAAACCAATGTCTTTAAATAAATATTTCAAGTAAAATGAATAATTTAACATCAATAAAATAAATCAATTCAGGCCCTCTTAGCTCCCAAAGTGTTGAGTACTAAAGGAGGCCAAAGATGCTAATCAAAAGAACTTGAAATATTTAGCAATTTAGAGCTCTCAAGGTTACACCAAAATCATATTATTCATTGTATGAACAATTCAAAAGCATTTGAAACAACAATGAACAACTTAGCATAAATAAAATAACACCAATTCAGCCCTCCTTCTAGCACCAAAATGTTGAGTGGTAATTTTACCCAATTGCAAAACCACACTCACCCTTAGAATTTTGATCACAAAACCCTCTCTTGCAAAGAAGTTAAAAACCAAAACAACTTCTCCAAGGTTCTGCTATGTAAGCATTGCACATGTGTATTAGTAATCTCAATGAAGATATATCAATTAAATGCTAGGAATACCTTAGTGATTGCAAGTAACTGTTAACAAGGGGCATGTGTTGGTTTATTTTATCATGCTATACTAATGATTGTTCATAAAACTTAAAGGAAATCAAATGTGAATTGGCCCTCATATGACCACGATGTAAAGCATTGATTCCTTTTATCTTGAAATGTTTTAAGGTAGATTTTATCTTCCTTTATTAAGTAGATTTTAAACAAGTTTTATCTTGCATTAAATCCTACTTTAAGCATGAAGTAGAAGATTAAAACCTATCTATGAACGTGAATTTGAAATGATGAAAAGATACATTAAATGTAGCTTCTATCATAAATATAAATATAGCCTTTGATATAATTAATAAATTATCCCTTTTTGATGAAATTAATTTTCATAAAAAGAACAATTTATTGCTTTAAAATAATGGCCTTAAAATGTCATTATTAATAATATTTCTTTAACGAAATCATAATTTTCATAAAGAAGAAATAATTTAATGCTTTAAAACAATAGCCCTTTGATGTAATGTATAAATTACCTCTCTTTGATGAAATCAGAATTTTCATAAAGAAAGACAAATTTATTTCTCCGAAAATGATAGCTTATGGAATGCCATTAAAATTTACCCCTCTTTAATGAAATTAAAAGTTTCATAAAGGGAAGTTCATTTATGCCTGAAAATAAAAATGTAAAGCTGAAAAAATCTAATTTGCCTTCAAAATGGGAAAAAAATAAAATTTCGAAATTATAAAAATCCTTATAAAACAACAATTTTTATAAAATCAGAATGGCTTCAGAATGAGTTTAAATTTGTTTCATATGAAAGGTTGAAACTCATTCTTCACACCCATATATTTATTTTTTTTATTTTAATTTGTTTAATTTTTATTTTAATCCTCGAAGTTTAAAACAAATCTGCAAAATGAAGAGTTAGAAAAATAAAATAAAAACTGGACATGGAAATAAAATGTAGAAAATTTTGAGAACAAATTACTGGTAGTTTCACGCTACCATAACATGAAAAACCTGATATATGAGAGTTTCTGAACATAACCCAACCCAACTGGAACTGCATTTACACATCCCAAAATAAGTTAGATGCAAGCCTCTAAGGAACAATTTAAATTCTCTATTTTTTGATATTCAATAATGCAACCATGAAATGCATTAAACATCACCTATAATTCTAAAAACTGAGAAAATAAATATGAGCACTCAACCAAAACATTCAGAAATGATTCTCCTCTTTTCTTTCTAATAAGGTGCTGAAAACCTGGAACATTTGTATTAAAAACAGAAAGAAATATTTTTGATATCAAATTTTCAACATTTTATCACATTCCTCCAGTATCTGGCCTGTCCAAGAAGATCCAAACCTATGTCCTCCATTTGAATGCTTATTTAAAAGTACCTCCAAAATTTTCATTTTACTTTTCTATTTGCCTTATCTCCTTCCAAACGCTTTCGATGATAGTTTCAATTTCCATTTCCAACTTTCCTTTTCGTTGGTTTTTCGTTTTGCCCATTCATTTTCTTTTGTTAGTTTTCGTAACACAAAAATGGTGTAAAAATATCCTCCATTATTCTTCAATGATGCTTGCATTATGGCAACATATAATAATTTCCATCAGATATAAAACTTCTTTAATTCCCATATAAGACAAATTAGGGCAAAGTCATGAAATATTAGTTTTCTTTTAATGGCATAAGGATTGGAGTAATTTCATACGTGTACACCCTAGCCATTAGCCTCATCCACCTAATTTGCTGCTCTGAATACATCCTCAATGACTACAGTGACTACACAGAACAATCATCTATGCTATCTTGTCATGGCTTCCATGGCGCCCTCGCACCTCGCTTCCACACGACCACATTGCCACGTACTTGTTGGTCAATATAAAAATCACAGTTGTAGTCTTCCTAGTCCTAGCATGTGTTACATTTGGGTATATTGTGCTATGATATATTTTGAAACACCGTATTATATAATATTTTCACCAATATCGAAAATGTCTTTCATGTAATCATTAATGCCCTAAAATCGAGTAGCGGTGCACTGCAAATCTTACATCTACATGGTATTTATTTCCATGCGAGATCATGGAGTGGTCTGTATTTGGAGTCATTGTCCTAGCTATTGCTCAATGAGTAGGTCACCTCTAACCTATCATCTAGTGTGGCATCATTGCCACTTCATCAACCCTTATTGTCAGCTCTTCAGTCTATCATGATTATCACCGCACAGACCCCTCTACTGAATTTTTCATCTACGTCGATATGGTCTATGCATCCACATATCCACTCCCATGAGTCTTGCTTCAATTCCTCGATATCACGGGTCCCACATCCACACACCTTAAATCAGTCTCTGTGATATGCTTGATGCAGGGTGGTCCAGCTCGTTCAACACATCTACTTTTGGGTATGAGGTCTGCAACTAGTCGCATGCCTGCATATGGGGTCCAAGTTATCCCTGATGACCAATATAATGTTGTTGTGTTGATGTATGGTGTACTGACTGGACATCAAAATCATGCCCAAATATGGTGGCTTCGTCCAACATATCACCATTCGCATCCAAGCCTTAGGTAGAGTTCGTTGTCTTTCCAAATTATCCTAGGTGTCAAAATATATATCATACGGTCTTCTAAATCACTATCCAGCTTGCATCATCTGCATCCACATTGCAAGCTCTGAGTCGGTTCTGATTCTGTCCTTTGTCGTTGTTCTTAGGGCTCGTGTGGAGTGTCTTCATGATATCCTGTCAAGAGCAAATTAAAATTTTAATTAACTTTGACACAATATAATACCATGCCATACAACATCTAATCATCATTAGAACACTATTATCTATGTATAAAATCTTGATCATTAGTGTCATGGCTTGGAATTGTGTAGAAGAAACATAAAGGGTGGATAAAGTGATGTCGACTTTATATCCGCA
The DNA here is from genome assembly GCA_028583015.1 of Wollemia nobilis. NCBI lineage: Eukaryota > Viridiplantae > Streptophyta > Pinopsida > Araucariales > Araucariaceae > Wollemia > Wollemia nobilis. Next base: position 3,363,720 of record JAQPPZ010000569.1, on the reverse strand, counting down.
AACATAATGCAAAGGGAAATGAAATCCCAATAAAATAGAACACCACTACCTTTCACCTTTTATTATTGTTATATCATAGTTTTGATTATATATATAATTATTTATTTTATTTTTACATATATATATTTTTTATATATTTATTTATTTATATCTTATTTATTATAATATATATGTATAAAATATACGTATATATATTATATTATATTTTTCTTTTATTTTATATATTTTTTATTTAGTTCATTAATTTCAAATGCTTGAATTAAAGTATTATGATTATTCAAACAATGCACTCCCAAACCAACCAAAGAAACAAATGAAAGCAAGGATGTGAACAACTAAGATGACCTAATCTAAAATTATCATCGAAACACAATGATTTGAGAAAATCAATCTAATGCTAAGGATCACATGCAAAGGATATCAATCAAGAAGTCCATATGAGATTTTTGGATGACACTCATAGACCGTCAATCAAACCAAAAATGCAAAGCAACAAAGTAAAAGGTGGGTCCCCAAGTTTTGGGGCTAGTTGTGGAGAAGCCACAACAAAACTACTAAAATGTTTTGTACGTATAGGTGCAAAATTCAAAATGAGAAAGTGGTTCTTGATTTATACCTTTTCCCAATAAATAGTGATGCCAGATTCACCCCTCATCATGGTAGCATGGTGAGTTGGTAGTTCCATTCTCCTCTTTCTTCTCCAGAGCTCTTTTCTCTTCCTTGAGCAGTGACAATGAGCCTCTTTTTTCCTCTTTTATTCCCTCTTTTTTTTCTATTCTCTCCCTTTCTTCTGTATCTTCATTTTTTATTTTTCGTCCTTTTATTATATCTCCTCCCCTTTCTTCTTTTTCTCCCTCGTCTTGTCTTTTGCAATTTCTTTATTTTTTTGCTTTTTGTGTAATTTGTTCGTATTTTTTGAGTCTTTATCTGGAATTTTGCATTCCTTCTAAAAAATCGAGGGAGTGCCATATCCTTAGAGGCATTAATGGTAGTAATTCCTTATTTTTCACGTAAATTTGTGGTGTTCAGGCTAACACCACTTTTTGCACCGCCCCTCCATCCAAACCCGACCACCCTTTTATGTGTTCACTGCTTTCACCCATAGGATTCTACATATTTATTTGATGCATTTATTTGGTCGTAAATGCATCAAAGAGGGGGGTAAATATAGACATAGAAAACTAACCCATAAGAGTGAGTCAATTCTTCCTTAGACCCTTAACTAGCTACCCAAGCTTACCAAGTGTAAATTTGGGACCTTTTTGCCTTCTCCCTTTGCCTTGTTTCCTTAGCCTTACCAAATTCATGACCAATCCATACAAGGCATGATTTTGGCTTACCATATTCATGCCTTGTAATGGCAGGGTATGAATTTGGTGTTCTAGGAATTTTTCTCACTAAAACCCCTCCCCTCATTGGCCTGTTTTAGGATCGGCCATTGCCCATGGTGAAATTTTATTTTCCTATCAATTTTACCATCCAAAACTCTTATAAATAAAGGAATGGATTCCCTATTTAACCTAAAATAAATTATTTGGATATACTAATTCTTGACTCGCTCATTTACTCATGCGAACAAGTTCCCTTCTACTACAAGTTGTTGTTTTGCTATTTTGTGCTTTGGTGTTTGTTGCCCGTAGGGATTAAGTGGAGGAGTATTGATGATTGGAGAGATAAACCATATTGGAGTGCTTATTATACATACTCATCACTCCTTTCTTTCTCCATCAACTCATCAGGTTTTCCATTTACATTAGTTGCTTTGCAAGTCTATTTTTTGTTGTTTTGCACTCTATTTTTCATTATTTTAGGGCCCAAAAAGGGCATCTAAACCAGATTCATGCCCTAACCATATAAGGCATAAATTTGGTAATCCAAATTCATGATACCCATTTATAGGGCATGAATTTGGTAAATTAGGTCTTAGGGACAAGTTTTGCACCCAAAACCCTGATTTTGCACTTGCATTTTAGTGTTCTGCTATGTCCACCCTGTCTGTATTATATTTTGTTGTTATCTATATATTTCACTTTGTTTATGCATGTTACAAAGTTCAAATATTATTTTCCTTTTGAATTATTAGTGAAAATAACCAAGGGGATTTTACTATTGTGCCTCCAAGCTCAATCAAATAGCATCCTAAGAAGGCCCCCAAATGTTGATCAAATTTTCTAGTGTTCATGAAACTATTTTATAGGTTTGAAGTTGTTTGATATTCTAGATGCAAGATAAATCTTGGATCAACCATCAAACTAGATAAATTATCTAATAGATCTTTAGGTTATTTGGTGTTTTCTTTTGTTCATTTCTATGCAAAACTTAGACTATAAGTAAAGGAAAAACATTTGATTGAATTTCTAGGCATTTGAAAGAATAAAAGCATATAGTGTGCATCTAGGGTTTTAATATTGTTTGTGCATTCCCTTGGATCCTTGCTCAAAAAAATTATTTTACAACCCTAAGTTTAGCCACCATTGAATTACATAATCATACTAGGGTTAGTCCTTGTATTTTTGCATCTTATGTGTCTTTCATTTTTATAGCTTTAGTTTGGAAGGATCAAACATAGGTGTATGCTTAATTGATACATCAAATATTTCCATCCTAGAATTGGAGCGAGTCCTAAAGCCATTATTGGTGAAACCTTTCTATTTTTCCATCAAGTGTAGAGATTATAACACACCCTTGAGGTTCACCTTAGCTCCTAGCAGATCTAGTTGAGAATCCTACACAACAAGGAAGTTTTCCCCCTCTACAGTATTAGTCTTCAAAAGCTTTCTTGCCCAGGTCATATTTGTTAAGTGACCTATTTAAAAAAATTATATTAAGCATGAATGAAATCTTGCAATTAGCTCTACTCTCCAAGAAGTGGTATAGTGTGATGAGAAGCTTGAGATAAATATCATCACTCTTGGAAGTAGTACACTTGGTCTTCTTGCTATTACCTCCTACTTCTAAGCCCAAACAAAAATAGGACCTCTTTTTGGTGAAAGTTAAAAAGCAAAAATCAACAGTGGGTACTCATAATTCCCTCTTAATCCAAATCAAATGGATATGTTTGGTATTAGTGTTGCTTCTTCTTCAACCTTAGTAGCCCAATAGACATGAAGTGCCAAGTAGGGGATAAAGCTATGACTTCTTGTGTGCTTAGAACCAAACTGGAGATCTTATTACCTATGATTTAATAACCTCTCATGAAAACATTTAAAATATGTATATATTGTAAATGTAACCATGTGGAGGTGGCAACTGGACTAGCACACTATGTAAATACCATGTGGAAGTGGCAACTAGATTGATGTTGGTGTTGTAAATTTCAATAAATTATTGAAGTGAATCTTTGTCATATAGCATACAAAAGATAAAGGAGGATCAGGTTAGTATTTTATGATGTCTATGGCTGATAAAGTACTAGAAAGAAAGGTGATATTTATTTAGTTAAGTCTCTTTCTTGGTTTTACTTTCAAGGGATAAAATCATTTATTTTCCTTTAATATTGCATATGGAACTTAGTGGGAGGATTTAAACTTTGGAATAAAGTAAGAATTCCTAAAAAAATGTTAATGGATCAAATCTCATGATAATTTTCTTTTCTTTTGCTACCCTAGACAATTTTTTTGTTTTTAATTTTACAAATTCCTATAGTATTTGTGGGTAAATTAATTAATTATAGTGAATAACTATGCAAAATAAAAATGGGAGTAAATTATTTGTAAAAGGTGTATGTTTAGTGATGAATGACACCTACAATTTTTTTTTGATCAATTTATTTTAAATTTTTCATACAAACATGTGCTTAAGCAAACTTGTAGTGTTTGGTATAAATGGTGCATATGGTTTGTGTTTATAGGTAAAGGAATCACATTAATCTATTGTGTCTATAGCGTAATATAGCTACCATAATGATGTCTAAGAATTAACCCTATAAATTGTCAAGAATAAATAATGACATCATAATTTTTTGTGATTCTTTCCACTCCATGTTTTACTCTATTCATCACTATCGCTAGACGTGATTCCTAAAATTAAGAAATTCCAAGTATATAGGGAAGTTACACCCATGTAAAATGATTTATACTTAATTAAGTGTCATTGATAGAGAAAATTCCTTTTTGTACTACCTTGGTAGCAAGTATCATTCTCTTTTATGTACCTTAGTGTCTCTCATGTACAATTGTGTATATCAAGAGGACTATATTCTTCCATGTAACAACAAGTATAAATGAAGGGTGGGTATATAGAAAGGATCGATATATCAAAGTGGTGGTATATAGGAAGTGGGACCATTTGGGAGACATAAGTAACCCTAACCATGGTGAGATCAAAAAAAAATCTCAAAAAATCATAATTTATCAAAGGCCTAAATTTTACACCTTGGAAGACTAATATGAGGACCATCCTAGTGGATGAGAAACTTTGGGACATAGTAATTAGAAAATAAACCTTACCTAAAGAGGATGAAGCTTAACAAAATTTCAATGAAGGAGATGCCAAGGCACTAATTCTCATAACTATTGGTGTAGTAGATGAAATTCAACTACACATCATTAAATCAAAGACATCCAAAGAAGCATGGGATATAATTTCTAATATAATTGAAGGGAATAATGAAGCCACAATTCATCACCTTCAATTCCAACTTCATACATTGAGGGTTTAGGATGCAAAAAGTATTGAGAAATTTCTTTTTAGAGTTGTTGAATTGAAAGCAAGATTGAATACCATGGGGGAAATAGTAGAAGATAAGCTCTTAGTACCCATTATACTTAGAGCTCTTCTAAAATTATTTTGAATGCTAATATATTATTTGCAAGTATCAAATAGAAAGGTTTATTTTGAAGAGTTGGTAAATATGCTTCAATAGGAGGAAGAAAATAATTAAGGGACCAATTTTTAAACAATGAACTCATCTCTACAAATAAATCATAGAAGGGTCCTTCTACTTCTCTTGATCACAAAAGAAATCTCACAAATAAAAGAGGTATTATCATATTCAAGAAAGAGAAGGACATGATGCAAATTATTATAGATACAACTCTATGACTAAAGGGGGTCAAGACCATAAACCTCCTCAAAAGAAGTCATAATATAAACCATAAAAACAAAAATGGTATGTTGCTCATACGGAACTAGAATTAGATTATGAACAAGACTTTGAACTAGCACACAAGGTATTGATGTCTACGATAATTACAAAACCAATGGATGAAATTTGGCATATTGGTTCGGGGGCTAGTAAATATATGATTTGAGATAAAATGTTGTTTAATTCCTTGAAATCAAAATATGGGAAACCAATCACAATTACAAAGTATAAGACCTATCAGGTTAAAGGAGTTGAAAATATTCCTATTAATCTCACTGATGGAAAATACATAATTGAAAATGTACTATATGTACTAGGATTAGCAATTTTTTTAATCTATATCACAAATGCTAGATCAATATATGGAAATTAAATTCAAAGTTGTTTATGACAATAAAAGGTGTTTCATCATAAAATATGGAATATTTGTGGCTACTAGTTCCTACATGAATGGTTTGTTTGTACTTGATATTATATCATCTACGAATGTCACACTATCTATAGCAACAATATATGCTACTTAATTTTTACATAGGATATATGGTCATCTAAGTTTTGGATATTTAATATGGATGAATAAGCATCACATGGTGAAAGGACTGCCCAACCTCTCATCCAAATTGATTATTTACTAATGTTTTTTATATGAAATAAACACCAAGTACCTTTTGAGTTCAATACTCACAAAGTTAAAGGCCCATATTGATTTATACAAAAAAATACCATTAGTTATGATGGACATACCTCCTTTAAGCTATTTATTGATGATTACTCATAGAAAATACGGGTATATTTACTACCACTCAAATCAGATGCCTTCATAAATTTCTAATGCTCTTACTGAAATAGAAATTGGGATTCATATTCATGTTCTTCGCCTAGATTGGGGGGAATATACATCCAATATTTTATCATGGTTCCTTGCACAAAATAGGATCAATTGACAACTTACTGCCACCTACACTCGATGGTAGAATGTGGTTGCTAAAAGAAATAACCATTCCATCATGAAAATGGTTTGTTGCTTGTTCATAGGAGTTGGTTTAGAGTAGTATTGGACTGAAGTTATCTCTATTATGGTGTATCTTAAAAATAGAGCACCAAAAAAGGCACTTCAAGGGATTATATATAAAAAATCTTGGTCTGGGATAAATCCATTAGTTGCTCATCTTAGTTTTTTTAAAGTAAGGCATACATGCATGTGACAAAATAAAAGAGGACCAATTTGGATGGAAAACTCTACCTTGCACATTTCTTGGGTATGATGAGGCAACAAAAGCTTATTAGCTATTTGATTGAGTCACCAATAATATACATATAAGTAGAGATATGGCATTTGAAAAATAATTTGGAAACCAAAAAAATGTTGAAGATCATAAGGAATCCAAATTTCCTATTGTAAGCATTGAGATATGAGAAATTTCACAATTCTAAAATATAAATCAAATTTAAAAGCGGTTGATGATCTAGTAACAAAACTAGTAGTGGTTGCTCCACCAAAATAAATAAAGACTCAAAAATGGCTAGAACTATTAAATATGTTAAGCTTGATGCACTACTTGATCTAACCTCCATATGATCATGTACTTATAGTTGTACATGATAGAAAGTAAATTTGGGCTTGATGACTTTTGTAATGGAGAATGCAAAACCAACCTAAGTAAAGGAAGCACTAATATTTCCATAATTGAAGGAATCCATGGAAGTATAATACACATATCTAATAAAAAATGAATCATGGAATATTGTTGATTTTATAGAAGGAAAGAAGCTCATAGGTTGCAAGTGGGTTTTCAAAAGCAAGTATAAGGTAATTGGATTCATTAACAATATAATACATGGATCATTATGAAGGGCTATGCATAGAAGGAATAGATTATGAATATACATTCACACCTACAACAAATATGACCATCATTCATGTATTATTTGCAATGGTAGCATAGTTTGGTTTGAAAATTCATCAAATGAATGTCAAAAGCATCTTCCTTAACAATAATTTTGAAGAAGTATTAGTATATATGACATAACCTAAAGGCTTTGTTGTCAATGGAAAATGTCAAAAATTATATAAACTAAAGAAGTCATTATATAGGTTGAAGTAGGCTCCTAGATCCTTGTATATAAAAATTAATGATCATCTATTATAGCATGGTTTCACCAGCAGTCTCTCTGATCCAAATATATATTTCAAGAAAATTGGAAATGAGATACTAATTCTTGTGGTCTATGTTGATGATTTAGCCATCACTAGAAGTTTAGAAAAATTAATGAATGATGTGAAGGATGACATGAAAAAATCATTTGAAATAGTATATTTGGGGCTTCTGCACTATGTCTTGCTTTGGAAGTTTATTAAAGAAAGAACCACATTCTAGTCACACAAACAAAATATGTCACACAAATAAAATATGCCAAGACATTGCTAGAAAAATATAATATGACAAGTTGTAAACCTATGATGACACCAATGTATCTAGGGTTATAACTATTGTAAGTTATATTTCAAGATTCATGCAAGATCCTAAGGAGATTCATTGGAAATATACTAAGAGGATGTTGCATTATGTTTGTACTATAGTAGAATATATCCTAAAATATAAGAATGATATTTTTTCTTATAAGGATACAAGGATTCAAACTATGTTGGATATATATATGACAAGAAGTCAACATCAAGATATGTATTTCATCTAGGATCTAGATCTATCTTGTGGCATAGAAAAAACCAAAATGTAATGCTACTATCATCCATAGAGGTAGACTATCAAGCTATAGGAGGAGTTGCATGTGAAGTAATATGGTTGCAATTCATACTATTAGATATGAGTGTGTAAAAATTGACCAACTTTATTAAATTATGACAATCAAGGTGTTATAATACTGATCAAGGATCCAATATTTCATGAAAGGACAAAACATATATACGCTCAATTCCATTTCATATAAGAATTTCAAAATCACCAAATACAACTCAAGTACATTCCCACTAGAGATAAACTTGTAGATATTTTTACAAAGGTACTTGAAAGAGTCAAGTTTGAGTTTTACAATTCTCTTTGTATTCCATATAATGTAATAAGAGGGGATGTTAGACATTAATATTATATTATTTTTGTGTTACATTATTGAATAAGTTGAATATGAAGAGATGTGCTAGTATATGAAGCACCGAAGGTCTCTAGAGAAACCAAGAGACACATACTTGTAAATAACTAGATGCTTTGTATGATTTAGAGACTGATTGAAATAATATACTCGTCTACTCAATTCCATTAAATTCATCCTTACTAAAAGAGGGTATTTTTTATCTCTTTATGAAGATAAAAAATAATCAAAATAAATTATGGAAACAATAGTTTCCTTTTCATTTTAAATTCATATCAACACATATCAAATTGAACCAAAATAGAAAAATAAACCATTTAAAGAAAAATAGAGTAGGGGAAAATGCAGGGGAAAAAAATCAAAAACCATATATTTATTTATGAAATAATCTGATAATTTTGGTATTAAAGACTACTACAAGATATATGAAAGGTTTTTAATTCTACACAAAGGATTGGATATTCTTGTGAGTCCTTCTCTCTAGAGCTTTCAAATGTATCTACAATGGAAAAGATGTTACAACAAAAAAATATTTTCCCCTATTTTATTTCAATGCCTGAAAGTAATATATACAAAGACAAAATAGTTGGGGAAGTTTATTCAATAAAATGTTCCTCTCTTTATTATTTATTTCACTCTTAAATAACTTATTTGTATTAAGTGGGATTCTTTCTAAGTCAGAATATTATGCTATATAGATCAAACTCCCCCCTTAATGATTTATGATCCTCATCAACACATGCAATGAATTGAATTTATGGCTAGTTTGCTTATGATGAGACACTTTGTATGCATATTATTATTGAAAGTTAGCCTATAAATCTATAATAAGCTCACTAGGATCTAGACTGGGATGATTATTATCCTATTAATTATTAGGCATTGATGGTTCAAAATGACAAACAATTTGCATTTACAATTGAATACATAAGCATGTATTTTGGTAGCTTCAACTTGTAGGATTTTGAAAGTTCTATATCTAATTGGACATAGTTTATTACATACACCTTTAAGCCTATCTCTACTAAAAAATAACCAAACCATATCTCCAACCTTAAAAGTGTCAGCTCTACAATGTTTGTCATGTCATCGTTTATATAATGCTTGTGCTTTGTGAAACTTTCTTCTACTTGCTTATGGATGTTTTTGATCTTTTCAACAAATTGCACTGGTTTACATTGCTCATCATCATCAAGACCAAATGATTATCAATTAAGAATATCATATCAAATAGTGTTTGGATTAAGTAAGTATACCTTAAGTGGAGATGTATTGGTAAAGCTATGAACAACCTTGCTATATCAATGTTGTAAATAAGACATCAATTCATCTTAAATTTTAGGATGGATTCTATTAAATCCCTACAACATATAAACTAAAGTATTGTTGGCTATATTTGTTTGGTCATCAGATTGAGGATGAAAAGTAGCATTTTATTTTAGCTTTGTATCCATCATTGCCAAAGAATTATCCAAAACTTAGAAAATGAGTATCTCTATCTGGTATAATGGAATGTGGTAGACCAAAATAAACCCATACATTTTTAAATAACTATGTTGCCTCTCATCCAACGATGGTCCACCTATAAGGAATGGAAATTTTCATTTTTCTAAAACATTTCATTACCACATAAATGTAATCATTTCCTTGGTTTGTGGAAGCCCTACAAGAAAGTCCATTAAAATGATTTCCCATGGTCTAGAAGGTACTAAAAGTGGAATATACAATTCATATTTCTGATTTATAAGCTTATAAGTACTAAATATTTCACATCCTTGAACAAAATTTTCCATGTATATACTTATGCATGACCAATGTACATAACACTACAAATTTGTTAATGTCTTTCCAACTCCAAAGTATCCTTCCAGTTCGATGTATGGGATTCTCTTTGCAACTGAATTCAAATTTATCCCCTTAAAATACATAAACTATTGTAGCAATATAACAACCCTTTGTCTAAATAAAATGATTCCATTTGTGTAGAGTTCAAATCTACGTAGTTGTGTTGAAGAGAAGCCAAAATGTGGTTGAAATCTACATCTTTAGTATATAAGTCCTAAAATTTCTTAAGAGTAAAATGTGTCACCTACATAATTAATCCTATAGAAATAACCCTTGGTGGCCTTGATAGTAGATCTGTAATTTTAATTGTCACACCTCTTTTATTTTTTATTACTAAGTCAAATTTTTTAAGATGGGTCATCCATTTAAAATGATGACTCTAGTAATTTTTTTAGAGTTTGCAATTATTACAATGGTTTGTGATTGGTTTTGACGATAGTCTTCTTTCCTAACACATAATATCATCCATGTATAATTGTCTAAACCAATGCACACAACTCCTTGTAATAAGTAGAAGAATTGACTATTGCACAAAAAAATATTTATGAATGTTATGCAACTAGGTTCCCTTATTGTATGACATTGTTGAAAAACTCACAACTCATGATAAACTCAATAGCCTAATTTTGGAGATTTTATCAACAACTTGGAAAAACTTGGAAAAAAAACTAAAGAATTTTTTCAATAATATATATTTTTAAACAATTAGAGAGCCAAAAGGTTGATTTTATATTATTATTAATATTACTATTGTATATTATATTTATATTATGATATTAATATATTATATAAAATCAATAATTTAATATATAATATTATATTATACATTATGTGAATTTATACTATATAATATAGTATAATATTATTAAGTGCTTTTAATAGTGTATGGTACCACCTATTGGAATAGCCAGAGGCTAAACAATTTGCTTCATTGATATGAGAATATTTATATACAATTGTCTTGCCCAATATAGCATAATAAACTATAATAATACAATGACCTACAATACTTGTGAACTCATGGATCTTGTGTTGAGTGGTTGCAACAATAGTTGAGAAAATCTTTAAAAAATATTGATTTGAGCCGATTTTTTGCTGATTATGTCTATTTTTTGCCAAAAAATTGTAAAATTTTTCAATGAAAAAGCCTTTTTTCATTGAAAAATGCATTTTATTTGTTTTTTCAATGAAAAATTGATGATTTTTTACCGATTCTCAATTTTTCCTAATTCTTTTCCAAGATAATTCCATTTCGATTCTAATTTTCTCAACTATGGACTTACAACCATTCAACTTACTATGATGGTAATAATTCTAATGCTCCCCCATTATTACATCATAGTTTAGAGTTTCTTGGAAAGAAAATTTTGAAATACCCCAAACTTAAACTTAACACGTGCAAGTGATTTGGTGAAGATGTTTGCATGTTTGTTCTTGTGTAGGATAAATTTTGAGCTCTAGCTCTAGCTTTGGACCTTGGTACTTGCTTTGGCACTTGGCTTGGGCCTTGTCTCTTACTCTTAGGTGGGAATGTCCTCATGAAACACTTAATCAAGGATAGCTATAAATTCTTCTATCCATGGTTCTAGAAGTTATAATTGGGATTCATACGCCCAATAATTGATAATCAATTGAATTTATCGTAACTAATTTGTGTCTTCTTATGAAAGGAGATAAACATAACTATTCACTTGGTTCAATATGGGAATTTACCTACATATTTGTGATTTTTCAACTACTAGCTTTATTTGCTTCTTCAACCATGAGTATCCTTATGGTAACCTTCTCATCCTACCAAATTGCATGGATAACCAGTCATTGCAACCACTAGGTGTAATAGAGTAGATCACTCCTTATAAGGTTCACTTTGTTATTTTTGCATCAAGCCTTAATTTCTCTCATATGTTGGATCTTATTTATACCACATAATATTTGTTAATATTTAGTCATTTTGTGCTTACCGAATACAAAGTGTAGTATTACAAAGATTATGGACATATTAAAAATTGGGAATTTCTCCCTCCCCTCAATGTGAGCTCTTTACTTGCACATTATTTAGTAGTGTCAGGTACTATTGTCTATGCACTTCAAACATCCTCTTATGAATAGGAACACACACATATATTCACAAGGATCAAGTTTGAATTATTTAATAAATATATTCCTCCTCATTATCCTCATGGGGAGAGTCTTTGACATGTGTTGTCATGCATCCTGTGTTGATGATCATAATGGTATGTTGCCATTTCTTATCTTGAACATTGCTAATTATAGCAAGGTCAATCACCTACAACTTTATGTTATGCATCTTGGCCTTTTTAATTTGAATAAATTAATGTCTATGATAAGTGATGTATTTACACTTCCTTTGTCTAGTGGTGTGGTGTGTTTCTAATAATTCATACAAAAGTGATCAAGTATTGAGTTACTTATGTAGGGGATATTTGTCCTTCTCATTGTCCTTTATTTCTAGACCATCTATGGATGAAGAGGAATCACATTCAAAATGGAATATTTCAACTTTGAGTTGGTCCATTTGAAGTTTTTCATTCATGGATAAAGTCACTATAGTTTTATCATCCTGTTGGTTCATCTACTGGTTCTCCAATATATTAGATCAATTGATTGGTATTGATTTTGTATTGTTATTGGTATTATTCTAACCAATAACTATAAGAGTTGACCAAGTCATAGCTCTGTTAGAATAATATTCCATCATTTGGGATAAATACCTATTTCCTACGTTAGGTAGATTTTATATTACCACATGGTAAAAAGTTATTTCTTGCTTTTTACCACATATATTTACTATTTGCTACTTACCATGTAGATATTTATTGTTTCAAATATCTAATGGTAAACTATGGTTAATTCCTAAATATCCTAGGTTAACAAACCTAAACCAAAATCTCTACCTCCTATGGTGCGTTGGTTAGCGTGGATAGTGGGAATATAGTTTGGTATACTATTTTGTAACCTATATATATTGCTTAGTATTTCCTAAGCTAATGTTAATGAATATTTAATTAATCAATTGTCTTACCTTTCCGTTTTGATCACATTGGCATCAGAGCCAACTACGTTGGGGCTGGATCGAAGTTTTTTTTTCCACCACACTCCAAGCGAGCATGGCGGCTGGCGGACACGGAGGGTAATCCCTGGCTAGGTCCAAGCGACCTGCCAGGGCCTAGGCGTGCCCGATTCAACTGGCCAGGTCAGATCGACCTGCCAGTCATGGGCGGGCCTACGGGCCACCATGGCGATCGCTCATCGCGGCCGTGCCGATCATCCTAAGCCTACCCAGGCTAGTACCGAACCCACAGTCGATAGCCACATGCTGTCGATCGGCTCCATGGGAGCAGCAGCCCATAGTCGACAACCACATGTTGTCGACAGTCCAAGTGAGCGAAGGCCTTGAGGCGCAGTCGCCTCGGCCCCCGCGTAGGAAGCCACGGCCCACAGAGCCACGTGGGCCCAGGAGCCACGTGGCTTCCTAACAGCTTGGGAGAGCCGAGAGGGCAGGAGCGCCCTCCCCCTCCTAGCTGGACACCTGTGCGGGACCAGACCACCTCGGGATCCGCGAGGGCAAGAGCGCACTCCCCTCCCCGCGGACATCAGACCTCGGGATCTGAGAGGGCATGTGGACCTCAAATCCTTGACCGACATGTGGACTAACTTGCACGTACCCAAGGTGCTGACTGGACTGGACCAAGATCAGACACGTGGTGGACAACCACTGGACGACGACCCGACGTAGACTGGACCGAGACTGGACACGTGGTGGACAACCACTGGCCGACGACCCAACACAAACTCGATCGAGACGAGATACATGGAGAACTAGCCACGTGTCACAGGACCTGACACTGGCGACAAGTGGCAGACAAGCCACGTGTCGCGACTCAGACGGTCCACGTGACTGGCAGCAAAACCAGTCACGCGGTGGACTGACTGCCCGAAGGTAGTCAAAGCGCTATATGCGCTTTTGCTCTTTTAAAGAGCAAATACATTGCCGCACAGGCAATGTGGGACTAAAAGTCCCGAAGGAATTTTGAATTCCTTCTAATTCCCGTCGTTCGTCGATTTTAAAAGGCACCTCCTGTGCCTTATTTCCCATCGGGCTCTCTAGCCCGACCGGTTGATCGGGTCGAGCTAAGGCCCTAGGCGGGGAGTCCAGGGTTCGACTCCCGCCGGGTATAAAAGGCATTTTTTTGCCTTATTCGATGCCAAGGTAAACTTATTTCTTTAATTTTTTATTTTTTGCATATTTAATTCAAGTTTTTTTGTTTTATTATTTTTTTTAATAATTTAACTTTAAATAATGTTTTATTTTAAATCAATTTCTATTACACATTTAAATTGATTTATTTAAACCATTTATTTTTAGTTTTTATTATTAATTGAAATGATTTACTTAAACTTTCTTTAAATATTGCAAATTAAAATTAAAGAAATATTTTTTTTTGCAACTTTCAAATTTGAAGGTGCTTGTGTTTTCTCACAAAATGGAGATATGAGACATACCAAGAGCACATTTTTTGTTGCAAATTAAAAAAAACTCTTCTCAAACCTTGTTAATTTAGCATACAAGAAAGGATCACACTTGATTTTTTTTTGCAAATTAGACAACAAGGAGACTGAAATTTTTGTAAGAATCAAAGTTCAAAGAGTGCATTTGTTTTCTCCAAGGAGATATAATACATAAAATTGCACATCTTTTTTTTTGCAAATTTGAGAAGACCTTGTAACCTTGGGCCCATAACAACTAAGTCGTGTGTCGACTAGTACTGGAAGCCTTTCAAACGCGGGTCGTGTGTCGACTTGTCTTGAAAGGAGTGCTCTAAATTCTACATTTTGTAAACATTAAGGGGGGATAGAATTCATTTTTTTTGGATTCTATAGTTTGCAAAATTGTAACGAAAAAGGGGGGATATTTCAGAGTAAGAAAGGTGCATTCTCGATTGAACTCGACACCTACTCTTAAAAATTGCTTGTACTAGGTGCATTTTCGGTTGCATCCGACACCTAGAGTGATAAAAATTTGGGTTGCTCTCATGTTTTGATTATTGCACTAACACTCATGTTTTTGTGTGCAATTAAACAGTCAAATACAACATTAGAAGAAGCATTTCACAAAACCCAAACTTCACTCAAAACACCATGCTAAACTTTGCATAGGTTAAAACAAGTCATTTTTTTTTACTCCCCATCAAAGGTCAAAAATACAAATCACCTTGATTCACTCTCTTTGTTTGGCTTAATATCCTCAAATTTTTCATCCTTCTTGAAGGGTGTTAAGGCAGGTGCCATTAAATATCCTAGAGGGCAAAATCAAAAGTTTTTTCACAAACCTACCCCTTTTTTATTTGCTCTATTTGTTTGGCTTAATTTCCTCCAACTTTTCATCCCTTGGTAGGGGTGTTAAGGCAGGTGCCATTAAATATCTTATAGAGGCAAATTGAAAACAACTTCCATATACTCTTTTGAGGGTATAGTGCAAGATAGAACCATCTTAGTCCTATCAAATTTGAAACCTAAACCATGGCCATGATACACAAGTATCTCACTGAGAGCCAACTGCTCAAAGGTTCAAATTATTCAGCTTGGAAGACTAAGATGAAAGCTATCTTAACTGTAGAGGATTTGTGGTCAATAGTGGATGGAAGTGTCACTAGACCTCAATCACCTGGAGCAGATCAAAGAGACTTTGATAAAAAGGATAAAAAACTATCCTTAATGATCTTGCTAGCTATTATTGATGATATCCAACCTCATATAAGTGAAGCTAAAATTGGAAAGGAGGCATGGGATGCCTTAACTACCATCTTTGAGGGAAAGAATCAATCCACGATTCTTAACCTTCAAACACAACTTCATACACTTCACATGAAATCTGGAGAAACAGTAGAGCTCTTCCTCTGTAGAGTGGCCGATTTGAAAATAAAACCGCAAGCCTTAGGAGAAACTGTGGAAGACAAAGTCTTAATCTCAATTATTTTGAGAGCTCTTCTTGACTCCTATCGAATGTTGATTACATCCCTTCAAGTCTCTGGTAGGACAGTGACTTTTGTAGAGTTGGTGAACATGCTTCAAACTGAAGAAGCTAATCAATTCCAAAGAGATGAGGCATCCAACAATGCACTTTTCTCACATAAACAACAAGGCAAGAAAAAGTGGAATCAACAACAAGGCTCTTCTTCTAACAAAAACAAAGGTCAAGGCCAAGACACTAAGAAGAAGAAGCAATATTGTAAAATCTGTGACAAAGACACTCATCAAACCAAGAGATGTTGGTTTAAGAACAAGCCTCCCAAAGAGAAAGGTCAAAAGAAAAACCAAGGCAATGTTGCAAATGAGATGTCTAATACAGATTCTGATTCTGGTTCAGAGAAAGCACATAGAGTGCTAATTGCTAGAATAGTTTTGTAGAGGGAAAACACATGTGTCACCTTGGGCAAACGCACCATTTTCTCTCTCTCCTCTTTTTGGCTTCATAAATAGCATAAGTATTTTGTTTGAAGACCTTGCAATAAGGGGTGCTTGTACCTCTTTTAGGCTTCATAAATAGCAAATTCTAGGTGTTTGAAGTACTTGTAACAAGAGGAGCGACTTTTTGTGATGTAAAATTGTCTAGGAGGCAATATTTGTAAAATCCTTCACAACACTCTTGTGTTGCACACTTTTTGCAATTGAGGGGGGATATAAATTTCTTTTCTTCACAATTTTTGTAAAAAGGGAAGATGGCTTATAAAGGTGCATTTTTGGCTTTGACCGACACCTTAGTCACACTTCCTTCAGAAATTAATTACACTATGTTTTGCAACGAGAAGGGGGGAACTTATAAGGGTGCATTTTTGGCAGTGACCGACACCTTAGCTACCTTATCTTTTGCAAATTCATATTGTAAAATGAATGAACCTTGTATGAAGTGATCTATTCTACTACACCTAGCGATTGCAGCGGTTGGTTACCCATGCAATTCGGTTGGATGATGTGATTACCATAAGGACATTCGTTGGCGTGAAGACAAAGTGAGGAATGACCCACTTTTTGCTTAGGAGCAGCCATAGTACTGTGACAGAGCAAAGAACCAGCAGATCAACATCTTCTTCACTGTATTGGGGCAGTTATATACTTTACCCAAATATTGTTGTATAGAGGGATATGTATGTATTACCAAAATAATGTAATAAGGGGGGATGTTAGAGTAATATTCCATCATTTGGGATAAATACCTATTTCCTACGTTAGGTAGATTTTATATTACCATATGGTAAAAAGTTATTTCTTGCTTTTTACCACATATATTTACTTTTTGCTACTTACCATGTAGATATTTACTGTTTCAAATATCTAATGGTAAACTATGGTTAATTCCTAAATATCCTAGGTTAACAAACCTAAATCAAACTCTCTACCTCCTATGGCGCGTTGGTTAGCGTGGATAGTGGGAATATAGTTTGGTATACTATTTTGTAACCTATATATATTGCTTAGTATTTCCTAAGCTAATGTTAATGAATATTTAATTAATCAATTGTCTTACCTTTCCATTTTGATCACAAGCTCCAATACCTATGGCTACTACCTACACAACCATTAGTAAGAATTCATTATGCCATCATGGGAAACAATGATAGGATCTTCCATCATGATTGTTGCTCCTTCCATCACTTATCTTTTTCCTTGATGAATCCTATTGGATGTGATTATAGGTGCCATAGTACTTATGAGTCCAGTTTATATAGCAAATATTTTCTTAGTTTCACAATGATTTCTCATTCATTATTATCTTGTTTGTGATATTTTTTGATTGTTGGTTTGACCATCATGTGTGATTTTATAACCTTGGATCTAATATTTTCTTCTATTTCTTTTTTTTCAGGCTTCTTTTCCATATTTTTGTTGAGTGTGACATAACTTTAAATTCATCTACCTTAGTAAGTTTGTTATGGTCCATACAATCAATGGTGAAATCTAAAGCCTTCTCAATTTTTTGCTTGCATGCTAGATCCAATTTCCTAGTAAACTTCTCATCCCAAATAGTATTCTTCATGTTGTAGGCATAATTATTCAACAAATTTTCTTAGCCTTTACTTTATTTCTTTATAATTTTTTTTGGTAAGTCACTTCTCAAGTATAACCAATTATTGCTTGAGCCTCAATGTAGGTACAAGGTTTGGAATCCTTAAACCTTTTTAATGTATAAAAATCAGATGACTTCAGCCTTAGAGATAAATTTCAATGAATAGGTGGTTGGGCACTAGGACATATCTATGGCATATCACAATATTTTCATAGATCCAATGATGAGGTCATGTGGATTTGTACATTGAATGCAATAGGGGCTAGAGGAGATAAAGGTTGCCACTCACTACCGTAAATTCACCGTGTAAAAGCAATACTACTTTAAATTATAAGAGCACTATAATAACATTAAGATTTTAAATCCTTGCCATGAATCATGTGCACATAAAAACTCATAAGTTGGACATGTTTGGACATCCAAATTTCCATCATATTGTACTCCTTGATTTCCTCATATCTTTGCAATATAGAAAATTGTTCTTTGTAATATTTTTCTAGATGATCCAAATAGAGCTTCTCTTCTTCTCTAAGATCCCATACTTTAAAATTTATCTCCTCTTTTATGTGATTTCTTAGATTCTATCTACTCTAGAGTTATCTTAACCTCCATGAGGCCTCCCTTTTATGCATTATCCCTTATTGTTTCCTCTCTTCTAATTCCTAGTATTATTAGAAGAAGGAGTAGTTCTCCTAGGCACTTCAGCTACAATTTTCTTCCACTTGTTACCATATTTTGCCTAAATAATTATGATGATACATTGTTCATATTCTATTAAGGAGCCCTTTTTTATGCCAGGATTCAATTAGTTCTTCCACCTCTCTTGAGAGGACTTGAAATTCCCATCTAGGACCTTATTCATTCTCTAGGATACAAGGTATCGTTATCATGGTCCATATTTCTTGATGTGGGCATGTAATATAACATCTTTCACCTTTTCTACTATTTCATCTCCAATTTTGGATGCTCATTTAATAGAGTAATATATGGATCATTGGTTAATAAAGTGGAGTGTAATCCATTGGCTCCTTTTCAGCTCCAATCATGGCCCCATAAGAATTTCAACATTGACAATCAAATCAAAATATTTAATTATGAGAAAAATTTAATAATACCTATCAATACTACAATGCTAGATTAGTTTGCCTTCAAATCTATCTTTATTGTCTAGTTATTTCATATATTCAATAATGGCTTCATCGCCTAATTGCAACACCTTAATATGTCCCTTAGGGAATTTTTGGTGTTGGATGTGTGCCAAAAATATTGGATTTATGTTTTTGGGAGTTTCTAGACACGTGTTGAGATGTTATTAGTTGGTTGGCTAAAAATGGGTAAGAAAACCCTAAACATGGGCAAGAAAATCCTAAACATGAGTGAGAAAATCCTAAATGTGGTACCTCCACATGTGTATTTACTTTCATATATGCAAATATATAATCATATGTGTGTGAAGAACCATGAGAGAAGAACATCTCTCAAATTTAATGTTGAATGTATTGAGAATGAATTTCTTCTTCCATTTTTTTTCTATTTGTGCTCTATGGCATTTCTTGTATAAATGTTTACAAGTAAATCGTTCTTTTATTTCATGTTAGTTGCTTATCAAATGCACATTATTCATTATGATTTTATTTCACCGTATATTTATTATTGAGTTTTTTAGCTACACATTTCACTACATCAACAAATGGTATCAAAGTATCTTGAGGAAACTTATTTTATTGGTTATGCACAAAGCTTGTAAATACTTTTTTCTATGTTATTTTTTATGGATTTGCAAATAAATTCATTTTCATAGAACACGGTGTATTGGGAGCTTTGTGAATATTTACAATAGTAAATATGGTATAGAGAAGTTTAGTGGAAAAAAATTCAACCTCTAGAAGTTGAAGATGGATTTTTTGCTTGTGGAAAGAGATCTAAAGATGGTTTTCACTACAATAGTGATGCCTATATGAATGGCACAAGTTGAATGGGACAAAAAAAATAAGAAATTCATTGCCTTGATTGGGCTAAACTTGGATAATTCTATTTTTATGAATATTTAGGGTGCTAATACTGCTAAGGAGTTATGAGATAATCTAGAAAATTTGTATGATGTTAGGATACCTAGAAATAGATATTTGGGGATATATTATTATATTGTATAAGGGTTGGCATGGGCCACACATAACCCAAGGTTGATTATATTATAATATAAATATAATATAATATTATAATACAATCAACCTTGGGTTGTGTGTGGCCCATGCCAACCCTTATACAATATAATAATATATCCCCAAATATCTATTCCTAGGCATCCTAACATATGAGTCCAAATATCTAATGAACTTGATATTCTTGAGGAAGAAGTTGTATTCTTTGAAGATGAATAATGGAGACAGTGTAGCTAACCACCTAAATATTTTCAATACACTAATGAACCAACTAAGGTCTACTAGAGATGAGGTTAAAGAGACTGAACAATGCATATGCTTGTTATGTTGTTTGTATGACTCTTGGGATAATATCATTGTTGTAATCAGTGGGAGGTCTAAGCTAAAAATCTTAAGAAATATAAGATTGTTACCCAACTAATGCAAGAGGAAACAAGAAGGAACATGGAGTATTCTAAGCACTCATAAGCCTTTATAACTAGAGGATGTTCCAAATATAGAGATGGTGATAAATATTCTAGTGTAAGAAGATATAAATCAAGAATATCTACCATTAGAGGAAGGAAGTCTCAACTAGTGTGTTGGAGGTGCAAGTAGAAAGGTAATAAGAAACATGATTATAAAGTAGATTTTTTCAAAAACAAATTTGATTCACCTACTAGTGATGAGAATATTTTACATATCTTGTTGTATGCATGCATTCTGATGTGTGGTTGATATATTTTAGAGCATCCTTTCATATGACTCCCCACAAGGAGTGGTTTGTAGAATATGAAGAAATAAACTATGGAAATTTTTTCTCGGATGATAGTTTTAGCCATGAAATTATTGGTAAAGGTAAGGTTATAATAAAAATCAAATATAGGGGTGTTAAGTGTATCCTATATGTTAGACATGTTCCAGGATTAACAAGAAGTCTACTATCAGTGAGCCAGCTAGCTAAAGAAATATTGAAGATTGCATTCAATAAGAATAGTTGTAGTTTGATACGTGGAGTCATTACTCAAGAAAGTGGAGTAAGAATTGGAATATTATATAATCTAGACACAACATGTTTGAATGTTTCATGAGCACATGCAAACACTATGGAAATAAGTAAACCCACATATTCAAATATGTCAAGTATGATGTTGTGTCATAGGAGGTTTGGACATATTGGTAAAAGGAACTTGAAATAAATGTGTTCAAAGTAGATATTTCATGAATTGGAAAAATAGAAGTTTGGTTCTATGGGTTTCTAGGAAGAATGCATTTTAGGAAAGCAAAAATGAGTCACTTTTTCCTCTAGTGACTATAGAACTAAGAAAATATTGGAACTGGTATATTCTGATATTTATGGGCCTTTTGAAGTTGCTTCATTAGGAATATCCAAGAATTTTATTACTTTCATTGAAGAGTTCTCTAGGAAATCATGGGTTTACTTTTTTAAACAAAATTCAAGGGCTCTTACTACCTTCAAATTATTTTTTTCTACAGTTGAAAGAAAAACTAAGAATAAAGTGAAGGCTTTGAGGAGTGATAATGGTGGACAATATTGATCCCAAGAATTAAAGTCTTTTTTCAAGTTGCATGGTATTTCAAGGTAGAAAACAACTCCATAGAAGCCACAATAGAATGAAGTTATAGAAATGCTTAAAAAGATGCTATTGGAGAAGGCAAGAAGCATGAGAAAGGATGTAGGTTTGAATAATTTTTTTTGGGAAGAGGTTGTTAATATAGATAACTATGTGAACAATATATCATCTAGTTATATTCTTAGTGGGAGAACACTAGAGGAAGATTGGAGTGGAGTCAAACCCTTTATTTCTCATTTGAGAGTGTTTTGGTGTGAAGTATTTGTTCTTGTACCCAAGGAAAATAGAAAAAAGTTAGACAATAAATTTGTTAAAGGAGTACTCATTGGATATGGTGATAGAATCAAAGGTTACAAAGTATGGATACCTTCACAACATCACCATGTGTTCAGTCATGTAGTATTTAAATAAGATATTTGTTGAAAATAAGAGTCCATGGAAACAACCCCAAACAACTGAGAATAATTTGATGTAGCTACTAGTTCGAAAAATCGTCAAGATAAAAATCAGCCACAAATTGTTCTACCACTAAGTGTAGATACCATTTCTACTCCTTTGTTAGATTTTCCACATGATTCTAATGAGTCTTCATGCAATTGGCATCATCAATAGTATAATGATATTGTTGTGGAAGAGTCTAATCAACCTCAAGTTGTTGAATAGTAGCCTGCATATGAGGAGCAAGTCTAAAATTTTGATATAATTCAAGAATTGCAAACTTTGAGAAGAAGTTAGTGACAAAGGAGTGCACTAAATAGATTTGGTTATGATGAATACAATAACATTGCATTATATTCCACAAGTTATTAGCCTATAGGAGTTAAATATGCTCTAACTAGCGATGAAGTAGTTCATTAAAAGAAAGCTATGGAAGAGGAAATATAGTCACCAAAGAAAAATAAGACTTGGGGCTTGCAAGTGTTGCCTAAGGGTAGAAAGGCAATTGGTTGTAAATGGGTGTTTAAAAGGAAATACAAGGTTGATAGTTCAATTGAGAGATATCAAACTAGGTTAGTAGCAAAAGGATACTTTCAGGTTGAAGGGATTGACTTTGAAGAAATATTTTCTCCCATGGCAAATATTACATCTATTAGATTGCTCTTTACATTGGCTACTATAAATGACTGGGAAATTGAGCAGATGGACTTGAAGATAAATTTTATTCAATGAGATCTCAATAATTATATTTACATGGAACAACTAGTTGGGTTTTAAGTAAGTGGGATAAATATTGTAAGAAATTTGAAAAAGACACTATATGGATTGAAGCAATCCTTAAGGCAGTGGTATAAAAGGTTTGATGCCTTTATGATTGGACATGGTTTTGTGAGAAGTGATGTTGATAATTGTATCTATATAAAGCGTGAAGGCAATCACTTTCTAATTCTAATGTCATATGTAGATAAAATTCTTATTTTTAGAAATTCAAAGGATCTTGTGAATAAGACCAAGTATGAGTTATTAGGAGAATTTGAAATGAAAGACCTTGGACTATTACATTATTTCTTGGGTATTGAAGTTAAGAGAAATCATGATGAGAAGAAGACGTGGAATAGCTAGAAGAGATACAATGCATACTTGCTTACTCTTTTAAAAATGGATCAATGCACTCCTGTAACTACACCTTTTCAATTTGGAGTTGCATTGTCAAAAGATATGTGTCCAAAGGATGATGATGAGAAGAGTGTCATGGACAAAGTTCCCTGTGTGAGAATAGTTGGTAAACTAATGTATGCAATGGTTTGTACAAGACCAGATATTGCTCATTTAGTTAAAGTTATGAGCATATTTATATCTAATCCTGGTAAGCAACATTAGGTTGTAGTGAAGAGAATTATTAGATATTTGAAATGCACCAATGATTTTGCAATCTATTATGATGATGGCAAAGAAAATAATCAGCTACAAGGTTTTGTAGATTTTGATTATGGTGGATATTTAGATACTTCTAAATCTACTAGTGCATATGTGTTCATACTATTTTGAGGAGTTATGAGTTGGAGAAGTAAAAAGCAACAAGTGGTGGCTCAATCAACTACTAAAGCTAAATACATTGTTGCTACAGAAGCATCCAAGGAGGTAGCCTAGTTACATGTAGTGTGCAAAGGTATTGGTTTTCAATAAAGTTCCATTACTTTATGGTGTGACAATCAAAGTGAAATTGACTTGACCATGAATCCTAAATTTCACTCTCGTACTAAGCATATTCAAGTGAAATTTCATTATATTAGAGAGATGGTGGAATCTGGAGAAGTTGAGTTACAAAAGATTGGTAACCAAGATAATGCAGTAGATGCACTGGCAAAGCCATTGGATAACAAGAAGTCCATTTGGTGTAGATATTTGATGGGAGTTCTCTCATTTTGATTAGTAACCCTAACGAATAAGGAAGGATGTTAGAGTTACTATAGTAATTCTATGTTATTCCTTTATTTATGTTAGAATTATGTTGTTAGGTTAGTTGCGCTATTGTTAGTGTACATTATATTTGGTTTATTTTATTTAGACCTAAGTTGTTAATTAGATCCTATAGTTACGAGCTAATCTGAGCTCTCCATGTATTATTTATACGGATTCTGATTAATAGAAATTGTTCGCTTACTCTTACAAAGAAGACATTTTTGTTCATTTACTTAGTGTCTTTGGCAAGTGGGAGATTGTTGGATGTATCCCAAAAATATTGGATTTGTGTTTTGGGAGTTTCTAGACACATGTTGAGATGATATTAGTTGGTTACCTAAACATGGGTAAAAAATCCTAAACATGGGCGAGAAAACCCTAAACATGGTACCTCCACATTTGTATTTATTTTCATAGATGCAACTCTATAATTATAAGTTTGTGTGAATAACCATGCGAGAAGAACATCTAATATGTAATGTTGAATGTATTGAGAATGAGGTTATTATTCCATTTTTACTATCTATGCTCTATGGCATGTCATGTATAAATGTTTACTGGTAAATCATTCTTTTGTAAACTGATAGTTGCTTATCAGATACACATTATTTTCTTCATTGTATGATTTTATTTCATCCTTTATTTGTTATTGAGTTGTTTGGCTACACTTTCCACTATGCCAATAGTTGGTGTTGGGAAAAACATTGGTTAGTTTTTTACAGTTCAATTAATTGCCTCCATTTAATTGTCAACCTAGGGTAGCTTGTAGACTTGTGAGTATCACAACACAGTATATGCCTGTAGTGCGAGGAATGAGTCCCTTTATGCCTATTGGTTTGGGGGTGTTTGGTATTCGTTGAAGTTTTTATTCAAACCAATAATCTATCCTATGTTTATAAAAATGTGCCTAAATTACATACAAAAATTAAAATCACACATTGCTGGAAATTATAGAAAGCAGGGGAAAATATAGAATTTAAATAATCTAAAAAAATAGTAAATAAATTAACTAAGAAAGCAAGGTAAAAGGGGAGGAGTACTATTTAGAGTGGGCCCAGGCTCTAGCAGTCTTCTTACCGATCAATTCATTCACTAGACACTAGTTTGAGATTAATAAAAACACTCAAATGAATATATTGCAGCTTCAAAAAATTACATAGCAAGTCTAAAATCTAGGATTATTTTTATCAGGGGTGGCCTGCATATTTATAATATATGCAGCCATGCCCTGTTACATTTGAGAGAAAATAAATTCCTGATTTTTTGGTTACAACAAATATGTAGAAATAGGGAGATAAAGCAAAAACATTAATTCTGGATTGATTTAACGTATTCTATTTTTTATCAGAACAGAATACATCTGATTTTATGCTTTATCTATTTGCATTGATATTTACGTATTTGATAAAAAATAGAAAACACATGGTCTTTGATATTTTACTTCATCTTCATCCTTGTTGAAATATCATCCACATCCATCGCTGAAATATTTGTTCCGTTCTACCGTCCATAGGAGTTGCGCTATAATTTTACGTCAACGGAAGTCGGGCACTTTATTTTATATGGGAAGTAGGTGCCTTATTTTATATGGGAAGCAAGCGCATAACGAGAAGTAGACACCTAACATGAAGCAAGCACCTACGACAAGCAGACGCCTATGAGTTAAGCTTAAAATGGAAGTTAGACACTTCAAAGGGAATCAAGCACTTGACTTAGCACTTCTCACCGATGTACTGTGGATGTTTTGCCTTCATCAAATTGACAGTGCCAGGTTCGAGTGGGACCTTGATGTAAACATGCTAAAATACCGTAAAAACCACTAAATCTACACACAATTCACTTAAAAATAAATATTAGATAATATACATAATTTACTATTAAATATATATAAAAATTCCATAAAACATACATTCTATAATAATAATGCCACATAATATGTTAGAAATTCATGTATAAAAATGAGCATTTTTGGTGCTCATCATCCCCCCATGCTTAAAAGAGTGGCGCATCCTCATGACCCCCCTTGGTTAAAGAGTGGCATGCCCTTGTGATACTCGGTGCTTATAATTTCCATTTTTAGCAATGGTTGTCCAATAAGCTCTATTTTTATTTCTCCTTTCTAATAGTGTAGCTCATTATTTTTGAGCAAATGATTTGTGGATTTCCCCATGGTCAATCTCTTTCTTTTTTGGTATAGGAGTTAGGCACTTGTATATGGCCTGTATATAGAAAGCAAGTGCCTGTATATGGAAATCAGGCCTATATATGGGAATCAAGCTTGTATATGGGAAGTAGGCCTGTATATGGGAAACAAGCCTGTATATGGAATCAGGTGCCTATATATGGTAATCAAGCCTGTATATGGGAATCAGGCACTTGTATATGGAAAACAAGTCTCTATATGGGAAACATGCTTGTATATGGGAATCAGGCCTGTTTATGGGAAGCAAGCGCTTGTATGTTATTTTTAAGATCATGACCATGAGTGTTCTCCAACAGAATATTTGCATGTGGACAAAATACCAAATGGGGATAAATGGTTGGATGGACAAGTTAATGGGGATTGTGCTAGCACTATTTTATAAAAATATATTTCTATGAAAATTATATATATACAAAACAAAAAATTAAGTACACACCTATATTGTGTTTTGTGCATGTATTATGCATAGACATTCATGGTGTACTTGTATTGGTTGTTTGATGATGACCATGTGTACTGGAACAAAGAACAACATGCTTATTTCCCATGTGGAAAATTTTTCTCCATATGACTGGTTCTTGATTACTGCAATTTATTCATTTGAGGTTTCCTTCATGAATTAAATAAAATATTAGAAAAAACATGTCTTCGTAGGATGACACACATCCCCTCCTCGAAAGTTGTTTGCTGACAACTTTTTTTATTTTTAGAATGTGCACAATCTCTTTAACGGATAAAATTAAAATAATTTCATCCGTGATAGATTTGACTTTGTGCATATGAGCAGTCAGTTGACGTGGCACGAGCCATTTCCTGAATGATGAAGATTATTCACACATGGCACAAGCATCCATTGAACTATAAAGGAGGTGCCTTTGACATGGGAATCAGGTGCCTTCTTTTGGTTCACAGGATGCAAGTGCTTGCTAAAACTAAAAGCAAAATTTATACAAACTATTTTTTTTTACATGTTTGGAAGGCTTGGTGTCAGTTCTTTCTCGTAAAAATGGAAGTCGGGTGCCCTCCTGGAGAGGCCAGGAATCAGGTGATCTACCGAAAGTTGGGAGGTGGGCGTCGTATTCTTAAAATGCTTGGAGTCAAGTGTTGTTTACCATCAGAAAATGGAAAACATGTGCTTCTCTTTATTCAATGGGTGTTGGCTTTTCCTCGGATGTGCACTATAAGGTTGATCAGGCCTGAACCGCTTTGGTTGAAGAATAGGGACAAAAAATCTGCATTTACGGCTGAATAAGAAGTTAAGTGTTTTACTGTCCATAAAGACCAGTCCAAACATTCTTGTGCAGATTCAGGTTTAGTATTCCCCTTAAATGGGGACTAACTTACTCTTGCTGAAAGCAGAATTCTCCTAGAAAGTTGGGAAGGTTCATGTTGCTTGTGCTTGTTAAGCCTAGGTTTCCCAAGTTTCCTAACAACTGCACCAAGGTCACATTCCTACAAAATAAAAACACAAATAAAAGAAAATTTATGTTAAGCAAAACAGGTCCATGTCATCTTTCATTTTTTTTTATTTTTCTTTTTTAATGACAAATACATGATCATTCATCAAATGGCTGGTATGGATTTAAAAATATGGAGTCTCCCCCATGCTTGTGTTTGATTCCATATCGCAAATGTGAGGTGCATGACAAGGCTGTAAATGGAGCCTAGTGACTGTTACTCATACTGTTTCATTGTGTCATGTTATGGACTCATCGTAAAAATCCCTCACTTTGTAAAATCCTCATAACCATTTTTTTTACCTTTTTTTTAATGAGTAGATATGTGCTGCTCGACATAGTACTGTGAACCATATGAACTCATATTTTGTCCACCACAACTGGTGCTGACATGGCCGAATGTTGCACATATGCCCGTGGTGCCAACCCGTATGCACCAGATGTGTGTTATTGAGTGCCTGGTAGTAGATCCCATAAAAACTCTAAAGTTAAGCATTATGGCATGGAATAGAACTGGGATGGGTGACCACTTGGGAAGTCCCGTGGACTGCACCCTTCTTCCTTCTTTTTTTAAGTTCTAGATTTTAGAATTTTCTAGAATTTTCCAAAATTTTTCATAATTGTCCAGATTCTAGAATTTTCCAGATTTTTTTTTCTAGAAGTTTCCAAATTCTGGAATTTTCTAAAATTTTTTATATTCTGGAATATATATTTTTTCTTTTGTAAAATAGAATGGAGCGGCACATGCTGGTAGGTCGGATTGCCTTGGATGCCTACAATCTACACTGAGCCTCTTGTTGTCTACAAAACATAATAAAATAAAAAGAAAACCTAAACTAATAGCATTAAAGAAAATTTTAATTTTTTTTTTGTTTTTTTAAATTGAACACTATAATAGCGCTCATCGTGTTGTGGGTGATAACATTGAATGTGGGGTCTCCCCCATGCTTGCAATCAAGCAAGCCTTTGGAATTTAGGGCTTGTGATAAGATCTTAGTCTATGTCAAAAATTTGATACAACTAAGTCTTTGTTTGTCCCATCCCCTTCTTTATTCAGTTTTATGATACATTGTAGCATGAGAAGAGAATCTTCTTGGATGACCTCAAAATTAGACTCTTCTAACTCATTACTCATTAGATGATTGTGCAGGTAGGTGGATGACTATTGTGTGTACAAATTTTTCATCTATCATTTTTCTTGTTTTGCATCTAATATCAACATCAATTTTACCAAAGTTTTAGGAAATATTAAGCCTGAAAATTTTACCATTAAAGTTGGACGTTTGAGATAGGTTTTGTCTAATATTACATTAACATGTTGACCTATCACCCTCATTGTTTTTTATTGTGGTTCCCATGGCTTCAGTGTAAATAGGCATAGTCCCGATAGTTTGAGGAATGATATCAGTAAGATTTCTCAACTGATTCATAATATCAAACTTAGGTGGTGTTATCTCTCTGGTTTTCCATAACCATTGGGTATACGGTGGAAGTCCTTCATTAATTGCTTGTTCAACAACACAATTTATTTCTACACTATTATGGCACATTGGGTTTATTACCATAATTCCTTGGTCAGCTAGTGAATTTAAATAGTTTTTGTTGGAATTCAACTCTAGTGATGCCAACAACTGTTTTGGCCTGGTAGAAGGTAAAACTGGTAAACTAGGATATTTTGATGGTTGTGTTTGTGGAATCAATTAAAAAGTTACTTTATTTATCATTTCAAATGGCCTTTGGGATGTTAGTCCTTGGGATGAAACACACATTGGGCAAACTCATATAGAAAAATATTTGATAGATTTTTGTTATCCACAAAATGGTTGCAAAGAGAGTATACAATCTCTTTAGATATTTTATTGCAAGTGCAATTGAATCACAAACCCATTATTTTGACTTGTGATTTACCCAATAATGATCATTGGTAGGAACCTAGGGTTCCTAGCACATAAAATGATAAATAAATAATAAATAACCTAAATCTAAAAGAATCGCCTTTTGATATTGTCGGGAAGTCCCTTCAATAAATTATATTATATTTTATATTCATGGATGATTTGAATGATAAGTTCTTACAATGTTTTATACCCACTCTAGGGTTATAGGTGAAAGGTTGCAATGCTTCCTAACCCTAATCTTATAATAATATAATAATTAATATAATTAATTATTATATTATTTTATTATTATAACCTTAAGATAAAATATATTATTATTATTAATTAATGTTAGGATAGGATCCTAACATGCCACCCCTCCTTAAAATAGCTTTGTCCTCAAAGCTAGGAAGATTGAAAAATATGTTTTAGCGTCTATATAGTTCATGAAGGTATTCATTAGCATTGATTATTTCCTCTTGATTTGAATCTAACTTCACATTAGGAACACTTTTCACATAGAACACATGGTTGTTTTGGCTTTCATAGGGTCTATATTTTAGGTTAAGAACCTTCAATGTGCAAAGGGTATTATAAAGACCTTCGCCTCTGGGGTACGTTATTTGCAGGTAGAGACCTCGATTAACCTCAGGGTGATGGGACCCACATCAAAGAGTTTACGTGATGTCATGTTGCATATAACAACCTCATATAAATCGTCCCTTTATTTTTTTATTTCAAGGTCTTCAAACATAAGCAGACCCCTTCTCCGTATTAAGAAATTTGTGGCATGATTTTATGAGACACGGCCCCGAAAGGTTGTATAAGCCCTTAAATCAGTTACGATGCTCTTGGATGTTGTATCCATGTGAAGTGAGAAATCACCAATGCAATCTGGCAGTTGACAGCCCATATGATACATGTGTACATTATACCTCCAATGTTTGAGGAGTCGGAGGTCTCACCTCCAGTGCTTCAACTAATATATTATGAATGTTTTATCCAAGAGAATATTCAATGACTTTACATCACGGTGGAATACAAGCTGAGATACCACAGAATGCAAAAACAACAGAGCTTCGGTTATCTCCATGGCAACCCACAGACGAGACTCCCAATCCAAAGACTCCTCACCCGAGTGCAAATACTGAAACAATGTCTTATTAGGGATAAATTTGTATACCATCAATGGAAATTGAGTTTTGAAGCAGCACCCATGCAATTTCACAATGTTTCTGTGAATAATTTGAGACAGAATGATGAGTTTGTTGATAAACTGATCATCTTCCTGTGGATCAGAAATCTCCTTGCACCTTTTGATTTCTACATCTGTGCCATCTAAAAGAATTCCTTTAAATACCGTTTGGTAGGCACCTCTTCCCAGTATCATATCGCTTGAAAAAATTTTGAGGCCTTTGCGAGCTTTGTTGTAGAATATATGTTCAAGTTTTCTGGTCTACCCATGGAAGCAATGTATTTATGCAACTGGATACCGCCTTTTTGTTGGAAATATTTGGCCTTCACAACTTTCTTGTGTCATTTCTTCAGCCACCAAAATAGTACTGTTGCTGCCAAAGATACTCCAATGAATGAAGAAACAAGACCTATGGTTGCAGGAATGACGTATTTGTTTGACCTGGCGGACTTGCATCCACTACTATTTTGAAGGCCATCTCCTACATAATCCTTTGAGCATGAACAATTGTAATGTCCAGGCAGATGATAACATGAGCCTTTGGGTGATTCAACGCACTAATTTTTTTACTTCTGCATTTGTTAATATCTATGCAATCAGTGTTGTTACGGTAACCAGTTCCTTCAAATCCAAGAAGACATGCACATACGTGGCCCTGCCTTGTTGAGGAGTTGCTACAATGGGCCTCCTCTGTGTAGGAGTAATTGGATAGTCCTTTAGTTGCTGGGCAATTCATATCACCCATACCCCAATCAAGGCATAGAGCATAACGACCTATCCTAAGCATTCCTATTTCTTTCTTGGATATGTTAAAGGTAGTTGGATCTAGTATTGCCGAGAACCCACACAAGTTGCAAGAGTTCACATATTTAATTCCTCCATCGGTGAAAATTTTTACCACTTCCTGTTTCCATGAATGCTAGCCTCACAACAACCATAATAATTTTTAGTATTGTGGATCGTATTGATTTAGACATGCTGCTTTACAACTCCCTCTGATCCCTT
This sequence comes from Wollemia nobilis, assembly GCA_028583015.1. Classification (NCBI taxonomy): domain Eukaryota; kingdom Viridiplantae; phylum Streptophyta; class Pinopsida; order Araucariales; family Araucariaceae; genus Wollemia; species Wollemia nobilis. The sequence continues at coordinate 3,331,722 of JAQPPZ010000569.1, read as the reverse complement.
TCTCGTTAACAAAAGAACCACTTGAATTGCAGCCCTACAAGCCTATTGAAAGAAGAAACAGTGAAAGGGCCATCTGGGCAAAGACTAAACACCATGTATGCATCATCCATGTAGTCTTTGAATGGAATATGGTTGAAGTCTTAATGTCAAGTGACCTTTTTAGACCACCTTCGCAATAGGGACTTGTCACATACATGCGGATTTGCACTCTAAAATGGAAAAATATTGTGTGTTTGCTAGTTTGGGATGAATGGCACACATCCTCCTAAGCATGTACAACCTCAAGTATCCGCTCCACAGTTGATCAACGATAAGTCAGGATGTAACGAAGCATACTGCAACTTCCAACGTGAGACTAGGGTTGTTTCTAGAAAGCTTTGATTTTTTTTTTTTAAATAATTACGCATGGCCGAGCTACAGAAACACTGATGTTCTAGCTTCTATTGTCTAAATAAGTGCTCATTTCTTGGACGGAACTTATTTTCGTACATGTTTCTTATATGCTTATTACCAAGATTATAAGATATAAAGAAGACTACACCATTCACACCTAGTATGTGTACGTATGTTCTTATGTTGTATGGTCTTATGCTTTTCTATGAGCGCTTCAATAGACAATGATGGGGCTTCTTAAGGTGTAATTTCCACTACTCCAGGTTAATGCTCCCCATAGGAAAGTATACTTTGCTATAATTTTTAATTCAGTTGTTACATTATACAACAGTTTATGCTTGACGACGGTGAAAGAGAGTGTATCTGGTTCCACCGTCACATTTACTCTAGAAGGTATTTTCACTATGGCCTTATATGTGGATTTGGCAGACCTTCGACATCGTTCGTGGAAATATAGAAGATAAAGGATTGTCTGTCAATTTAATGATGCAACAACATCTAATTTCTGGGCACAACAACAGTAACAACAGTCTGTAACCTCTCCAAATATCAATGTTGCTCTTTATTTTGATCAATATTGAGCAAGCAGATGTTCTGAATGAAGTTTGAATTTACATAATTGTAGAAAACTATAGACTCTAGAATTCATGTCCACATTTATTTACGTCTTTATTAATATGTCCTCCTTACCAACAAAGGCAAGCATTATTTTCTTTGACAACTGCAAAGTATATTGTGCAACTGTAAAGTATTTTCTTTGACTGTATATTTTAGTCTTCTCTCCTTATGGCGCCATTGTGGTGGACTGTAGAGTTCTCTCCTTATTGTAGTCTTCTCTACATTTCTTTTTAACATGATGTTTGGAAATTTATATTATTTTCATCAAAAGTAATATTATGAATTGATTTCATCTTGGGAAACTGTTATGCTTGGCAGCACGCTGGTAATTTGGTAACCAACCAACTCAACTTTTTATTCAACATATCCATTTTTCTTTCAATTTTTTAGTTTTTTTTTTTTTAACAAATCACTCTGCCTTGCAGTGAATCATCACCTTGTAGTTTCGCAATTTCTAGTTAGTCAGTTGTTAGTCGGGGAGAATTGCATTATAAAATATGGTGGTGGCCATGGTGGAGGGCGACTGTCCATTTGTAACTTAATAGGTGATAAACAACATGTCCCATATTTGCCTTTTGAATTTCCTATGAACAACAGTTTGAAAACAATGTGACTTGCTGCCTTGGCCGCTTCTGCAATTTTACAATCAAAACTCACTTTTCCTTGTTCGTCTTGAAACTTCATAATAGGAGAATCAAATTTCAAAAGAAAAATCTGAAACAACTCGGGCAGATAGGTATCATCAAATTCTTTCACTATTGGATATAAGGTTGGGCAGACATAATTCTTGTCGATCCAGGCCTTCTCATTAAAACTTGGATAAACCCTGTATTCTATTTTTTTGGAATTATTTACCTCTTCCTTGTGGTATACTTTTGTAATGGGAAAATTTGCATTTTTAGGGTTTACTAATTTTTCTCCTTCCAAAAATGCATTATATACCATTTGAAAATCTTTGCCTTCTACCTTTTCGGAAGAAATTTTTTTTCTAGGGTTTTGATTTATTTCTTTCTTCCCGAAAGATGAAATGGATACCACCTGAGATTCAATGACTATGGGCTCCTCCTCTACCTGGGCTTCCATGGCTATGGGTTCCTCCTCTACATGGGATTCCATGGCTAGGGTCTCCTCTTGCATTTCCATTAAATATTGTATAATACGATCAGAACGTTCCATTTGTTTTTTTTGTTTTTGTTCAATCATTCTTCTAATTTTTGCAATGTCATTTTTCATTTCCTTGACCAATATGGTTGGATCCATAAGGCTCTGATACCATATGGTAGGAACCTAGGGTTCCTAGCACAAATATTGATAAATAAATAATAAATAACCTAAATCTAAAAGAATCGCCTTTTGATATTGTCGGGAAGTCCCTTCAATAAATTATATTATATTTTATATTCATGGATGATTTGAATGATAAGTTCTTACAATGTTTTATACCCACTCTAGGGTTATAGGTGAAAGGTTGCAATGCTTCCTAACCCTAATATTATAATAATATAATAATTAATATAATTAATTATTATATTATTTTATTATTATAACCTTAAGATAAAATATATTATTATTATTAATTAATGTTAGGATAGGATCCTAACAATCATCTAAAGCCATTTGGATTCCAATCTATGTGTAACAAATCTAATATAGCCATGCTGAATATATTTATTTTTATTAGCTTGGGCCTTATATTTAGATAGTTGGCCCTTGAGCATTAGGGTTAGGGTTAATTCTAATTTAATCTATATACACGAATATTTATTTGGTAGTTGAAATCATCTTTCATATTCAAATTTAAGTTGCATATTCTATGCATATGAGACTTTACCCTCTCTAATTGGCTATGAGAATTCACCCTCTTTAAGTGGTTAAGAATTTGCATTGAATTGAATTAATTTTTGGATTATTGCATATTTGATTTTCTTGCAATTGGATCTAGATTATTATTGTCATTCGGGTATCGTCATTTGTGCATTATTGTATTGCTAGTGCTATTGCTATTTCTTGAAGTTATTTCATAACACTATGTGGCTTCAAGACCCTAATTTATTTTAGATAGTTATGTTATGGTGGGATAAAGCAAATTTTGAAGGAATACCAAATATTTGGTAAAATTTTTACAGAAAAGAAATAAATTTGAATCAAAGCTCGAAAATTTACAAGAGATAGTAGAAACTAATGGAATAGATTAGGATTATTATGTGAAAGAAAAAAATTACTTTCTAATAATCATAATGCGTTGAAAAAGGAGGAGTCATATTGGTTCTAAAATTCTAGGGAGAAAATGGCTCAATGAAGGAAATAGAAATACAAAAAAAAAAAAAAAAATCATACTATAGCAAAAACAATATTTTCTTCATATAAAAAATATTGTAACTCTAGATGGAAAAATATTGAGGAAGAAGAAGATATAAAGAAATAAGCAATTAATTATTTCAAAAATATTTTATTAGATATTGGGAAAGATAAGGAGGCATAAGATAAGATTTTGTAAAATATTCCATCAATTATCATATAGGGAAAAAATGAAATCTTGATGAAGATATCCATGGATGAGCTATATGAAGCACTTTTCTCATTCTATCCTAACAAGGAAATTGTCTCTGATGGATTTCCTGTAATTTTATTTCAAAACTTTGGGATTTATTAAAGAGTTATTATTGGAGATATTACATTATTTAGTAACATTAAAGTACCATGGGGAACTATTGTAAATATTAGTTAAGAAGTGTGTTAAATATTTGTCTAATTTACGTGTCAAAGCATGGAGAGTTTTATGCGCTATGTAATAAAGTGTACAAAGTATCAAGTGTGCAAGTGGAAGGTGTGCAAGTGTGACTTGTGAGTGTGCAAGGCGTCAAGAGAGCAAGTGAAGAGTCATAGGTGTTAGGTGTAAAATGTGAAAGTAAAGAGTCATGTAAGATGTGTCAAGATGGAAAATGAGAGGTTATGTAATTATGAGAGCTTTATCATAAGTTATGTATTTAAAAGGTTGCATCTCCCATGAGTTTGAGGAGATTAGTAGTTACGAGTATTGAAGAGTCATTTGTAAGGTTATATATTGGATACAAAGCTCCATACTATGTAACTCTTGTAATCCAAATATTTTGAATATAATGAAATGTGTTTTGTATTGTGAGAAATATTTGAGTTATTATGTGAATGTAATTTTATGTGACTGATATTTGATCTAGGTAAAATTTACTTGTGACATAATCTAGCTTAATTTCCATTAGTGGTATTAGATATTTCTTGAGCCACTTGAGCTTGTTGTTTTCTAGGGACATGAGACTTCGTGAAGGAGAGAAGAAATATTATTGCATGGAGGAGATATTATTGAGGAGACTACTACAATTGAGATATTGAGAAGATTACTAAGTTAAGAGAGATTTACATTGTGAAATGCATTGTGAATATTTATGTTGAAGAATGTGAGAATATATGGATGAATATTACTATGAAGCAGATTTAAGGTCGAAGGAAATATTATGAAAATATTGCTATGAGGAGGAGAATGTCTAAGAATTTATTGTGCTTGCATTTCATTGATAGATTGTGTTGTGAAGGAGGCTAAAGTTTGGAAGAGGTTGAAATTTGAGGTGCATATTGGAGGTGAGATACAAAGTGCCCATATTCTATGTTATGTACAAAGTGAAGAGAGCTATGAGTGCTTGTTGAAGTTTTTGAGTGCCAAGAAAAAGAGAATGTGTTAGAAGTTGTGTTGAAGCATCTGAGATACAAAAGTGCCTAAGCCAAAATGGGAAGTGCATTTGAAAAAGAAGTAACATTTGTGGATCAACATATATTAAGAAGAATAATTCAGATATGTCAAAAATTCTTGAGAAATATTACGTTTCCCTAGATAATCGCCATGTATGCATGGAGAAGGTAAGCAGTGAATGCCTAAGGTATAAGTTATTTTCTTGTCGCATATTTTGGAATTGAGCACTATTTTAGGCAATTTTAATTTATTTTTATGCATTATAAAGTTTTGGAGGTTGAGTGATTAACCATTAAAATATTTATATTTGCATTTAAAAGGAACTAATTAGAAGGAATGAATTAATGATTCAGAGGCATAAGGAAATTAAACATTTGAATTGAAATGTTGATTAAATTTAAATATGAGTTAAATTTAGGAGATATAATGGAACTAAGTGCTAAAAATTTGAATTGAGTGGAGTGTTGATTAAATTTAAGTTAAAATTTAATTGTGAATTTAATGTGGAGATATATGAATTGAATGAATGAATGGATATGGAATGAGGTGAATGAATTGAAATTTGAAATTTTTGAAATTAATGAAATTGGGAATAATTGATTGATTATGAAATTTAAAATTTTGGGAGATAAAAGGAGAATTAAATTTGAAATTTTATGAATTTGAAAATTGATGAATGTGAAAATAGATTCATGAAATTGGGCTGAAATTTGAAAATTAAAAATTGAGTGATTAAATAAAGAGGAGAATTTTAAATTAAATTTTGGAGTTATAATGAAGATGATAAATTGAGATTAATTACTTGATTTGAAATTGAATTGTTTGAATAAATTGATTAAAAATTTAAATTTAGGATAACTAAGGCATTCTACATAAAAAAAAAAAAAAATTTATTCAAAATTAATGCATCACAAATATCATACAAATCTTAAGGGTCATATTTTATGATAAGATTTTTTCAAGCTTAAAGACATTGTCAAAGGCATGTGAAAATATCACATAAAATCCATAAAAAAAAATGATAAATGAAGAAGATACATGGTGCATAGATTCAGTGGCAAGTAACCACATGATAGTAAATTTATATTGGTTTGATTCGATATAAAATTAAATCGAACTTTCCAATGAAAATAGCAAATGGTAAGGTTACCATGTACAAGGACTTGAAAATGTTACACTTGGTTTCTCATATTCTAAATGCATGTTAGAATATATATTGTATGTTCTAGGTTTAACATATAACCTTATTTCAGTATCTCAATTGTTTGACAAAGGAAGAACTATGGAATTTAAATACATCAATGGAAATAAAAAATGTCTCAATAAGAGACATAATAGAATTGAGGCCATAGGATCCATCAAGAATGGAATATTTGCATTATATGTAATGGGATTATTACAATAATTTTTAGATCATATATTTCCATAAGATAATATAATGATGTATTTTTTAATTCTCATAAGAACATGAAACGGGGCATTGGACTAGACACAATGCTAGAATATCAAGCAGAATCAATAGGAAAACATTTTGGATGAAAGCAAGAAGAAAATAGAAGATGAAGATTTAAGATTAAAATTCTTCACACAAAATAGTGTAATATGAAGGGTGTTGGAGATATTATATTATTTGGTAACATTAAAGTACCATGGGGTACTATTGTAAATATTAGTTTAGGAGTGTGTTTAATATTTGTCTAATGTATGTGTCAAAGTGTGGAGAGTTTTATGTGTTATGTAATAAAGTGTGGAAAGTGTCAAGAGTGTAAGTGTACAAATGTAAGGTGTGCAAGTGTGACTTGTAAGTGTGCAAGGCATCAAGAGAGCAAGTGAAGAGTCATAGGTATTAGGTGTCAAATATGGAAGTAAAGAGTCATGTAAGATGTGTCATGATATAAAATGAGAGGTTATGTAATTATGAGAGCTTTATCATAAGTGAGGTATGTGAAAGGTTGCATCTCTTATGATTTTGAAGAGAGCAATAGTTAAGAGTATTAAAGAGTCATTTATAAGGTTATATATTGGAGATAAATATTTTGAATATAATGAAATGTGTTTTGTATTGCGAAAAATATTTGAGTTATTATGTGAAAGTGATTTTATGTGATTGATATTTGATATTGGTGAAATGTACCTGTGATAAAATATGGTTTAATTTCCATTAGTGATATGTTTGTTATGGTTTAATATGACTAGAAAAGAAAGGTTATAATAAGTGTTATCAATACCGCTTTTATTATGTTGGTTCCTAAGAAAGGCAATACAAATATTTTGATATTTTTTTTTGAAGAAGCCTTTGTAATATGATTTATAAGATTATTTCAAAAATTATGGTAAATAGGTTGAAATATATTCTAAATTATGTTATCTCATAGGAACAAGGTGGTTTTATTTATGGTAAGCAAATTATTGATGGTATAATCATGACACAGGAGGCCATACATTCTCTTCATTCCATGAAAAAACTAGATATGCTTATAAAATTAGATATGAACAAAGCATATGATAGAGTTTCCTCAAGTTTTCTACATGATATTCTCAAAATGTGTGGTTTTAATTACAATTGGTTTGAATGGATTAAATATTATTATAGCAATACAAAATACTCTATTTTGATCAATGGATCTCCTACTAGTTACTTCAATTCATCTTGTGTACTCCACCAAGTTGATCCATTATCTTCTTATCTATTAATTATTCTTGTAGAGGCATAGGGAGAGCTTTCTCAAATCCAAAAATGGAAGAAAAAATAAAAGGTATTTAAGTTTTAAAAAATGGTCCCTTTGAATATCATCTCCAATTTGTGAATGATACTTTTCTTTTGGTCCATCCATTAATAAATGAGGTTATGGAGTTTAAATAAATATTATCATGCTATGATAAATCTACTAGACAATTGGCTAATACTACAAAATCCAAGATTTTTCATTAAAATTGCCCTAGTTTCAAAATGAATTATTGTGGTTATTCTATGGTTTAAAGTTACAATTTGTCATCAACCCAATTGGGTTTTCCTTATAAATGAAATAAAAAGGATCTTTGGATCTCTTGTTTGGATAGAATGAAAGCTTGTTTGGTAGGTTGAAAAGGTAAGTTCTTAATCACAACAGGAAGGCTATAAATCATAAATATTGCATTACAATACATCCTTATTTATATGATATCAATTTCAAATTTTCCAATAGGTATAGCATTAGAAATTGATAAAATTCAAAGAGAATTTCTTTGGAAAGGATGTGAGTATAAATCTAGGTTTCCTCTTTGTAAGTGGAAGAGGGTTTGTAAAGGAAATAATATTAGATAAGTAGGAATACATAATTGCAGACTTATGAGTTTGGTCTTATGGGTAATGCGTCGATGGGGATTATTTGGAGATCAAAGAAAAAATTGGAAAAAATATTACTTCAAAAATATATAGGTTCTCTTGATGCAACAAAATTATTTAGGAAAATAACTTTACCCAAATAATCATCAACATGTAACTTTATATTAGATAGTTTACAATTGATAAATAAACATATTAGATGGTTATTCAATGAGGGAAATTATACATATTTGTGGTCCAATGCTTAGTTGAAGCCTTATTCTCTTATCTCTAACTCAAAATTTCAACCATTGGCTTAGGCATACCTATATTTTAAAGGTCAAAGGTCAAATACTACATTGATATGAGAAAAAACTCTAAATCATGTATTTTTATTAGTAACTTGGTTGAAGGAGAGGAACACAAACAAATTGTAGATGAACTTCAAAATAAGATTCAATAGTTTTATTTAATGATATTTACATGAAAGGATTAGTTTGTTTGGAATCTATCAAAATATGGTGGGTGCTCTATCAAGTTGGTATATTATATCAATCAAAAGTTTCTACTCCCAAATATTTTCCTTTTTTTGATCACTAGAGGCCCTCCCTAAGGCCTCAACATTCCTTTGGTTAACAATTAAAAGTAAGATTGTTATAGGAGAGAGTCTACAAATAAGAGGATATCATGTACCTTTCATATGTGCCTTGTGTGATAAGTATTTAAAAATATTAGGTCATTTACTTCTTTACTGTCCCTTTGGTTACAACATTTGGTGTTAATTTTAAAAAAATGAAAATTTATTGGGTAGCTCTATCAAAATTGAAAGAAATGATGAAATTTTGGATTAATTATTTCAAATTTATAACATTATGTAATATGTGGAGGATTAGTCCTTAAATTATTTGATGGAATCTATTGCTTGAAAGGAATAATAGAATTTTATAACATAAATCTCAAAATCTTGCCCAAGTTTGAAATCAAATTATTGCCTCTTTTACCAAATGTTTAAAGATATGGTGCTCATCATGGGAATTGTCAAGTGTAGACAAAGAGGTGGTAATAACTTAGTTATAGGATTTGAAAATACATGGAAGATTCATTTACAATAACAACATTAAAAAAATGGATCTAATTTGATATAGGGTAAGAATATCCAAAAATTAGGTAAATCAAAATTAATTTTGATGGTGCTTCTAAAGGAAATTTGGAATAATTTTAATGGAAGTGGTATTTTTTTAAATAATGAAGGAACAATTCTCCTCGTTCAAAATCATATGGAACTTCAACTAACCACTATGAAAATTATAGGAGACTTCTTATAAATATTACAATTACAACAGAAAAATGATGGAAATATATTTCAATTGAGGGGGATTCATAGATTATCATTAATGCTATCAACAAAAATGGATGTGGGGATTGGATAAAAAATAAAATTATTGCAGATGTTGATCATCTATTATTGGAGGTAATATCTTACAAATGTGAATATAGTTATAGAGAAATAAATAAGGTAGTAGATAATTTAGCCAATTAGAGTGGTGATCTTCATCTTGGTGAAATTCAAATTTTAGAAGGCAATGGCAAAGTGAGATTTTATTTCTTAATCAAAATGACGTCAAGAAGCTTATTGTGGAAACATAACACTTTAATGAAGTGTTTTTATTTATTTACATATTGGAATTTATAGCTGCCATGATGATCCAGGCATGTTGTTCGTCTTTATGGTCACCATGGTATTTTGTGTTGTTCACCCTGAAATTCACCACACAGTACTCCACGTAGTCCACCCCTATAACCACCATGCCATATTTATTTTAAACCTTTTAATCCACTAAAATAACTAGGAAAGGAACAAGCATTCAATCTAACGAGGCCTGAGATTTGAACCCTGGGCGTCCATCCCCTTACGGGGTTTCACCACACCAATTGGTCTACACCTCAGACCCAACACTTTAATGAAGTTAAATAATATGTTTGAGAGAAAAATAAATATAATATTTATGATAAAAAGACATGTTGGATATAGTTTAATTCACCTAATAGCAAATGTTCTATTTTGGTATTTTCTTAGGAGTGTTCCCCAATAAAAGCCACCTATAATTTAATAAAAAATATATTTTGAGATCAAAAAATAAAGTGGTCAAAATATATTTATAGTTAGCATGTGAGCCATTTCTTTAGACTTATATATTAAAATGGAAAATTTTCTAATAAATATAGACTATGAAATGAATTATTATAATATTCATGTCTCCTAGTTTTATAATATATAGGTCATTTGATCATAGTTTCTGATTAAAATTATCAATCAAAGGTTTCGTTATACTAAGAGCTAAACTTCAAATTCCATGAATAAAATAAGATAACCCATTAATATTTGAATCATAATATACAAGTTATATAAAACAATCCATCACTAAGCTTAAAATTCACTAGTGTAAATGTTTACTATTTCATACTAGATTTTATATTCATAGATTCCAAAAATATATATTAAAAAGAGATCCATTTGTGTTAACTTATTCTATTAGACTATCATTTAGTATAGTTATTTTTCTAGAAATCAAAATGACCTAGAAAACAACCTACAATTCCTTGAAGAATTTTGGAATATGCCTTTTCAATGGTAAATGTTGATAAAATAAAATTACAATTTTCAGATCCAAAAGAAAACTTATCTCACAATTTATTTGAGAAAAAATCTAGAGCATTTTTGGTATTAAAAATATCTTGGAATTAAATATTAGGCTTGATGGTTAATGGTCCTGGTCCTAATGTCTCTTGCAGACGGATGGGTCAGAATAATCAGGTCCGGAGGGCTGGCAAATGGAATCCGCCTCCTCCGGGAGTGCTGAAAATTAATACGGATGGATCTTCCCAGGGTAATCCGGGTAATGCTGGTATTGGTGGTGTGGGGCGGGATAGTAGTGGTACTATCCAATTTTTTTTCTCTTGCTTTAAGGTACATCATTCTAATAACTTCATGGAAGCACTCGCAATTTTATATGCTTTGGAGCAAGGGTATGCTTTGGGTTGGCGTCGGATTGTTTGTGAATCTGATTCTCAGATTGTTATAAATTTGTTAAATTCTGGAGATAGTCTTCATGGTTGTTGGCGGTTGAGTTGGGTTGCTCGGCAAATTCTTAATATCTCTGCTCACTTGGACTTCATTTCTTTTGTGCATATTCCTCGGGAGTGGAATAGGGTAGCGGATTTGTTAGCTAAATGGGCTTCTAAGTTTCAAGATGGTTGGGATGTTCAAAATTGGTCTCAACTTTCTTCTGATTGCTCTCAATATCTCTCTTCTTTATTGAGAGCTGATATGTCTGAATAGCTTCTGCTTTTTCTTTGTATCATGAATGTTTTGCTGAGTTAATAAATTTTTACCCTCTTTTACAAAAAAAAAATATATATATCTTGGAATTGCCTAATGACTTTGGGTAAGGAATGAGGAGTGATGAGTATCACACCATGAATGAAGGTTTCAATTACATTGGAAAATATTAACATTTAATATACATAATCCCATTTCAAAAAATTAGGAATAAATTTCAATGATAAATTAAATTGCAACACCTATGTATCTAGAAGAATTTTTTGCAAGTTAAGAGGTCATATATTTGATAGAAGATAAATGTGAAAATATAAAAAAAAAATATTTTCTATAAATCTATATCCAAATCATGCTTAATGGGGTGAAATATTAGGTGAAAGCATATCTCAAGACTCACTAAATAATATTAAATACATGAACAAATAATTTATATAAATAATTTTAAAATTAAGAGTGAAACATCAAATGGAATTAGATCAATTGATTAAATATCTCAAATTTCAAGGAGGAAACCCAGGTTAGAATCTTGCTAAGTGATACATGTATAACTTCCAAGTTGTTGTAATACCACTATGTGGTCATGATGTCATATAGGTGGGACCTATTTCAACCCCATATAATGAGTTTTAAAAATTAAGAATAGAACATTTTATACTATATTATTTATTAATAAGTTATGCTTTAAAAGGATGTTAATATTATTACATGCAAAATTTATTACTTAAAGACTAATGCCTAAAATACCCTATTTAAGCCACAAATATATTTTTTGAATATAAAAGTTAACATATTTTTTAGATTATATGATTAAATAAATACTTGACATAAATTTCACCACTCAAAGATAATTTTTATATTAAATTTATGTCACTAGTTATATTCTATGTTAATTGCAGTATGACACATTTATTGATTTTATAGTTGCATTATAATGATGTGATAATGTGTGTCATAAAAGTACTACAGATATGATGCACAAGTGGTTGTCACTAGTTCTATTATATTTTAATTTTTTGTAATAAAAGAGGGGTAAAAATTTATTATATCAAAGAGACCTTACAGCTGAGAACAAACAACCACCAAAAAATAACCAATAAAAACCTCAACTAGAAATATCCTTAGCAAGTAAATTATGAAGATATTGAGAATAGTCAAAAGGGAGGTGATCCCAACCCTTAACAAACCAATTCCCCTAAAATTGAGAAGCCCATTTGGTCAAACAATCCGTAACCTTATTCCATTTTCTAAGAATGTGAACAAAAGAGATAAACTCCAAATTACAACAGATTTGAAGAATCTGTTGAACAACCAAGGTCAACCTCTAGTGAGCATTATCAAGATGGCGAGTCTTTAAAAAATTGATAATAATATGTGAATCAGACATAGATTATCCTCCGCCAACCCATAGCCAACCCTTGTTCCAAAGCACAATAGATAGCAAGAGCCTCCATATAATTATTAGAGTGTATCCCCTTATAACATAAAAAAATGAAACAAGAATTCCCAACACTATCTCTCCCAACTCCTCGAATACCAGCATGCCCAGGATTACCCCGAGAAGACCCATTTGTATTGATCTTGAACACCCATGGAGGAGGAGGATACCATCTACCATATCTCTGCACCTTGTGTCTAACATCTCTTCTTCTAGATGAAATAGAAGGACGAGGACCATTCTCCACAGATCCCAAACTCTGCATCATCAAAATCTCCAACTGCTCCAAAGGAAGACTAATATGGCATTTAGAAGAGACAGTTTCCTGGATCATACCAATGATTCGCTGCCAAATATGAGGAACAGTAAGCTTCTTATCATAAAAAATTCTTCTATTTATTTCCAACCAAATCTGCCATAGAATGCAAGAAGGGCCAATAGTCCAAGCAACATAGAGAAAGAAAGCCTTAGTAGGAGGTCTCCCTAAACTCCTCCAAAAATCCAAAAGAGAAGAAGCATGGGAACAAGGCTGCTTCCACACCCTCACCAAAGATGCCAAATATCCCATGCAAAATAACATTGAAAAAGTAGATGACTTGAAGACTCTTCACTGTTCGCACATAAAAAATAGAAAGAAGGTCCCTAAAAACATTTCTTTTGCAAATTACCCCAGGTAGGGCATCTATTGTGAGTAGCTAACCACAGATAAAAATTACATTTAGGCCAAGAGATCTTTGACCACACCTGCTTCCACCAGGGCACCTCAACATCCCCAAAATATTGTCGATCCAACTCCCTATATCCCAAAGCCATCGAATAAACCCCTCTAGGATCCAAGCCCCAAGCCAAAACATCATTATCCTATAAAGAAGAGCAGTTCCTAGAATCTAAAATACGATCCAACTCCTCTCTTTCCTGACAAGTACCCCCTACCGACCAATCTATAGGATCCTTCCAATGAACAACCTCAACCTGCCCAAATTTGTCAACAAATTTATAGTCCATAACCCGATGCCAACTTGCATCCAAAAATACCTTACACATATTTTGAAGATCAGGATACATGGATAAAATAGCAAGGAACCCATCCCAAGCATCCTACCAAAAGAGAGCCTTGGAACCCTTATGACATATCTAGAATAAGCCTTGCTTAACAAGATTCACCCCATTCTTAAGAGTGTTCCAGATGAAAGAGCCTCTACCAGACAAACTGTATCGAAGAATATCAGAGCCCTCAACCCCATTTAAATATTTATAAGAAATAATATTTACCAAATCTTGGTCTTGAGAAATACACCATCGCTAATAAAACTTAGCCGCCAAAGCCTCTCCATAAAGAGAAGACAAACGAAGACCCAAACCCCATTCTTGCTTCGGTCTACAAATAGTTTCCCACTTAACCAAGCTCCACTTCGAAGACTCCAAATTACTAGCCCATAAAAATCTTCTAGACAAAGAGTCCAACTCATGAATAAAGCTAGCAGGAGTAACCTAAATCATGCAGCTATAGATGCAAAGGGCCTAAACCACAACCTTAAGGAGTAAAACTCTACCAACAGAGGAGAGCCATCTAACAGTCCAATGAGAAACATGAGCACATAATTTGTCCAAAATGGAGTTCCAGATCTCACGAGGCAAAGGACCCACATAAATAGGAATACCCAGATACTGTAAGGGAAGAGCACCAATATGAAATCTTAGAATCTGCGCAATGCAAGCTTGTATAAACGGATTAGTGATAAAGAAGAAAATGGAATATTTTCCCTCATTAATCTTCTGCCCCGAAGTAGGAAAATATATATCCAAAGCCCTTCTGAAGTTGGTAGCTTCCCTAATAGAAGAAAGACCCATCAGAGCCGTATCATCCAAAAATTGAAGATGAGAATAAGCAAGTAAACTCATACCCCACCTCCAACCATGAATCAAACCCTGATTGACATGTGATTTTAGAAGTCTACACCTTTAGCCATAATGATAAACAAATAAGAGGACAAAGGGTCAGCTTGTCAAATACCTCTTGAGGCTTGAAACAAAGAAGATGGTTTACCATTAACAAGAACTGAATAAGAAGGTGAAGTAATGCAGCTCATCACCCAACTTACCTAGCTGGAATGGAAACCAAAATCTAGAATGATCTTGCTTAAAAAAAACCATTTAACCCTATCATAAGCCTTAGCCATATCCAGTTTCATAAACATAGTTTTTTTCTTAGAAATACCCATAGAGTGAATGGTCTCAGCAACAATAGTCACCCCATCCAGGATTTGTCTGCCCACCACAAAACCTCCATGTTCATAAAAAATGACCTTGTTAAGCCAAGGCTTAAGACACTCAGCAATCAGCTTTGTTATAATTTTATACACCACATTGCAGAGAGAAATAGGTCTAAAATTATCAAGATAAGTGGCTCCTTCTCTCTTAGAAATAAGCACCAAGAAAGTAGATTTTAGAGAACATAACATTTGATGAGATTTGAAAGACTCTTGCACAATAGAAAAGAGATTCAGTTTAACAATTGCCCAAAATTCTTGAAATAATTCCACTGA
Source organism: Wollemia nobilis (assembly GCA_028583015.1). Classification (NCBI taxonomy): domain Eukaryota; kingdom Viridiplantae; phylum Streptophyta; class Pinopsida; order Araucariales; family Araucariaceae; genus Wollemia; species Wollemia nobilis. The sequence continues at coordinate 3,316,362 of JAQPPZ010000569.1, read as the reverse complement.
AAAACCATCAGGCCTCAGAGTTTTTCCTTTATTCATATGGAAAACAATACCCTCAAGCTCATAAATAGAAATAGGATGCACGAGAGCATCATTCATTTCATTAGTAACCATATAAGGAATACAACTCAACACACTATTTTCTTCAACATCCGCAGATGGAGAATCCTAAGAATATAGAGAAGAGAAAAACCTAATAGTCTCACCTGAAATATCCTGATCTACAATTAACTGAACCCCCTGAGATAAAGTAAGAGATGAAATGATAGTATTGTTTCTTCTAGCATTCACTGAATTGAATAAGAACATCGTATTCCTATCCCCTTCTTGCAACCAATCAATTCTGACCTTCTATTTCCAATAAATTTCTTCTCTAAGTTCCCACTCAGCTAACTCCTTAAGGGCAGCAGATTCCTCTTGGATATTTCTCTTTGTAAGACCATAATTCCTAATATGTCTTGTAATAACATCTAAATTCTCTTGAGCATCCAATTTAGTCCGAAAAATATTTCCAAAAGTATGTCTATTCCACTTCTTTATCTGATATTTGACATGCTAAAGTTTCTTAACAAGAGAATACATAGCAGTACCATGATGAGAATACATTAAACCACAATATTTGACATGTTGAAATTTCTTAACAAGATGCCATTGCCAGGTTTAATGTCAATCAGGTTATGCAACAAAATCTTATTATTAAAAAGAAAATAAACTTGACCAAGGGCACCCACCCCTCCTCTTTTCTCCTCCAAACTGGTGATAGCATTGCAATAATCCAGGGATACAAATGAACCATCAACCGAACCTACCGAATATGATACCAAAGCACAATTTTCCCAAAAAGATCAATAGGGGCATAAAAATTAGTTAATAAAATCACCTCACCCGACTCTTGGGAAGAGGCAACCATAGAAAGAGAACAAATATCATATATCACCCATAAAGGAGAAAGCTTCTGATTATTCCAAAAAGTAACAATACCTCCAGAGCTTCCATGAGACCCAATGCATTGATATTTACCATGAACCCATAATTTAGAAGCAATATTAACCATACAATCCATAGATAATTTAGATTCTTGTAAAAAAAAAACATCAGGATAAAGGTTTATTCAAATCAAGCTCAAAAAATATACAGGCACAAGAAATTACCTTTTTATCCTATCTGAACTGCGAAGCCCCAATCGGCTTTCCCAGAAGCAATGCAATTGAATGAAGAATATCGCTCCTCTAGAGTTCCATAGGTAACCATGGAAGCCACACCCATATTGGAACTCGATATGGGATCTCCTCTGTTGGATTAAAACATGCATGCCACATTTTGATAAAAAGTTTAACTTGATTATAGAAATACGGACCCCCTTCAAAGACCTTGCAACAATCCACCAAGCACGAAAATGCAACCAAAAAATAATTATTGGCCCCCATCATAATATCCATGTCTCCCATGGGATTCCAAACATTGCGTGCCCAAGACTCCAACGCCAAAATCAAAACCTGAATACTAAGAAATTTATAAATTAGAGCATGCTTTGACATGTACTCAATATCCTCTGCAATTGAATCTGGTTGAAGAACCAAAACCAGTCTCTCCATAGCCTTCTCCAAACAACCATTCAATTTATTAACTTTAAAAAAACCATATGGGGAAGAACTCCATCAACCCCAAAACCATCTCCATATGAGGCCTCACCAGACCCCATGAGAGCCTCTTGGAATGATTTTCCATTCATACCAATGGCCCCTCCTAATGAAGCCATGTCTTTAACAAAGCAGTAGAACAGAAAAAATTACGGTCCCAAACTGCAGAAATAGCCCACCCCCAAACTTCAAAAAAATTCCTCACGCACCTCTGCAAACACCCACGCAGTAAAAGAGAACAACAAAGTCACATGCACCAACATGCACACCTCACAAAAATACATGCAAGCCCAACGTACCATCCACAAACCCCCACAATGCAATTCTATGATGAACTCAATATGACACATTGACACTAATATTTATAGTTGCATCAATATTAGTGTCAATATGCATTGTTTCATTGACTCAATATGCAACTATATTATCTATTCTATGTTAATTATAATATGACACATTTCTTGATTTTATAGTTACATCATGATGATTTTATTGTAATATGACACATTAGGGGCTTTGGAAAGTGTGAGGTAATTTTAAATTCAAAAACATTTTATTTGGCAATATGAAACGATGAAATGGAGGGTGTGGAGAGGTTTGGAATTTAATATGTGTGTTTTGACTTGGATGAGTAGTGGAAGATATTTAATGAATGTGGACTTTGGACCACCCATGTGAATTTTAAATTTGAATAAATTTAAATTTAAATCACATGGGGGTGTGAAAGGGGGTTTATGCATTTAAGGTGGGTGTTAGGTGGAATATTAGGAGGAAATGTGAGTTTAATTAGTGGGTAAGTAAGATTATGGGAGGATTAGGGATTGAGAAGAATAAATGAGGGATTAAGTGGAAATTAGAGGATTAGGAAGGGGATAAGAAAGGATTAAGATAATTAAATGGAGTAGGAGAAAATTAGAGAGAGATTAGGAAATTTAGAGGAATTTGAGGAAATTGGAGGAATTGGATGAATTTGGGTAATTGGTGAGTCAATTGGGAGATGAGCTTAGGTGCTTGTAAAAATGACTAATTTTGGGTGTCTACAATATCTACTATATTAGATTCAATGACCACATGGATAGGACAATATCTCCTACTACGAAAATAACTATTAAAATTTTAGTCTTTTAAACTCTTAGGACTATGGCAACATAACTAGGGAAATTAGACCTTCCTTTGATCAAACCAAATAATATTGAATGGAATCAATGTTATTATATAGGTAGGGATGATTCTCCTATGCTAGGGGTGATGGAGATGACCATGTAGGTTTTAAACTAGGCATTGTGATGTGGGAGCATCCATCATACAAACATTTATTAATCAAAGGATTATTACTAACGATGGGTCAAACCATTTGAGTAACTACCAAACCTTGCATATAAGGCGATAAGAGGAAGTAGAAATAAGTAGGTAGGAAAATAAGAGGATGAAAAATTAGGAAAGAAAAAGTAGGAGAGATAGGTAGTCATAGTAGGGTGTGTATCTAGTTTTGAGCAAAAGCTATATATTGTGAACATCATTGTAATATAGTACATTGATCATCATGTCATGTATAGCCTTCACACACATTGATAATATAATAATATTTCTTCTCTCATTATTTTATGTGTATATCGAATGATGAATATTTTATATTGTATACCATAGACTGGAATGTAGGTTTACAAGTGAAGAGTGGTCATAGTTTAGGCAAAACCAAATATTGTTATATTTTTTATTGTTGAAGTTATCTGATAGCCACTTGAGGAGTCATCATTCTAATAAGAAGGGACATTAAATGCTTTAGTTGTTCAAAGTGATGATTGTCATTTGAAAGAATGCAAGTAAAGTGGTGTCATTCAAAAATGAATGTGTAATTATGTTTTATGTTAAACTAAAGGAATATTATCATACAAGTGCTAAGGAAGAACCTTGATATTTAAGTGAATGTTATTACTCCATTCAAGTAAGTTTTTCCATTCAAACTATGTATTGTTAAAAATGAGGTCTAAGGTGTCGTTCAAATAATGTGCCATTCAACACAAGGTATTTTAAATGAAGGAGCCTTGTCATCTTGTGGTAGTGCCATCTTGTGCCACTAATGCCTTCAAATCTTACCATCTTGAGTAGTATCATATTATGCAACTTCTATATTATGACATTGCCTTCTAGTACCAATGTATTCATGACTGATTGTACATGTGATTACCATATGACTATAGTGAGGGACAAAATTCTAACTTTTACTACTTGAGAAGGTCATATTTTGGTAGATACCCTTATCATGACTACATCATTTGGTATTAGATCCAGTTAAAAGTTTTTAAATAAATGGCACAACAAAGAAGAGGAATACCACGTGGTATGGGATCCCAAACAATTGACATAGCTAAAATGCTAAGAGAAATTACCATCAAACTAAATGCAATAGAGACTATCTAAAGGAGATAATTTTATCGTGAGGTAGTTAGTGATAGTGAAGAGGAGAAAATTGGTCATACATAAACTCAATATGAAGATAAAGGAGAAGATTTGAAGCAACAGTTGATTTGGGTGATTTCAAATTTGGAAGGTAAACCAAAAATAGGTACTCTTAATTTTAATGGAATTTAAACCCTAAAGCGTTGATTGATTGGATAATATACATGGAGATATTCTTTGACTATGAATCTATGGAGGATCCAAATTGGATCAAATTGCATGTACAAGTCTAAAGGGACATGCTTTGATTTTGTGGTATCATGTCCAAATGGAGAAAAAAAAAGGAAGGATAAAATTCAACCTTGGGATAAGTTTGTATCCAAATTAAAATTAAAATTTCTACCTACTAATTATTAAAATGGATTATTTAGAAAACTACAAAATCTCAAACAAAAATAAATAGGAGTGAAAGAGTATATAGAGGAATTCTATAATTTGACCATTAGGGTTGGTCATACTGAAGATGATAAGGAAAAATTGGCATGATACATAAATGGATTATGGATTTCTATCCAATATGAGATTACTATAATTAAAATTAGGACTATTTATTAGGTATATTAATATGCATTCAAAGTAGAGGAAAAGTTGTTATGAAGGCAACAAAATAATGCTAGAGGAAGAGCACAACAAAGGCAAGAGGGAGAAGCTAGTACTTCTCATAATCATAGAGATAACAGAGATTCCTCAAAAGGAAGAGGAGGTTATGGTAAAATATTTCCTAAAAATTGTTATAGATGCGGAGAAGCTAGACATTGAGCATTTGAATGTCCAATAGTACAATAAAGCAATAATAAAGGAAAGGAATCTAGAAACCATATTACACAAGTAGATGAAGAAAGTATTGTTTCATCAAAGCACATGGAGGAACCAAAACAAGGAGAATCCCTTATGATGAAAAGGGTATTGTTAAAACCAGCCAAGAAGGTGCATGAACTAGAGTAAAGAAAGAGCATGTTCAAGATAATCTGTAAACCAGGAGGTAAATGGTGTAAGATGATTATGGATAGAGGAAGCACAAACAGTTTCAATAGATATGGTAGAGAAACTGGGCTTGGAAAGAATTGAGCATCTAAATCCATAAAAAGTGTCATGGTTAAAAAATATCACTAAATTTTAGTAACTAAACATTGTATGATAAAATTCCATATTGGTTCTTATAAGGATGCAATTCTATGTGACATCCTGCTAATGGATGCATGCCACATTTTATTGGGGAGACCATGGAAATTGGATACAAAGGTAGTACATGATGATAAACTAAACACGTATTCAATTGTCAAGAATGGTAAAAGTTATGCATTGAGTCTATTTAAAGGACAAAAGAGAAGAATTGGGTAGTAGTTCTCACATTTTCTTGATCTTTGGAAGATAATTATTGAAGGATATGGAGGAAGCATGCTTTGATTTTATGGCTAAACCCATAAAATATTGAACATATATGAAATCCAATGTTCCACATAAACTAAAGGGTTTTTTTGAAGAATATGTTGAGATTATCTCAAAAGAATTGCCTAGTGATTTGCCATATATGATAAGCATTAGTCATCAAATAGACTTTATACCTAGAAAAAATTTGCCAAACAAGGCAACCTATAGGGTGACACCAATAGAAAATGAATAGGTGAAGAGACAGTCCAAGAACTATTGGACAAGAGGTTGATTAGAGAAATATTGAGACCATGTGCAATACAAATCGTATTAGCACCCAAGAAATATGGATAATTCCATAAGCATATAGACTACTGAGCAATCAATAGATTACAATGAAATATAGAATTTCATTATCTCACATGGATGATTTTAGGGGTTGTTTAAGTGGATCAAATTACTTCACAAAATTTGATTTAAAGAATGGTTATCACCAATTTTGAATCAGAGAAGGAGATGAGTGGAGTTCTATGTTTAAGACCAGAGAAGGCTTGTATGAATGACTAGTCATGCCATTTAGGTTGACAAATGCATCTAACACTTTTACAAGATTAATGAATGAAGTATCAACAAATTTTCTTGGTAAGTCTGTGTTGGTTTATTTGGATGATGTTTTGGTGTTTAGAAATACAAAGTAAGAATATCTAATGCACTTGAGGTTAGTTTTGCAAAAGTTGAAAGAAGAATAATTGTTGATTAATTTGAAGAAATGCAGTTTCATGAAAAAAAAAACTAGTATATTTAGGTTTTTTCATATCCATATATGGTTTGTAGATGGGTCCAATAAAGGTAAAGTCTATTTTGGAGTACCTATAGCAAAGGATTATGTTTGAAATGAGAATTTTCCATGGTTTAGCAAGTTTTTATAGGAATTTTATCAAAAAAATTAATTGAATTTATGGTCCACTCATGGACAAAATGAAGGAGGATACACATGAGTTCAAATAGACAACTACAATAGAAAGGAGCTTTCAAATATTGAAAGAGAAAGTCATGGAAAAAAAAAGTTTTGGAATTGCTAGACTTTAACAAAACTTTCCAAGTAGATTGTTATACAAACAAGACAACCATTAGAGGAATATTGAGCCAAAAAGGTAGAACTATTGCTTATTTCAATGTGAAGATAAATAAATATATGAAGAACTATTCATTTTATGATCAAGATTTTTATGCCATTGTGCAAGCACTAAATAAGTGGAGGTATTACCTATTGCCAAAAGAATTTATGCTATTTATGAACCATCATGCTTTACAATTCATTAGCAACCAAGGTAAATTGAACCAAATACATATGAAATGGATAGAGTATATTTAAATTTACTCACTTATTTTGAATCATAGAAGTGGTAGTTCAAATATGATAGTTGATGCCTTGAGTAGAAGAAACTTATTATTGAATGCAATGAAGATTGAAGTTGTAAGTTTTAATGCTATGAAAGATATTTATGTTGTTGATTTGGACTTCAAGGAAGCTTGGACAATATGCAATGGCCCTACTCTATGAGATTGAATTCCATGTCCAAATTACTTTAACCAAGAAGGATTATGCAAGGGACATCAGTTATGCACACTATAAATATTAATGAGAGAGAACTTGATAAGAGAAAAACATAGTGGAGGACTAGTTGAATATTTTCAAATAGATAAAATTTGAAACAACATTGTGAAAGCTATTATTGGCTAGGAATAAGTGTAGATGTGCAAATATTTGTGCAAGTTGTCAAGTTTGTCAACATATGAAAGGAAAAATATGGAACACTTGGTTGTATCAACCATTACTGATACTAGAAAGACCATGGGAAGACATAAGTATGGACTTTATCCTAGTATTGCCTCAAACACAAAAGAGAAATGATTCAAATTTTTTGTTGTTGATATATCTTCAAAGATAGCACATTTTATACCTTGTAGAAATACAAATGATGCTACACATATTGATGATTTGTTCTTTAAATAAATTGTAATTCTGCATGGTTTGCCAAAAAGCATTGTATTGGATAGAGATGCCAAGTTTATAGGTTACTTTTAGCACAATTTTTGGAAAAAATTTGGCACAAAATTGAGTTTTAGTTCAACTTATCATCCATAAATGGATGGACAAATCAAAGTGGTGAAAAAAATACTTGGGAATTTATTGAGGTGATTAGTGGGTAAGAAGCCAAAATTATGGGATTATATACTAGCATAGGTAGAATTTAGATATAACAATTCAATAAATAGAAGCACAACCAAGAGTCCATTCCAAATTGTGTATGGAATTCATCCCAAAGAAGTAGATAAGTTATAGAGTACAACTGATTTATAGAGATCTAGTGTTGTAGTAGAGGACTTTATTGATTATATGTAGGATTTACATCAGGAAGTGAAGTTTGATTTAGAAAGGAGTGCTATAAAATACAAACAACGTGTTGATATCAAGAAAAGGATACAATACTTCTAGGTTGGAGACTTAGTTTTGGCATATTTGTAGAAGGTATGTTTCCTGAATGGCACTTATAACAAGCTCAAATAGAAGAAGATTAGACCTTATAAGTTCTTGAAGAAATTTGTAGCAAATTCCTACAAATTTAAACTCCTATAAGGAGTAGATATATCATCAATTTTAAATGTGATCGATTTGTATCCATACTATGAAAATCCTATGGATAATACCAAATATATCACATCTCATTTTTATAGAAGCATGGATAACACAATTTCCAAAAATAGTACAAGATGAAATTGAGGCAGTGATCGATTCTATAGTGGCCAAGTGGACAAGAGGTAAAGTATATGATAAGTATGTGGTCAAGTGGAAGAACCAAGTATTTGAAGCAATGACAAGGATGAATGCTTTCAATATTACTAAGTATGGAATATTAGTTACAAAATTCAAAAATTATTCATGAGTTTTTTCTTATGGAACATTTCCTCTTACTTGATGAGTATGATGTGGGAGCATCCATCATATAAGCATTTATTAATCAAAGGATTATTAATCATGGTTGGAAGAGCCATTTGAGAAACTACCAAACCTTACATATAAGGAGATAAGAGGAAGCATAAATGAAGAGGTATGAAAATAAGAGGATGGTGAGTCAAGAATGAAAGAGGAGAGAGAGAGAGAGAGGTTGTCATAGTAGGGTTTATATCTAGTTGTGAACAAAAGTTGGATATTGTGGACTCCACTATAACACAATACATTGATTGTCATATCCTGTGTAGCCTTCAAGCACATTGGCAATAAAATAATATTCCTTCCCTAATTATTTTTGTATATATTGAATGATGAATGCTTTATATTATACACCATAGACCAAAATATAGGTTTTTAGGTGAAGAGTGGTTGTAGTTTAGAAAAAACTAAATATTGTTGTAATTTCAATTGTTGAACCTATATAATAGCCACTTGAGGAGTCATCATTCAAATAAGGAATAATATTAAGCAATGATAGTTGTTCAAAGTGGTGATTGTCATTTGAAAGAATGCAAGTAAAGTGTTGTTATTTAGAAGTGAATGTGTGATTATTGTTCATATTAAATTAAAGGAATATTTTTATATAAGTGTTGTGGAAGAACCTTGATGTTCAAGTGAATATTATTACTCCATTTGAAATGATTGTAATTCAAGTAATTTTTTCCATTTAAACTATGTGTCATTCAAACTAAGGTCTAGGGTATCATTCAAATAGTGTGTCGTTCAATAGGAACTATCTAAGAAAATAAGTTGTATTATCTTATGGTAATGCCATCGTGTGCCACTACCATCTTGAGTAGTGTCATCTTATGCACTTGTCTTAATATTTTTCCCTTCTAGTGCCAACATACTCATGAAATTTTGTATGTGTGATTACCGTATGACTATAGTAAGGGAAAAAATTCTAACATTTGTTTCTTGAGAAGGTCCTATTTTAGTAGATACCCCTCTCATGATTGCATCATATTGATCCATGGAGACCCATTTTTTTATAGAAATTTATTCTGATAAAACCTTAAGGTATGGAAACACCAATAATATTCTTTAAGGAAAGAACAACTCCACAAGATATACCAATATGAGAGTGCCACTTAAGGAGGGATAAGTATTACAAGCCACTTTGTGGGCACAAATTATTACATATAATCTATCATCCATCATGATTACAATGACGAAAATCTCTTCATATATATCCATCTTCTAAATCTACTTTGGGGAGTCGACTATAAATATAATATTATATTATAATATTATATAATAGTATAATTTAATCAACCTTGGGTTATGTGTGGCCCATGCCAACCCTTATACAACATAATAATATATCCCCAAATAACTATTCCTAGGTACCCTAACATGCCACCTTCCTTACAAATGTTTCATCCTCGAAACATATGAAGAAACAAGATAATATGATTTGCTAAGAAATGCTAGAAACTGGTACAAATCACGATAATCCATCCATCCTAGTGAAACATTGATTGCTAGTGGTCATTGTTGGTTCTGGTATGTCATTTTTCTACTTGAGTAACCAAATCTACTTTGTTGGATCCATGATTCTGCTGCTTTATTTTGATAATTTGAATGATGGGCCTAACTGTTCCTTGATGTTAATGAAGCACTCTGAAAATGAGGATCACTATGCTTTCTCTGCCAAACATTGTCATACTTGGTTCCCTTCTGATACCATGTAGAACCATAATATTGCTACCTTGATCCATGCTTCTAAGATTATTGTTGCTCATGGTGGTGTGGATGGTGATATGGTGTAACATTAACTTGATGTTTTACCTTATTTGACTACTCAACATTTGGCTCCACTATTTTAAAATATTCTACACATTATTCTTTCATGTTCCCTTTGTTTGGTGTGTCCTTGTGATCTTCTATCAAAGCTGCCTTGGACTTTGCTACTATTATTTCCAAGGACTCAATTGTTGTTGCTTCTTCCATAGACTCTATTGTTATTTCAAGTTCTTCTATTTGTTATACAATTTGTTCCTCTACAACCACTTATTTTTCTTGGATCCTTGCTCCTTAAGCTGAGCAATATCCTGTAACATTATCTTCTTTTTTCTATATCATAACTTCATAAACTACTTTTGCACATTAATGTTAATAGTACCCAAAGAATCTAACCAAGTATAACAAGAACAATATCCTTATCATCCATCTCAATAGTATGAAAATCTGAATGTAACACATATTTATCCATGGTGATATTCAAATCTTCAAAAGTTTAAACATTCTCACCCTCTAATTGTATGTCCTTAATTTTTGTTACTTGAACCTACAACTTTTTAGACAAAGCAATATTTATAAAATTATATTTGCTACTAGGGTTAATGGAAACAATAACCTTTTCCTTTTGAATACTTCCAAGAACCTGTAAAATAATTTTTTTAGATTCAAAAAAATCCCGTCCAATTTTTAATTTATTTGCTACCAAAGGTATGGTTTCTTCTATCTGCACATTGACATCTTTTTTTATCTTCTACCACTTCTTTGAAATTTTCTAGCTCTCTTTTTATTTTCTTTTGTTCTTTTTGAAGCAAGTTTATTTCTTCTTCATATCCCCTGATAGTGACCTTAAATTTAGCTATCTAGAGTACTTGCTCCATTGTTTTCCAAGTTAGTTCATAATTAGGGGTGAATCTAGAAAACCAAGAAAGAGCTTCTCCTCCAAGATAAAAAGGAAGCATATATTTCCAACAATGAAAATAATTATACAAGTATTTAAAATTTTACCACCAATCCCTAACATCAATATCATCTTCTCTAGAAAACTTTTAGAGTGTCATAGTTCATGCCCAATACAACTAGTATTTTATGAGAATATATATCGCTCTACCGAACTAACAAATTTCATTTCCTTTAGAATTGGGTGAATGCTTCATTAAATTTGAAAAGGCTTTGGTGCCAATTTTTTTTTAATTTCAATGGTCGACAATTTTATTAATGGTCAGTTTGACAGTCTTTACGGTAAGTTAATGATCAGTTTTAATGGACAAGAGAATCCATCAAGTGTCACCTTGAGAGGTTCTTTCCCTACGTGTGTTCAAGGATGGTGAATAGCTCGTCAATGAGCTTATGTGAGTGTCCACACCTATAAAGTGCCTATTATTTTTTACAACGTAAATGTGGGACTAAATTCCAAATAAAAAAATTATTTTCCTTGGATGAAATTGATTCAGGCTAGCCTGATTTGGTAACAGACAATATAAACTTAGTGTTAACTCCATATGTTAGCTTTGTCAACATCAAGGTCTACTTCGTGTGAATCCCCAATAACTAGCATGCACAATATCTTGTGCAAGGAGTACCACCAAGTGGTGTACAACTCCTTATGTGTGTGAGGGAATTAAAATATTGTACACTAATTCCCACACTAAGGATGTGGGACTAAAATTCCCTTTGATTTACAAAATAAATAATTCTGGAATAGGCTATAAGGTGGAATTAAGATACATCTATTTTACAACCACCTACCACAAAAGTGAATCAAATTCCAGAAGATTTACAATTTGTTTTGATAAAGCACAATGTAGTATTTGTTGAACCAACTGAATTACCACCATTTCACTCCCATGATCATGCCATCCCATTGGTCCCTAGTAGTGTACTGCCTAACATTAGGTCGTATCGATACCCTCATGCTCATAAGTCAAAGATTGAGAAGTTAGTGCAGAAATTGTTAAAATATAGTCATTCACCCCAATAATAGCCCATACTCTTTGCCTATCTTATTAGTGAGAAATAAAGATGGTTCATGGTGATTATGTATTGATTTCCATGAGCTCAATAAGCTCACCATTAAGGATAAGTTTCCTATTCCAATAGTGGATGAATTGTTGGATGAGTTGCATGGGACTATGTTTTTCTTTAAATTAGATATTTGTTCTAGGTACCATCAGATCCGGCTCAAGGAAGAAGATATTCCCAAAATTGCATTTTGTACTCATGAGGGCCATTATGAGTTCTTGGTAATTCCATTTGCCTTGAACAATGCACCTTCCCCATTCTAAAGTCTCATGAATAATATTTTCTATTTATTTCTTTGTAAATTCATTCTGGTTTTCTTTTATGATATTTGAATTTATAGTCACTCTTGGGAAGAGCACCTAATCCATGTGGATCAAACCTTAAAACTATTGGTACAACATCAACTTTATGCTAAATAGTCCAAGTGTTCTTTTGGGTTGAGAGAAGTGGAATATTTAGGACACATTATCTCCAAAGATGGTGTTAAAGTTGACCCTAGAAATATTTAGGCGGTTCAAGAGTGGTTGAAACCTCGCACTCTCAAGGGTATTCATGGATTTTTAGGACTTACTGGCTATTACCACAAATTTATTTGCAATTATGGAAAAATTGTTGCTCCCTTAACATCCATGTTGAAAAAGGATTTCTTTACTTGGTCAGGTCCAACTGAACAAGCTTTCCTTAATTTGAAGCATGCAATGACAAAAACGTCGATCTTGGTAATTCGTGATTTCTCTAAGCATTTTATAATTGAAAGTGATACTTCAGGAAATGGTTTTGACACAATATTGATGCACGAAGGATGACCCTTAGCTTTCACTAGTAAAGCGCTTTCCAATCACAATCTAGGAAAATCCACTTATACTAAGGAAATGCTTACCATTTTGCATACGATCACTCATTGGAAATATTATATCATTGGGTATCATTTTTCTATTAAAATAGACCATCAAAGCCTCAAATATTTCTTAGAGCAATGGGTTGCTACCCTTGAACAACAGAAGTGGGTTTTTAAGCTTATAGGTTATGATTATGATATTATCTATAAAAAGGGCAAAGAGAACATTGTGGCCGATGCCCTATCTCATCAATTTGAGGTTCACAGTATGTTTTGTGTCATTTCCTCTCTCATTCATCAATGGATAAATTCTCTCCATGAGGAGGTGCTTCAAGATTCAGATTTGCAAACCACGATTTTTTCCCTTCAAACAGATCCTATCTCATGTCCTGGCTATACTTGGGATGGGTAAGATTTACGCTACCATCAATACCTTGTGGTTCCTCTCACACCTCCCCTTAGGGATATTCTCATGAAGGAAATGCATGCTTCCCCCATGATAGGCCATTCAAGGTTCCTTAAAATATATGAAAGGCTAAAGTGTACTTTTCTTGGAAGGGTATGAAGAAGGACATGCACAATTTTATGGTTGCATGTGACACTTGTCAATGGATGAAAGGTGAAACAATGCATTCTCTAGGAACTCTATAGCCATTGTCAATTCTTGAATAGGTTTGAATAGATATTTTAATGGACTTTATTGAAGGGTTACCTAAGTCAGGCGATAAATCAATTATTTTTGTGGTAGTGGATTGTCTTTCAAAGTATGCTCATTTTTGTTCCCTCCCATACTTACATGACCTCCATCGTTGCTCAAATTTTCCTTGACTCTATATTTAGTATTCATGGTATGCCTATATCCATTGTGTCTAACTATGACCCTACATTCACTAGTAATTTTTGGCAAGTTTAAGTTGTAGGGAACTATTGAGTGGTAATTTTGCCCAATTGCAAAACCACACTCACCCTTAGGATTTTGATCACAAAACCCTCTCTTGCAAAGAATTTAAAAACCAAAACAACTTCTCCAAGGTTCCGCTATGTAAGCATTGCACATGTGTATTAGTAATCTCAATGAAGATATATCAATTAAATGCTAGGAATACCTTAGTGATTGCAAGTAACTGTTAACAAGGGGTATGTGTTGATTTATTTTATCATGCTATACTAATGATAGTTCATAAAACTTATAGGAAAGTAAATGTGAATTGGTCCTCATATGACCACGATGTAAAACATTGATTCCTTTTATCTTGAAATGTTTTAAGGTAGATTTTATCTTCCTTTATTAAGTAGATTTTAAACAAGTTTTATCTTGCATTAAATCCTACTTTAAGCATGAAGTAGAAGATTAAAAACTATCTATGAACGTGAATCTGAAATCATGAAAAGATCCATTAAATGTAGCTTTTATCATGAAGATAAAGATAGCCTTTGATATAATTAATAAATTATCCCTCTTTGATGAAATTAATTTTCATTAAGAGAATAATTTATTGCTTTAAAATAATGGCCTTAAAATGTCATTATTAATTATCCCTCTTTAATGAAATCATAATTTTCATAAATAAGAAATAATTTAATGCTTTAAAACAATAGTCCTTTGATGTAAAGCATAAATTACCTCTCTTTTATGAAATCAAAATTTTCATAAAGAAAGGCGAATTTATTTCTCTGAAAATGATAGCTTATACAATGCCATTAAAATTTTCCCCCCTTTAATGAAATTAAAATTTTCATAAAGGGGAGTTCATTTATGCCTACAAATAAAATGTAAAGCTGAAAATATCTGATTTACCTTCAAAATGGGAAAAAAATAAAATTTCAAAATTATAAAAATCCTTATAAAACAACAATTTTTATAAAATTGAAATGGCTTTGAAATGAGTTCGAATTTATTTTAGATGAAAGTTTGAAACTCATTCTTCACACCCATGTATTTATTTTTGTCATTTTAATTTATTTTTATTTTTATTTTAATCCTTGAAGTTTAAAAAAAATTGCAAAATGAAGAGTTAGAAAAATAAAACAAAAACTGGACATGGAAATAAAATGCAAAAAATCTCGAGAAAAAATTAATGGCAGTTTCACGCTACCCTATCATGCAAAACCCAAGATATGAGAGTTTCTGAACATAACCCAACCCAACCGGAACTGCATTTGCACATCCCAAAATAAGTTAGGTGCAAGCCTCTAAGGAACAATATAAATTCTCTGTTTTCTGATATTTAGCAATGCAACCATGAAATGCATTAAACATCGCCTATAAGTCTAAAAATCGAGAAAATAAATATGAGCATTCAACCAAAACATTCAGAAATGATTCTCCTCTTTTCTTGCTAATAAGGTGCTGAAAACCTATAACATTTGTATTAAAAATAGAAAGAAATGTTTCTGATATCAGATTTCCAATATTTTATCACATTCCTCCAGCATCTGGTCTCTCCAAGAAAATATAGCCCTCTATCCTCTGTTTTAATGCCTATTTAAAAGTGCCTCCAAAAATCTTTTTTTTACTTTTTTGTTTGGCTTATCTCCTTCCAAACGCTTTCGACGATAGTTTCAATTTCTATTTCCAACTTCCCTTTTCGTTGGTTTTTCGTTTTTCCCGTTCATTTTATTTTGTTAGTTTTTGTAATGCATTCCTGATGTAAAAATACCCTCTATTATTATTCAATGATGCTTGCATTATGGCAACGTATAATAATTGCCACCGGATATAAAACATCCTTAATTCCTATATAAGACAAACTAGGGCAAAGTCATGAAATATTAGTTTTCTTTTAATGGCGTAAGGATTGGAGTAATTTCATACATGTACACCCTAGCCATTAGCCTCCTCCACCTAATTCGTTGCTCCGAATACGTCCTCAATGGTTGCAGCGACGACACAGAACAATCACCTACGTTTTCTCGTCATGGCTTCCATGGTGCTCTCACACCTCGCTTCCACACGACCACACTGCCACCTGCTTGTTGGTCGATATCAATGTCACTACTGTAGTTCACCTAGACCTAGCATGTGTTACATTTGGGTATACTATGCTCTGATATATTTTGAAATATTGTATGACATAATATTTTCACCAATATCAGGAATGCCTTCATGTAACCATTAATGCTTCAAAATCGAGCGGTGGTGCATTGCAAATCTTACATCTACGTGGTATATTCTGCCATGTGAGATTGTGGAGTGGTTTGTATTTGGATTCATCATCCTGGCTATTGCTCGATGAGTAGGTCACCTCTAAACTGCATGGTTATCCCCATACTATCAAGATTGTGACATAGTGCACACTACCAACTACTAGCATTGTAACCTATTTGACACCTTCTATCTATTTTGGCACTCCCCCTGCACTATGTGCAGCCCTTATTCATATTTTATGACACCATGTAGATTATATCCTTATCTCTAAACTTCATCTACGTTTTCATGATTCAACCTGCCAATTATACGTTGGTCGATGTCTTTATATGTTCATCAAACACTATCAAGACTCATTCAGTATATATGTCCTAATCAACCTGGTATATTGTATGTTTAAGTTGTCTAATCAGTAATCCAACCCACTGGATCATCACCACATATCGTGCCCGACAAAACTTAGTCTTGAGCAGCGGCGAATTCATTGGTTACCCTCCACGACATCATTCACACGTTATTTTCTACCTGCATGGTGTTTCCTCATTTTTATTTTATTTTATTTTATTTATATGTGCCAAATTGCCTTCGACTACTGCCTATGAGGTGGACACTGCCTCTCCTCTGTGATTTACATATTTAATTAAACTATCAAATGGCCCCGTTGGCATTAATGGTGGTAATTGACACACACCTACGCATGCGCTAGGACTGATTTTGCATCTATGTTAGGGTCGATTCTCTGTTGTTCTCTCCTCAACTATATGAAATAGCCTCCCTATCTTGTGTGAATACCTTCGATGCATATATTGCACTACCGTTTACTTGGATTGCCACTGATGCTTTTTGTTGTGGTTGTTCCACAACTAGCCCCAAAAACTTGGGACCCACCTTTTTGTTTATGTTTTGAGGATTTTGGTATCCTTAGAGAGATGAGTTTAGCAGGTTCTATCTTTGACATGCGTAGTTCAGTTTGCAAGGTGCCTCATTGCGTAGGGTCTCTTGTCTTCCGTTGTCTTCTTTTGGAATGTCAATAGGCTTGCCTATTTTTGTCTTTCCTTCTTGGTTTTGTTTTACATGGTTGGTTTTTGGTTGTCTTATTATTTGTTCATTTTGATTTGATTGATTGTTTTTTGTGTTGCTTCATGATAATTCAACCTTTTTAGGTTGATGGATCTCCTTTAAAATGAGAATAAAAAGATTTAAATAAAATAAAATAAATAATATATATATATATATATATATATATGTGTATATAAATATATATTATTATAATAATAAAATAAAAATAAAATAATCATAAGTTTATATATATATATATATATATATATATATATATATATATATATATATAAGATTTTTAAAAAAATAAGGAAAATAATATATATATTATTATTATTATTATATATGTTATATATAATAATGATAATATATATATATTAAAAATATAAAGAAAATCTATTAAGAAATAAATATATATAAATAAATAAAGGTAAAATAAAATTATTTCTTAATATCATGAAGTTTCCTCTTTATATTAATAAAAAAATAATGAAGTGCTCATCGGGGTTATATGGTATATGTTTCCACAACCATTCTGATTATTCCCGTTCATGTGCAGGATAACGATGGACGTCATGGACGACTAGGGAGGTATACGTAGGCAGCGAGATGGTAGCAATAGTGCAGTTGGACCCGGATGACATGGTGCCAGGATTTTGTAACATGGCAACATGCGGTACACGAGTGGTGTTTAGTCAGTAGTCATGGCACAACAGGAATACAATGACAGCGTGGCGTGGCGAAGATACCCCAGAAAAACTCGACGAACGACAAACGATCCTACTAGTCAGCAGAGTGGCGATGTGACGTAAATCAATGACGGCGTGGGATCCAGGGGTTTTACTATGGATGGAAGTGGTCTAAATATGTACGTGGTAACTGACAGGGCAGTGACATACCCTGTACGTCAGTGTAGATGGACACCGTGGTCGTTGGGTATGCCAGCTCGGAGGACGTCACAAAAAACAATGAATGCACAATGATGGATCATTTACGGACACATAGGAACTGGCCAACTCATGCTTACTGGCACCGACAGATTCCAATGCTGAGTGAGGAGATACAGGCACCGGTGAAGGTTTCAAATGATAAGTTTGACTACAGTTTGATGACATAAAATTATTCTCGATAGATGGATGCAAGGCAGAGCTGTGTCAGTGTAGTAGAAACAGGGTTTTGTTGCAGTGTGAAAACGTAGTCGAATGCTGGCATCGGATGGCATGGTTTAAAAACAGCATGGAGCATCATAAAATTAATTTATGGTGTCTTTACATTAATAATTTTATAACATAAAGTTCGTTTATGTTATAAAACTTATTTCGTAAGAACCAAAGTAGGTACTCTCTATGACATGAAATCATGGTGATGCATACATATTTGGAAGTTGAAAAGAGCTCGTGTTCAAGCAAAAATAGCGACAACGTTGTCACGGTTAGGGGTCCATGGGTTGTTCATTCCTACTCACGGAGTGCAGCGTTGAGTGAGCCAGAATTAGAAACAATGGAGACCTCCAAAAAATGATGTACTGACATGGGAAGAGATGTCGCGGAAGAAGCCAGAGGCTCGGCGAGGATTACCAGATGGGTTTAGTGCAGTCGACGATGCCAAGAAAAATACACTACATGATACTAAGCAGCGGGCCTATTTGGAGGATTGAGGGTATTAAATCGACGATAGTGTGGCTGTATTGACCGATAGAAAGGGGGACTACACACCTATCGGGCAGGCGTGAACACAGACATGGCTGACCCAATTTTCCAACACAAGCGACGTGTCTATAGTAGCAAGGATGATGAGACTATGCACGCAAGACCAAGCGATGAGATGATTGGGTAGTGTCACAGTGATTGGGAAGAATGGTGTTCATTTATTAGGCCTGGTGAAAATGAAGATGGACTCTGGGAGGTAGCCTAGTTTTGTTGAAAATGGTGCCATGAATAATCAATACCATAGGACGTCAAATGAAAATTGGTAAACCTTAAAGAAAAATCCTAATGAAATAATAAAAAAAAATTATCATGTGCTGATTTCAACATTACAACGATGATAAGACGGGATAGTTATTATAGTGGAGAATAGCTATCGATGTGTTTTCAAATAGTAAACAACCACGATCAAGGAGGCCATAATCACGATAGGTGGTAGCAGAGTTCGACCGAGACATCGATGGCATCGTTGACATGATAGACGCGGTGCCAATGTAGAAACGACAATACGACAAGGCAGCGCTAGCGAATCAGGGGGTAGTTTAAAGGATAATATAGAGGGCAGCGTGCAATCACAACACGAGTTCATACAAGGCGTCTACATAACGGAGCATCTTCCCCACAGTGGTAGCTATTCTATGCATTGAAGAGGTCACGGATTAGACAACGATAAACACTAGACTCGAATGCAGCATTGAAAAGCAAATACGGAGGTGCACAGTGATATTATGTGGGCTCGTGTGGAGTAAATGAGAAGGACACCCGACATTAGGGTAGATATCAATGTGCATGGTCGTGGCACTAGAGAGGGTCTTGTTCTCAGCAACGGAAATAACCTCCCATGTGTGGTAGATTCGGATGAAGTATGACAGTAATCAAGCAGTCATTTAAGTCTATTATATAGACGTCGGCGGTAATGTCACATTATCAAGAGTGTCAAACACAGCAAGACCAGCAGTAATAGGTAACCAAGATTTGTTGGATAGCTACGAAGGTCACCAAGGTGGACAAAATGGATTTTAAATAGTCATTTCCCGAGGAGACAACGTCGATGCCAAGAATTTTCGGTGATGACATGCACGAAGGCGCTATGTAAGGGGGATTCAACGATGTAAGCGGAGGAAGATGTGGTGGCAGGATGGCACCTGACATAGTCCCTATGGAGTGTTTAAAAATAAATTCTATTAATAAAGTTCTCATCCTCGCCTTTACGAGTGGTTGGTACGTGGGACATTACAAGCATATGGGACAAGATTATAGTATATATTGGGCAAGACAAATGATGGCCCATGTGGTAGTATTCCTTTAGGGTTATCGCATTAATAAGGTGATAAGTCTATTGCTACATGATGATTTAAATGGTAACCCCCATACTAGGCAAATAAAAAGGTGTTACTGGGAAATCTCTAATGGAATCAAGTTCGACTATATAGTGAGGAGATTAAAACAAAATGAAGGAAACGAAGACCAAAAGCCAAGGGATGAGAAAATGAAACGAATCGTTTATGGATTGCAAATGGAAACGAATGGCTATTTCCTAAAACTTTAAATACAGGAACAAAGGCTATTGCAGGGGCTGGATCTCTTGGAAATCGCATGCTGCTGAAATATACAGGGCTACTGGTTCTTTTGAGGAGGCCAGATTTCGCTAAAAATGGTTTGTAAAATAGAGATATTACTTGAATGCAAAGCTTTTCAAAAATTTAGGTTTTGTTAGCAAAAAAAAAAAAGAGGAGGATAAATTTTTGTATGCTTGGTTTTAACTGTCTCATATTTTCTCTTTTCAGATTTCGAATTTATAGATAATGTTATATGTCTTTCAATGGGTCACATTATTGAATATTTGAAACCTGGAATTATTTTTCTGTATCCCTAAGAGCTAGCACTTAGTTTATTTCAATTGTGCAAGTGCAGGTTTGAATAGACTAGATTGCATGTAAGAGTTTCTCATATCTTCGATTTTGTAGGACGGGGTGCCATCAAACTGGAAATTCTTTACATGTTCTGTTTTCAGTATTCACTTTATTTTAGATTTATCATTTTTTATTTTTACAGATTTTTTTTTAATTTTTAGGCATTAAAATAAAAATAAAATGATAAAAATAACTACATGGATCTTTAGAATGAACATCAATATTCCATACACAACAAATTCGAACTCATTCTGAGGTCATTTCGATTTTATAATTATTTTTGAAAATTGTTGTTTTTAAGGGTTTTTATAATTTCAGAAATTTTATTTTTCTAAGTTTTGGAGGTATAATTAATTTCATTAAAGAGGGATAATTCATCATGACATTATGAGGCTATTACTTTCAAGCAATAAGTTGGTATCTCTTTATGAAAATTAATTTCACTAAAGAGGAACAATTTATCAATTCTATTAAAGGCTTTCTTCATCTCCGTGATAGAAACTAGATTTCATAGATATTTTCAATATTTTAAATTCACTTTCATAGATAGATTTGATTTTCTATTTCATGCTTAAAGTAGGATTTAATGCAAGATAAAACTTTTTTAAAATCCACTTAATCAAAAGAAGATAAAACCTACCTTAAAACACTCAAGATAAAAGGAACTCAGGTTCTACATCGTGGTCATATGAAGGTTAGATCACATTTACTTTTATTGAAGTTTTATGAACAATCATTAACATAGCATGGTAAAATGAACCAACACATGCCCCTTGTTAATAGTTACTTGCAGTCACTAAGGTGTTCCTAGCATTAATTGATATATCTTTATTGAGATTACTAACACACATATGCAAATGCTAATATAGCGGAGACCTTGGAAAAATTGTTTTGTTTTAACTTCTTTTTAAGAGAGGGTTTTGGGATCAAAATCCTAAGGGAGAGTGTAATTTCACAATTGGATAAAATTACCACTCAACATTTTTGGCGCTAGAAGAAGGGCCTGAATTGGTTTACTTTATTTTGTTTATGCTAAGCAAATCATGGTGGTTTTAAATGCTATATTATTCATGGTTACTCAATACTTTTAATTGCTAAATATTTCAAGTTCATTTGACTAGCATCTTTGGCATCCTTTAGCACTCAACACTTTGGAAGCTAGGAGGACTTGAATTGATTTACTTTATGGCCATTTAGATGTTAAATTATTCATGTCACTTGAAATATTTATTTAAAAACATTGGTCTTGACTAACAAGGTTTGTTGCCATATGATTACTTTCATTGATTCTAACATTCTCTATTTTTGATGATGCATTAATTCTAACATGTAAATTTGAGAATGTTCTTCAATTTCATGGTTTAATGGATACATATCTCTTGGTTGATGCTATCATGATGATTCATATGTTAAACATTTGATATTGATTAGTCATTTCATGCTTCTTTGTAAGAAATATTTATTTGACTAACAAGTTGGGTTTGAAGTTATTCTTCAAATTTCACTAATGGCATTGGTTTTTACAACTAGGGCACAAATTTCATTATGGATAGCTAGCTATTATTGTCAATTGGATAGGACTACTCATAAAATTCCTCAAGGGGTAGAAAATCATTTGCCCATGTTTAAGCATGATGTGACCTCGACTAAGGAACATATTCAAAGAAACAAGGACACCTTAAGGCAATTGCAACTATAGAAAGGATATGTTCATTGTAGATTATTTTCATACACATTGGATGAAGTTGCATATGAGTGATACATACACCTACCTATAAATTCTATCACTTATTGGGCTCAACTAGAAGCAACGTTTACTAGCCATTTTGGAAGACAAGTTGACCCTATTCGGATGTTAAATCAATTTGTCTCTATCTCTAGTGAACCTAATGAGTCCATGAGTGAATTTAATGATAGGTTTTATAAGGTGTATACCGAAGTGGTGCTCCATTTTTTCATTTTAGAAGAGAGAACTATTGAAATATACATGGGAGCTATTCAACCCGTAGTCGATACATTTTTAAAATAAAATCTTGATGACCCATATTATGAGGCCACGATAGAATTAGAACAATGGGCCATTTCAAAAAGAGAAAAGTTGGATCAACCATCATTGCTTAACCCTAGGGTGAACAACCAATGGGACGAAGTTGAATGTCCAAATATTACAACCACCTTATATTTCATCCTTGAGGATGTACAAGAATCAAATCCAAGGTCCACTAATGAGGATTGGGATGAACAAACCCATCGAGATATGATTTGTTCATGTTTACTCGCAAAGGATTTGGATGACTATTGGGAGCAAGATACAATATTTGATCCTATTGAACAAACCCTTGACTCAACAAAGGTGGTTGAGACTAAATTTGAGAAGTCAATAGATGAATCTAAAGATGTGGTGGAATCCCATCACTTATTTTTGGAAGATAACCATTGTAAAGATCAAGAAATCCAACATGAGTCAAGTAGAGATGAGTTGGATATTAGTGAATCAAAGTTTTGGTTTAGAAGTGAGGAGGGGTATTGATGAGTGTCACAAATTTTTCACCATTTAATATTTATATGTCAATCCAGGGTGGTGTCCAAGGCTATATACGAAAGTAGGGTTTAACAGACTAAATTTTAGTTCATTTAGATCATGGCTTTATTCATGGAACAGTTAGAGATTGGGGTGTTTGGGGTCTCCTTTCTTACTCCTAAAAACTAAAACTGAACTCCTACTTATCCTTGTAGAAATGAAATTCACACTGTTGTAGAAAAATAAAACTAAACTATTGCAAAGCTGAAAATAACATAATTTAATTGATAGGAAATTACTAAATTGAAATTGTAGCATTAACATTCAAACTGGTAAATAATGAAACTTTCTAAAATTGCAGAAAACAATGTCACTTTCTGAAATGGAAATGAGATAAAATGATAACATTCAAAAACTGATAAATAAAGTTGCACAATTTGTAACAAATTAGGCTGACAAGAAATTATTGAAATATTACAAATTTTGGAAAAAATTAGAAACAGAAAGTATTGTGTTAAATTATACCCTAGATGAGTTACCTACCATGCATTCAAATGCCACATTATCCTAATCACTAACCATGCAAAAACTATAAGATCTTTGCTGACCTGTTGCATCCAGAAATAGCAAAATTTTGTTAGGTAAAAACCCTCTTCTAAGCTTGGAAGTGGCCCTTGCTTCCTGAACCAGAAGAGGGCAAATGAACTTGCTTTAAACTATTAAATATTCACACCCAACTCATAAGCAAACATGAATGTCAAATATTGCACCTTTATTTCATTTTCAGTAGCATGATAGCAGTGCAGGGAAAAATTTGCAGGCTACTATGCTGCTGCAATACACAGTTACAACACTTAAAATAGTTCTAACTCTTATCACTTATTTCCTATATTCTTCTATATGCTCAACCAAATGGGAGCATTTTATTTATACAAGTAGGGTACAACATTGATAAGGTTTTGTGTTGCCATGTAGGAATGTTACAACTGTTATAGGACTATTTCCTAGAATGCAGGGATTAGTTCTATTATCTCTTATTCATTCCATCTATTGGGCTTCATCCGTTGAGGGACAAGTGTTAGAAAATATAGCGATATCCCTAAAATAACTGCAACCACAATTTACCACCCTCTATTGCAATTAAAGGTGCTTTTGACCCAAACTATTGCTTTTGCGCTTATTTCAAAGCTGCTCCGAAATATTAGGCAGCAGAACAACGTTTATATTAATTCATGCTCCAGAAGCGTATGAGAACAGTTGTGACGATAGAAATAGTCTCCATAAGTTCCAAAATGACTGATTCCATAATTTTCATGAGCTGGAGTGGACACATTCCAAACCATGCTATATATGTACAACTGGCTAGAATTTGTATGGAAAAGTTCTTGTTTTCTGCATAGTCAAACTGTTGACAAAGTTTTGGCACCTTTTGGTTATTTAAAATGGTTAAACAGTGGGGAAAGCTTATGAAAGAAGCACAAAACCAAATAGATAAAAGTACCTTAATATTACAACATTAACTTAATGCAAAATATACTAAATAATACAGTTGAAACAGACTATAAAATATAGAAAAATAGTCAAAACATGATATATGCACTTTAACATTTACAACATGTAAACATCAATACATAATGCATTCTATCACTATAATTAACATCAAAACATAACATAAGGTGTTCAAAATTATTTATAAGTTATCAAAACTAGTCCATGGATGAGGAATTTGTAGGCCTCATCATTTTCCCCCCAACCTATTTTAATGCATGTCCTCATGCATTATGTGCAGCCATAATAGCACAGAGATCTACATCCAGATTATGTTCTTCATAACTCAGCTTTGGTCTTGGAAACTTATAATATCCTTTGATTGCTTGTATTGTTTGTGCTCCTTGCTGTGAATTTTTAGAATGTTCTGTAGAGGCTTCTAAATCTGTCATGCTGAAATCCTACTAGAAAATTTGGGTTACTATTTCTTCTATTTCCACTCCTATGATGGGTGATTCTTCCTCAAGTAAGGCCAATTATCTATGATCTTTTGCTAATTCTAACATAATTTTGGCCAATTTATCCTCAGAACCAGTTTCTATAGACTGTTGCTCCAGAGTGGACAACCAAGCCCTTAGTTTATTCATCTCTTCTTACAAATTAGCAATAATCTTATCTTTCTCTATGTGAGAGGATTCATGTTGTTCAATCCAACCCATTTGTGTATTACTGACATTTCTAGTAGCATGTAACTGGGTTTTTATATCAGGCTCTTCCTCTTTTCTTATTGATTCTTTACCAGAATCATAATCTTCAGAGTTTGAATAGTCAACAAGTGAGACTGTAGGTATTTTTGTATCTGTGACTGTTGTCTCTACCTCCAATTCTTCTATGTCCATATATACTTCCTCTTATCTCTCTTCTGTAAATTGTTCTACAAGAAATTCCTACCCCTACTATGTATTTAACTGTTGAAATAGTGGTGTAGCTTATTCATCCATTATTTCTTTTGTTACTTTTTGTTTTTGAAGTCTGGAAGACCTTCGTAAACCCATAGGAGCTTTTTTAACCTTTCTAGGTAACTTCAAAACAAATTTTGATGATTCTAGAGTAGAACCTGCTTTAGGCATTTCTTTCCCTATTTGCCTTTCTTTACTTGAACTACCAGACTACTCGACAGGTTGTGTTGGACAAATAGTTACATTCTTAGAAAATGTAACTTTCCTTATTTTTCCCATGGGACCAAAATTGGACCATTTTTTCCTTTTTTTCCTAGTCCTAGAGGATGGAGGTCCTTGTGGTGAGGAGAGGATTCCCTTGTCAGAGGATTTAGTTTCAATTTCAGGTTCATATCTTGTAATTTCTACTTCATCTTCAAATTCACCTTTTGCATCTCCTTTAGATTCAAGGATTTCACTCTCTAATTCATTCTAGGCATAAAAGAACCGTTCAAAACTCCTAGGGTTTCCTCTGAATTGATGCTTGCATATGAGCTTGATGAGCCCATGGTGTTTGGGAGTGCCCCTTCCTTGTTGGTATTTTCTAGCCATATTGCTCAATTCTTGATGAAGATATAAGGGCAAATTTATCTTGACCTTCGGGTTTGAATTACCATGTTGTAGATGATTCAAAATTTTGATATGATGCCCAGATAGAACAGGAAATTGTCCATCACAGGTTAAAAACCTAATAACCCACATAGCTACTTCATTCCAGGGAGGTGGTAGACCAGACCGTTTAACCCCTTTACAAACATTTTTGCTCATTAAAAATTCAATTGGCCTGTCCCCTTCTTCTCTAAATTGATTGACAATTTCTACCAAGGCATTCTTTCCAATTTTTACAATTTGGACCCCTTGCAAAGGCATTTCAGTAATAGAACTAAGAATTTTTGGAGTTAATTGGATGGTCATGCCGCTAATATGGACTTGGTTGTTTCTGAACGTTTAGGAAAATTTTACTGCCAACCCTTCAGAGTGTCCATCGAATTTTCCTAGAAACGGCATAAACCCTTCCTACCTGAAGATACACAGTGATTCAGGATCTCCCTGTAGGCAATCTGCATTTTATGGCTCAATATGGTTCTTCTTACCCCCCATTTTTATTTTTTTGTGTTTAATCTCTTCTTAGTGCCAAAACAACAACGTTGTGCCTGAGTCTGAATCAAATTATTTGTAATTGCAGGGCAAAAATGGCTTTTGGTCTACGAAATTAAAATTTTATAGCACTAGAAAAATACTTCAAAATGTGTTGAAGCATTTGAAAAATTAAATTTCTCCTTTACGTATCGTGTGGCAGATTTCTATTTCTCTGAGGGAAAGTGATCCATTGTATTTGATTAAATGATTACGACGCATTAATGTGGCAGTCATTTGTTGTCCGCGTCATGTACCACGTACAGAGCTTTCATTTTTCCTGAAGTCCTTGTGAAGTGTGTCGAATATTTTGCTTATCACAAAATGTGCGATGATTCCCAACACCTCCGTTCCCATCGTTGTGTTGGAAACCTACGTCTTAAAATTTGTGCCATATTTTTTTCTTACTTCAAACAATAGGAATTGGATTATGATGCCACATGCCATTTCATTTTTATCTTTATTCATTCCAAGTTTTTTCTTCGAGGTTTGAACAATTTTTATTCCGAAGCACACCCCTTTTTATGCTAAAGCCACTTTTGTTAAAACAACAGTTTTTCGTTCCAAAGCTTCCATCATTTCGAAACTTAACATAAATCTTATTCTGGAGCATTATCATGCTGAAGTATTTGAAGGTAAAAAATTTCCTACTATTTTCACAACTTCCATTGACTAGATGGATAACTTTTTTTTTAAATAACCTTATGTATGCCTCATATACTAACTAAGGATATTATGCACTACATACTTGATATCAACAATGTTCTAAAATGAGAAAGGCACATACCTGATATAACCATTTATCTATAATTGTACAGTGGCTATTTCTGCTGATTCTCTGTTGGCTACTCTACTAACTAAGACATATGTAATCTGAAAACAAGTGAAATAGCGGTGAAAATGAATGGAATGGTAAATAGTGAAACAATGGTGAAAATGAATGGAATGGTAAATAGTGAAACAATGGTGAGAATGAATAGAATGGTGGCAGGTCCATGAGGCAAACATACCAAAAAATCCGGTTTTCATGTAAGCCCAATTCAGATGTGCCTCAAAGAGGTTTTCACATTCTGAATTATTATTATTTTTTTTATATATTTTTTAATTTTTTTCATTTTTTTTATATATTTTGGTTCATGTCACTTGATTGAGTCCATTTTGGAATAAGTGGTTTCTTCTAATACTGATACATCCAAGTTTCCTACTTGCTTGAGAAACTCCTCCTTGGTTAACGATTGTGATATATCCGAAGACGATGACCGTTAACCACCATTTTCCTTATTGAATCATCTATTGGTGAAATACGTACAACTCCATTTGCAAACACTTCCTCAATATGATATGGTCCAAGCCACCTAGTCTACAATTTTCCAGGATAGTCTTCATAACATGAGTCAAACAAAAAATCCCAGTCGCCTTGTTGAAAATTCCTTTGCTGAATGTGACTATCATGCCACAATTTGCATTGTGCTTGGATCAACTCAGTCTGGTGCAATGCATCCCTCCATAGCTCATCCAATGCATTGAGCTACATAATTCGATCTGTCTATGCCTGTGACAAATCAATATCAACTTCTAAAGCAGTTCAAAGAGTTAGTGATTCAAACTCAATAGGCAAAAGAGGCTTTTTACCATAAACCAATTCATAGGGAGTAAATCTAGTAGGGGATTTCCAAGTTGTGTTATAAGCCCAAATTGCTTTAGGTAACTTCTCCACCTAATTCCTCCTATGGGTTGTTATAGTTTTGGTTAAGATCCTCTCTAATTCCCTATTTGTCACTTCAACTTGACCATTGGCTTGCGAATGGTAAGGTGAGGTTTTTCGATGTTTGATTTCATATAACTTTGTAAAGGCTTCAATAACTTTTGAGCTAAAATGATGTCCCTGATCAGTGGTGATAGAATGTGGGGCTCCAAATCATAGAAATATTTGTGAATACAAGAAATCAGCAACTTTCTCTTCTCGGGAATGCTTAAAAGCATGGGCTTCTACCCACTTGCTTACATAATTAGTACATACCAAGATATGCACTTTCCCTTGGGAAGGTGGATCAATGGGTCCCACAAAATCTAGCCCCCACATTTCAAATGGTTTTGTACATAATTGAGGTTGTAAAGGCATTTCACTAGTAAAAGTAGGCTTACCCATCCTTTGGCATGCATCACAATTTTTGACATACCTTTTGACATCTTTGTGTAAGGATGGTCAGTAGTAACTAGTACCAAAAATCTTTCAAATAGCACTTTTTAGTGAATAATGTCCTCCTGATGGTTCATCATGACATGCTCGCATGATATCATATACCTTGTCCTTACGAACACACCTGTGCAAAACATGGTTAGGACTACATTTAAACAATAAACCTCCTATCCATTCAAAAGAAGAACTTTGCTTGATCAACTATTTCTTTTGTTTAGGAGTAAAGTTAAGAGGAATCTTCCTTGTAGCTAAATAATTAACTATATCTGCAAACCATGGATATTGTACAGAAATAGCAAATAATTTCTCATCAGGAACCGTGTTCTCAACCAATTTCTCTGTATCTGCATTTGACAATCTTGACAATAAATCTACCACTACATTAGACTTCCCTGGTTTATTGACTATAGTAATATCAAATTCTTGCAATAGTATTAACCAACAAATAACTTGTGCACTAACCAAGGGTTTATTCATAAAATAATTTATAGCAGCATGTTCTGTGTGGATTAATACGGGATATCATGTGATATAGTGTCGTAATTTGTTAATAGCATACACCACAGCTAAAAATTCCTTCTCGATTATGGTATAATTCTTTTCAGCTCCAGTCAAATTTTTACTAATGTAGTATACGGTATAGTGTTGTCCATATTCAATCTGCCCTAATGCAGCTCCAATAGCAATATTGGAAGCATCAGTTTGAATATGGAAGGGTAACTCCCAATTAGGACCTTTCAATACAGGCAAAGTTGTTAACTTTTCCTTTTAAAGGACTTTTGACACCCAGTAGACCAAATAAATTTAGAATCCTTTGTTAACAATGCAAACATTGGATTAGCAATGGTACTGAAATTAACAATAAATCTGTGATAAAAGCCAATATGTCCTAAGAAACTACAGACATCAGTTTGAGTTTTAGGAGGAAGGTTCTTGATGACCTCTACCTTTTTAGGATCAACTTAAATTCCGTAAGCAAAAATATGATGTCCAAGAATAATTCCTTCTTCAATTATCAAGAAATATTTATTAGGATTCAGAGACAAATGATAGGTTTCACAGCGTATTAAAACTTTTTCAAATTATTCTAAAGTATATTCAAATGTATCTCCAAACACTGTGAAGTCATCCATATAAATCTCTACACTTTCATTTGTTAGATAAGAAAAGATAGCCAAAAAAACTCTCTGAAATGTTGCTGGTGCATTGCACAAACCGAAGGGTAATACTCTGTAAGCAAATTTTACCCAAGGACATGTGAAAGTTGTCTTTTCCTGGTTTTCTGGTGTAACCTGGATATGATTATAACCACTAAAACCATCAAGGAAACAGAAAAATTTCTTACCAGCAAGGGTGTCCAACACTTGGTCTATAAATGGTAATGTAAAGTGATCTTTATGTGTGACCTTATTCAATTCCTTGTAGTCCACACATACTCTCATATTCCAAATTTTCTTTGGAACAATGACCAATGGTGAAACCCACCTACTGTATGAAATTGGATAAATGAATCCTACATCCAATAGTTTTTTGATTTCTTCCTTAACAATATCCTTCAGAGCGGGATTCAGATGCCTTTGTGGTTGTCTTACTAGTTTGACATCTTCGGTGTATATCCTATGTGTACACACATCGGGGTGAATGCCAATCATGCCCTTATAACTCCAAGAAAAATGTTGAACATGTCTCCGTAAAACAACAAATAATTTGGCTTCTTGCTCATTAGTCAACCAACTATTAATGTTCAAAAAATTTCCTGGCTGTATCTCAATCTGCTTAATCCCTAGATAAAAAGAGTTGACAACCTCATATTTACTGATTAAAGCATTTAAGGGATAATGATGTGGTTGTAGAGTATGAAATACTCTTGATTCTAGTGTAAATGTGATACCTGATGGGATCATTTGCATAGGACAGGTGAAAGAAGTCAGAAGATGATGATTCCATCCATGTCGTAATGTGAAGGAGCTTTCATGTAGTGGAATAGATGACATATGTTTAGCATTTTGTTCTTCATATTTGCATAACAAACGATGGACAAGAATTTGATCATCCCTAAGGTCTTCTTCTTGCAATGTTTTCACCAAAATTATTTCATGTTCAAAGATTTCTCTTTCTAGTGAATTAAGTTCTTCAATATGTTATTTTACTACAATGGTGGCCAATGTGACAATAGTTTCATGTTCTTCATCATACTAAGGATACCATATCTATCCAAAAAAATTGGCTGAAGGTTGGGCTAGTGCATACAAGGAAATATTTTTTAGTTCTACACCATTTGAAATGGTCATCTCATGTGACCTACAGTCTATAAATACAACTACAGTGGCAAGCCAAGGTCATCCTAGAATAATAGGATAGCCATTAGCTGAGTTTCTAGGTTGCAACACTAAGAAATCTATAGGGTATTCCCAATAAGACACTTCAATGGCAACATCCTCTAGAATTTCTTCCGGTTTAGCCACTGACCTATTTTCCATTTCCAAAACTATGGTAATAGGACTAAGGTTATTGAGCTACAATTTTTGCATGGTTTCCTTAGTCATCACATTGATTGCAGATCCTAAATCGATAAGTACATTTGGAATTTGAACTAACCCAACAGTAATTGTAACTACTGGACTCCCTGTATCACCATATTTAGGGGGCACTAGTTTTCTAGAAAGCGGGTCATCCAACTTACCTTCTACTTGTACAGTCTTAGGAAAGGCTTTCTTCTTCCTGCCAGGTTTCCTAATACACAGCTTTTGAATGATTTTCCTAATCATAGGTACATCCCCTATTGCCTGCAAAAAAGGGAGTGAGCTAGACATTTTTCTCAATTCTATGATTAATTCTTATTCAGGAGCAGTGATAGTGTGGTCAAACCTTTCAGGATACGATAGGTCTGCAAAGGTAGGTTCAATTTTTCCTTGTAAACTTTCTATTTTTTCTTCTTTTTGCTCTATTTGTGGTTTTTTTTTACTTGAAAATTCTTGCTTTCCATCAATTTATTCAATAGTGGGTGATTCAGGGTTAGGTAAAACCCTCCATAAATGTAACTAGATGTTACTACAATCAAGGACATGGACTGCAGTAGTCTCTTCAGACTCAGCTCCATAAATCGGGGCTGCTTGTCTATTGTTATTGGGGTTAGCCATAGGTTGAGCTAGAAGTGGAGGTTGCTTAACTAGTTGTGTTTGTTGTGGTTGAACTCTTCCTTGAAAATTTTTATTAGGGGCTGGCAACAAGTGTTGATTTGGTGATTGATACCTCTACAGCATTGATAGGATGGGTATTGTGGCCCCCATATTTGCCCTGACTAATTTGGTACCCAAGATTGATTAATTGGATGCCATGGTTGATTCCAACCAGAGTGTGACCAATCTTGAGGGGTTGCCCAATATTGATTCCAAGTTTGAGGAGGAGGTTCGGTATATGCCCATGGCATATTGCAAGGATTCTATCCCCAATTTGAAGAAAAGAGAGGGACATTTTGGTTTTGTATGAAGTTGCCTCCTGGACTTTGCCCAATAGTATGAAGTTCTTCAACTTGGTTTTCTAAAACACTCTGAATATGGGGCAAAAGGTGAAATTTATCAGTTTTATGCTCCTTTGAGCAAATGCCACAATTTACTGAAATTGAAGTCTTGTCCAAAGGACAATCTTGCAAGGCATGCTTATTTCTGCACCTAGGACAATAGATAGACAAGGGTGGTGAAGAATTGGCTCTTGTATTCCTTTCTCCTAAAGCAGTGTTTAGTTGAACAAGTATATCAATTTTCATATTAGCCATTTCCTCCATCAAATATTTTATATCAATATTACCAGGATTTCTTTTCCTTCTTCTTTGCCTAGTGCGGGAATAATTTTTGCATAAATCTAAAATATCATTAATATCAATCTGGTTTATATCTCCTTTTCCCATTAAGTCTAATACTTCTCTAGAATCATCCTACAAACCTCTCAGAAATATAGTTTTTAATAAGTCAGTTTCCACAGGACCACATCTCTTTTAGATAAAGGTAAATCTATCAAGATAATCCTCTAATTTTTCATCCTCTTCTTGTCTTATCCGAAATAACTCATCCTTCCTATTTATCACTCTACAATACTCCTGATACTTATCAAAAAATGCAGTTTCCATTTGATCCCAAGTGCGGATTGAATCTAGTTCAAGGCTCATAAACCACCGTAAGGCTGCATCTTTGAGTGTAGAGGGAAATAACTTCAGTTTCTAATTATCATTGACATAGTCATAAGTCTAACACAGGACCTTGAATTCAAATAAAAATTGATCAAGATATTCAGAAACAACTCCCCTAAATATTGGCAATACTGAGGGTGAAATTGTTTTCATAGAATCATTCTAAGTAGGATTCAGACGAATAGGGTATTCAAAATTTCTAACAGGAGGATTTTCAACATCATGACCAACAATGTCCCGATCACATTCTCCTTGTTCTTCCATAGGTGCTTCTTTAGTTTTAATTTGTTCAACTAGTTCAGATGGATCAGCCCTATGGGTATGTCTAGAAGAAAGTGCCTCTAAGAGCTCTTCTTGCAAAGATCCTACAATTTTAGTTGATGAAGAAGATGATTATCTATTAAGTCTTTCAGGAAGTTCATACACAGGTAGATCTTCACCTGATCATGAAGAAAGCCTTGGTGGAAAAGAGCCAGTTCTGATAAACCTTCATCTTTCGTCTCTTGGCCTATGCATTCATGCCTATTTACTAAAAAAACTAAACCTCAGGTTTCCAAAAACTGTTTCCTGAAATAGGACAATTTCTGGACTGCTAGACCTCTCCTAAAAACACCTAAGTTTCCTCAAAAACGATGCCAAAAATGATGAGTGTCGTTAATTTTTCATCATTTAATCTATATATGTCAATCTAGGGCGATGTCCAAGGCTATATACAAAAGCAAGGTTTAACAAAATGAATTTTAGTTCATTTAGATCATGGCTTATTCATGGAACAGTTAGAGATTAGGGTGTTTGCGGTCTAATTTATTACTCCTAAAAACTAAAATTGTACTCCAACTTATCCTTGCAGAATTGAAATTCACACTGTAGCAGAAAAATAAAACTAAACTATTTCAAAGCTAAAAATAGCAAGAATTTAATTGACATGAAATTACTAAATTGAAATTGCAGCATTAAAATTCAAACTGGTAAATAATGAAACTTTTTGAAATTGCAGAAAACAATGTCACTTTCTGAAATGAAAATGAGATAAAATGATAACATTCAAAAACTGATAAATAAAGTTGCACAATTTGTAACAAATTAGGCTAACAAGAAATTATGGAAATATTGCAAATTCTGAAACAAATTAGAAACAAAAAGTACTATGTTAAATTCTACCCTAGATGAGTTACCTACCATGCATTCAAATACCACATTATCCTAATCACTAACCATGCAAAAACTATAAGATATCTGCTAACATGCTGCAGCCAGAAATAGCATAATTCTGTCATGTAAAAACCCTCTTCTGAGCTTGGAAGTGGTCCTTGCTTCCTGAACCAAAATATGGTAAATGAACTTGCTTTAAACTATTAAATCTTCACACTCAACTCAGAAGCAAACATGAATGTCAAATATTGCACCTTTATTTCATTTTCAGCAACATGATAGTAGTGCAGGGGAAATCCGCAAGCTACTGTGTTGCTGCAATACACAGTTACAACACTTAAAATAGTTCTAAATACTATCACTTATTTTCTATATTCTTATATATGCTCAACCAAATGGGAGTATTTTATTTATACAAGTAGGGTACAACATTGATAAGGTTTTGTGCTGCCATGTAGGAATGTTACAATTGTTACAGGACTGTTTCTCAAAATGCAAGGATTGGTTCCATTATCTCTTATCCATTCCATCTATTGGGCTTCATCCATTGAGGGACAGGTTTTGGAAAAGATAGGTATATCCCTAAAATAGCTGCAACCACCATTTACCACCCTTTGTTGCAATTAAATGTGCTTTTGACCCAAACTATTGCTTTTGCGCTTATTCTGGAGCTACTCCAGAATATCAAGCAGCAAAATAGAGTTTATACTAATTCATGCTCCATAAGCACATGATAATAGTTGTGATGGCGAAAATAGTCTCCATAAGTGCCCAAAAGACTGATTCCATATTTTTCATGAGCTGGAGTGGAAAAATTCCAAGCCATGTTGTATATGTATAGCTAGTTGGAATTTGTTTGGAAAAGTTCCTATTTTCTGCACAGTCAAACTGTTGATAAAGTTTTGGTGCCTTTTGGTTATTTAAAATTGTTAACCGGTGGGGAAAGCTTATGAAATAAGCACAAAACCAAATAGATAGCAGTACCTTAATATTACAACATTAACTTAATGCAAAATATACTAAATAATATAGCTGAAATAGACTATAAAATATAGAAAAATAGTCAAAATAGGATATATGCACTTTAACATTTACAACATGTAAACATCAATACATAATGCATTCTATCACTATAATTAGCATAAAAACATAACATAAGGTGTTCAAAAGTGTTTATAAGTTATCAAAACTAGTCCATGGATGAGGCATTTGTAGGCCTCATCAGGTATGATCCTATTTTAGAAACCCCTAAGCCATCAAAAGTGGTTGAAGGTAATGTTGAAAGAAAATCAATGAGTGAATTCGAAGATATAATAGAGTTTCACCACTTGTTATCAGAAGATATTTTGGATGATATTGTTGAAATCGATGGCCAAGAAAACCCACACCTTCCAAATTGTGATAAAATTGAATCATGGGTTACCAATTTAGATTATAATAGCCTTACAATTTGAATATGAGAAATAACCCACTCTTGTAAATGATTAAACCATATAAGGAAGGTGAAGGTGAGTTGGAAGATCAACCCATTGATAAATTTGAAGAATGCAAAGGTATAATTGAGCACCACACCCCAATTTTAGAAGATGATCATTGTTGGTGGAATAAATGGAAGAACTTTATCGCTCTTTTTAATGAAGCACTTGCTTCACCTGATATGCAGTACAAGTTGCAAAAGCTAGTTCTACATATTAAAGAAAACATCTCTCAACTACAATAACAAGGGCATTAAGATGCATATCTAGATGATGCTCCAAATCATCCTCATGAGACAAAGATTGAAGATACTAAAAGTGATATTATTTTGAACAATGGGGGAATCCTAGAGTGGTCTGGTTTTGAAACATGTGATGAATCAGGACCTTCCATAAATTCGGATGAGATGATTAAATTGGGTGATCAAAGCCTTCAACATGTTAGAGATGGTGACAAAGAAAATTTTGAAAAATAATTTCTTGAAGATTTTGAGGAAGAAATAGTATGGATGGTCAACAAGAAATGGGAAGAATATGCTCATTCCAAACATTCTAATGAACTTTTTGTGTCAATTGATATGCAGGATAATACAATTGCCTCATCACATGAGGATATTACAAGTCCTGTACAATTTGAAAAAGTTTTGGAAGAAGGGTTCGAATCTCATCTAGTATTGGAAAGTGACAATGATGCTACAACCATGGATAAAGAAGAAAAACCATTTGATTTGGTCCCCTTTGAGGGGTTTGGAATTAAAAATCTTGATCCATTTAATGGTTCTACAATGTCTATGCCATCTCAAAATGAGGAAATTTTAGAACCTAA
Source organism: Wollemia nobilis (assembly GCA_028583015.1). NCBI lineage: Eukaryota > Viridiplantae > Streptophyta > Pinopsida > Araucariales > Araucariaceae > Wollemia > Wollemia nobilis. The sequence continues at coordinate 3,279,469 of JAQPPZ010000569.1, read as the reverse complement.
ATGGTTTGGATTTGATATCACTGATGATCAAATTGAAAATGTTATGTTATGTAAAGCAAACCAAGTGATTGATCATGGGTATGTGTTAGTTGACCCATCCCTAGATAGAAAAGACTCATGGTTTGAAAACGATGGACATGATTTTAATTGTGTGCCTAATTTTCGTGTCTTTGATAAACAGGTCATGGACAAAGAAGTGCTACATCATGAGGATGATAAAAATCATGAAGAAAAGGGAAATATTACAAATGCTCACAAAGGTTTGTCAAATAAAAATATGCAAAAGGTAAAATCTCACCCTTTGTGTTCTACCATTCGAACTTCAGGAGAAGGTTTACCTAATTGCTTGTTGGATTCAAATGTTATTATTGATGAAATGCCATTTGTGGTTGATAAAGAATTTGACTTAATTACTCCTCACAACACTAATGATATTGCTTCATTGAATGAAAAAGAAATTAATGTGCTTGAAGTGTTAAATCAAGTTCATAATCAATTGGTCATTGAATCTAGGATACAAACTTATGATGATCCTCATTTAACAAATATCCTAGAGGCTTGCAAGTGGTTGTATAAATTTGATTGGCCTACAGATTTGAAAAATAAATTGGATTTAAAATTGTTAGAAATATGATCTTGTTTGCAATATCTCATAGTTGAAAAGAAAGCCTAATTCTAAATCATGAATCGGATATGAAATTGAAGTTTCAAATAATAGACAAGATAAAATTGAAGATAAATTATTGTCTAATCATTTTAATAATTTGAAGCTCACCTATGGAATCACTAATAGAACTAATTGGAGGGGTGAGAGAGGCAATATGAATATTGTTGTATTGTTGGGCTTAATCTCATTTTTGTTGGATTCCTATAAAACTTGGCATGCTTATCATGTTATATGTCTTTTGAAATGTGCTAGTCATGTTTGGGATCCAAGGAAGTGATAGTTCAAGCTTCGCACCATCTTGCACCATATTTTACATATGTATATAATTTTGGTTTATGTTTTAAATTTTGTGTCATGGGTTGTTCCCTTTGCTTAGGGGTAATATTTCATGGTCACTAACTTTTGGTCTCTAGCACTTTTTGAAGCTCCTTTATTTAATAGGTTGGAGTACCTGATCTAAAAACTAATGAACCCGAGAAAATGGGGATGAGTTATTTGGTGATCATGCTCAGATTTTGGGACCAAAATGGTGGAAAGTGGAACAATGAAAGATTAGCCAAAGCTCCACATGGGACTCACACACATTAAATGGTGTTTTTGGAATTATAAAGGATGAAGTTATCTTGATCTGCAACCCTAGGCAAAAATATAAAATGCTTCACTTATAGGTTGCCTTACCCCAGTGATTCTTGAAGCTTTGCAAGGTTTTTCTTTTGAAAAGGAAAGAAAATTTTACACATTAAAAAAATAAAAATAAAAAGAGAAAAAAAAGAAAAAAATAAAAGAGAACGAACATTGAAAAGCTTGATCATATCAGTCACAAGATCTATATAAACTCTATCGAGGCTATGGACGCCTGACCGACATTAGGGCTCTGTATAGACACAGCTCGAGTAAAAGGAAAAAGCTTTGCAAAGCATTGAGCAGACACAAGGGTGAGTTAGATAAACTCCACTGGGACTATAGAAGTCTGACTGGTAGTGGGGCTCTGTCTATAGTTGTTTTGTTATGAGTGATACTTCATAGCCTAATATAGAAAGAGATGATGGAATCTGGAGGATTTTCAAAAATGCAGGAATAAATCACATTTGCACATATTGAGCAAAGGCATATGAATTAGTTGTTTTCATTCTGAAGCTATTTACCCCTATCTTCTTGGGATGTTGCTAAATTATTATGTCTCACTGATCTTGTGTGTTCACATTTCAGATTGGGTTCTTACGAAATGCTCAAGAGCATTTCCCAATAGAGTTGCCATTTGTTGTGGCTGCTCCACAACTAGCCCCAAAATTTGGGGACCCACCTTTTTTTTTTGTGTTTTGAGGATTTTGGTATCCTTAGAGAGATGAGTTTAGCAAGTTCTATCTTTGACATGCGTAGTTCAGTTTGCAAGGTGCCTCATTGCGTAGGGTCTCTTGTCTTCCATTGTTTTCTTTTAGAATGTCAATAGGCTTGCCTATTTTTGTTTTTCCTTCTTGGTTTTGTTTTACATGGTTGGTTGTTGGTTGTCTTATTATTTCTTTGTTTTGATTTAATTGATTGCTTTTTGTGTTGCTTCATGATAGTTCAACCTTTTTAGGTTGATGGATCTCCTTTAAAATGAGAATAAAAATATTTAAATAAAATGAAATAAATAATATATATATGCTTGTTTATAAATATATATTATTATAATAATAAAATAAAAATAAGGAAAATAATATATATTATCATCATTATTATATATGTTATATATAATAATGATAATATATTTATTCAAAATATAAAGAAAATCTATAAATCTACAGCAGCAAGGATGATGAGACTATCGACGTGGGACCAAGCAATGAGATGATTGGGTAGTGTCGCAGCGATTGGGAAGATAGGTGTTCTTTTTTTAGGCCTGTTGAAAATGAAGATGGACTCTGGGAGGTAGCTTGGTTTTGTTGAAAATGGTGTCGTGAATAATCAATACTATAGGACATCGAATGAAAATTAGTAAGCCTTAAAGAAAAGCCCAATGAAATAACAAAAAAAATTATCATGTGCTGATTACAATACTACAACGACGATAAGATGGGATAGTTATTATAGTGGAGGATAGCGATCGATGTGTTTTTAAACAGTCGATGGCCACGATCAAGGAGGCCATAATCACGATAGATGGTAGCAGGATTCGACCGAGACATAGATGGCATCGTTGACATGATAGACATGGTGCCAATATGGAAATGACAATACAACGAGGTAGTGCTAGCGAATCAAGGGGCAGTTTGAAGTATAATATAGAGGGCAGCACGCAATCAGAGCACGGGTTCATACAAGGCGTCTACATAACGAATCACCTTCCCCATAGTGGCAGCCAGTTTGTGTATTGAAGAGGTCGCATATTAGATGACGATAAACACTAGACTCGAATGTAGCATTGGAAAGCAAATGCCGGAGCGCACAGTGAGATTACATGAGCTCATGCGAAGTAAATGGAAACGACACCCGGTAGTAGAGCAGATATCAAGGCGCATGGTCGTGGCACTCGAGAGGTTCTTTTTCTCGACAATAGCAATAACCTCCGATGTGTGGTAGATTTGGATGAAGTATGACAGTAATCAAGCAGTCATTTTAGTCTGTTATATAGATGTCAGTGACAATATCGCATCATAAAGAGCATCGAACACAACAAGACCAGCGGTAATAGGTAACCAATATTTGTTGGATAGCTACGAAGGGTGTTGAGGTGGACAAAATGGATTCGAAATAGTCATTTCTCAAGGAGACAGTGTCGACACCAAGAATTTTCAATGATGACATGCATGAAGACACTGCGTAAGGAAGATCCTATGATGTAAGCAGAGGAATATGCGGTAGCAGGATGGCACCTGACATCGTCCCTATGGAGTGTTTAAAAATAAATTCTATTAATAAAGGTCTCATCCTCACCCTTTGGGACGTTACAAGCATATGGGATGATATTATAGATATATATTGAGCAAGACAAATGATGGACCATGTGGTTGTATTCCTTGAGGGCTATCGCATTAATAAGGTGATAAGTCTATTGCTGCATGATGATTTAAATGGTAACCCCCATACTAGGCAAATTAAAAGGCATTATTACCGAGAAATATTTAATGGAATAAGTTCTATTATATAGTGAGGAGATTAAAACAAAATGAAGGAAACGAAGGCCAAAAGCCAAGGGATGAGAAAATGAAATGAACTGTTTATGGATTGAAAATGGAAACGAATGGCTATTTCCTAAAACTTTAAAGACAGGAATAGAGGCTATTGCAGGGGTTGGATCTCTTGGAGACCGCATGTTGCTGAAATATACAGGGTTATCGGTTTTTTTGGGGAGGCCAGATTTTGTTAAAAATAGCTTGTAAAATAGAGATATTATTTGAATGCAAAGCTTTTCAGAAATTTGGGTTTTGTTAGCAAAAAAGGAGGATAAATTTCTGCATGCTCGGTTTTAACTGTCTCATCTTTCCCCTTTTCAGATTTTGAATTTATAGATAATGTTAGATGCCTTTCAATGGGTCACATTATTGAATATTTGAAGTCTGGAATTATTTTTCTGTATCTCTATTTATTTTTCATTTTTCCCAACTTTTATTTTTACAGATTTTTTTTTAATTTTGAGACATTAAAATAAAAATAAAATAAATAAAATGATAAAAAATAATTATATGGAGCCCTAGAATGAACATCAATCTTCCATACGCAATAGATTCGGACTCATTCCGATGTCATTTCAATTTTATAATTATTTTTGAAAACTGTTGTTTTTAAGGGTTTTTATAATTTTGGAAATTTTATTTTTCTAAGTTTTGGAGGTAAATCAGATTTTTGAATTCTGCATTTTCATTCATAAGCATAAGATGACATTTCCTTTATGAAAATCCAATTTCATAACAGGGGGAATTTTCATGGCATTTCATGAGCCATCATTCTCGAAGCAATAAATGCACCTTTCTTCATGAAAATTTTGATTTCATTGAAGAGGGGTAATTTATCATTACATCAAAGGTCTTGGTTTTAAATCATGAAATTATTTCTTCTTAATGAAAATTAATTTCATTAAAGAGGGATAATTCATCATGACATTTTTTTTTATTTGTGGAAAACATCCCAAAAGGGATGCCACTTTCGGGTAAGACCCAAGGAGGTAGGGGTATCCATTCCGCCAAAATCGCCTAGGGTACGATCCTGGCCTACCACCTTTGACATACTCAAGGAGCTAACAAACACACAATAAGATATAAAATAAATAAATAAATAAAAATAGGAATGAGAAATAAATAAATAAAATAAAATAAAAAACATGCTCCTTGAGTGTGTCAAAAAGACAAAGCACAACCAAGCACACAAAAAAAAAAAACACCACAACATGAACCACATAGAAGAAACACAAGAACACCATACCAAAACACAAACATGACAAAAAAAACAGGACACTACAAAGATATAACCAACAAAAATATGAAAAACACAAACAAACAAAACCTAAAAAATAAATAAATAAAAAAACAACCAACAACAGATAGTAAACAAAATCAAAAAACATAGAAAACACTTACACTAAAAAAAAAACACGAAATAACACAAACATACATAAACACAAGAACAAGTAAAAAAAAACAACAAAACACAAGAACAAAAAAAAAAACAAAACAAAAAAATGTATCTCAAGAAAAAAAACAAAAATAAAGCAAGAAGAAACTAGGAACCTTCAGAACTAGATTCATCCAAAGAAATGATAGAAAGAAGAGCTTCCCTTATTTGTGAAGCCCACCATCTAGGAGGGTGGCCATAACAAATAAGATCACCTTTGTCCAAAGCCCAATTAGCTAAAGCATCAACACTCTTGTTTTGATTTCTGACCACATGATTGTAATCAACTTTCAAAAATCCCCTCTGGATTAATTGAATCTTCTCAATAATTCTTTTTATTCTCCAATCAACCTTATGATTCTTAGAAGGATTATTCAAAATATTAATCATGAGTTGAGAGTCAGATTCGACTAAAACATTTTCCCATCCAACTTTAGTAGCCTCTTGAAGGCCTCTGAGGATACCATACCCCTCAGCAAGGTTATTGGAAAGAATACCCAAATTCTCAACAAAAGTAAAAACCAGGGAGCCATCTAAAAGTCTACCAATTCCTCCCGCACTAGATTTTCCAAGGTTCCCTCTAGAGGCTCCATCAGTATTGACTTTACCAAAATCCTTAGGAGGAGGTTTCCAATTTCTTGTCCTATTCATCTTACAAATACTTATATTCCCTTTAATATGGTTGCCCTTAGCAGATTTAATCTTTAATATTTGTGTCACTTGATCCCATTTTTGGTGGAAGTTTTGGGGGTGATTAAGGAGTTGATGGACTTATTCAACTAAGTTGGCTATGGTCTTCTGCCAAATATAGTGAATATCCTTCCTATATTGATTAAAATTTTGATTGTTCCTTTCATTCCAGATATTCCAAAGAAGAATGGTAGAATCCGTACAAACTAACTACCTAATAAAATGATCAACACCCTTTTGTTTAGGCCAATCCCTCCAAATATGTTCAAAAGTTGAAAAATTGGACCACTATAAGCCAAGTAAAGTGGTCATTCTCCTCCATAGCTCAGAGGCTAAATTACACTCAATAAAAATATGGTTGAGAGTTTCTACATTCTCTCCACACATTTCACATCTAAAAGGGCCATGAAAACTATGCTTAATAAGGTGCTCACCAATAAGCACCCTACGATGCAATAAAATTCAAATAAAGAACCTCACCTTAGGCCAGAGCTTTTGAGTCCACAACTAAGAAAATATGTCAGAAGATTGGTTGGGATTATTCTGGCATAGGGTTAAATAATCTTGAGCAACTGAATACTCACCCTTAGTAGTGATGTTCCATCCAAAACAATCTTTTTCATGGGACCAAGAGAGAGACCTCATATGAAGGATGCCTTGGATATCTTGTCTTTGCCTTTCTGGGATTTGAATAGGCTAGTCCTTAATAGGGATACAATATCTACCAACCTTTGAATTACCATAATGGTATCGACAGTAATTAGCCACCTTTATCTAGTTAGCTTGATGAAGCTCCTCCATCCAAGGCCTCCAATCAGGAAACTGAGTTATCAAAGGCTTGTGACCATCCCAAGAATCTATCCAAAAATTTGCTTGTTGACCATTATGAATGATCCAAAATAAATTTTTCTTTATCAAATCCTCACTAGTATTAAGAACCGCTAAAATGGGAGAACCTTTGGTAGGAAGATGATAGCGAACAAGGTCTTCAGGACTTTTGTTCTCAGCATATTTAGCACGGAGATTATTGGCCCAAAGAGCATTGGGATCATGCAACATTCTCCAATATAATTTAGCAGCTAAAGCTTTGTTGTTATTAATAGAATATCGAAATCCTAACTTGTAGACACCAAAACAGCACCATTCGATTAAGTGACTACAAACACTGATCGCATGCACATACACAGCTTTCAGGGCAGCCTTTAGAGGTCAAACAGTGGTCTTGACCACTTGCACAGCAGTTTAAAAGATCAAAAAATGAGCAGAGCAAAGTCGGTCGTTCTAGAGCCTTTAACAAACTTCAAAGCCTTCTTAGCCGTCTTCCAAGCCTTTTGTCAAAAACCAAGCCCTGGCCGAAGTGTCGCGATATCGCGACACTTTGGGCCCCGACAAGCGGGCCCAAAGTGTCGCGACACTTTGGGCCCCGACCCCAAGCGGGCCCAAAGTGTCGCGACACTTTGGGCCCCGACCCAAGCGGGCCCAAAGTGTCGCGATATCGCGACACTTTGGGCCCCGACCCCAAGCGGGCCCAAAGTGTCGCGATATCGCGACACTTTGGGCCCCGACCCAAAGCCGGGCCCAAAGCGTCGCGATATCGCGACACTTTGGGCCCCGAGCCAAAGTCGGCCCAAAGCGTCGCGATATCGCGACACTTTGGGCCCCGAGCCAAAGCCGGCCCAAAGTGTCGCGATATCGCGACACTTTGGGCCTCAAGCCAACACCTGGCCAAAGTCAAAAGCAGACACGTCACCAATCAAAAGCATACATTCGACCATCCAAGGAACGACCGCCACGTGGCACCTCTACGTGTCCCTTCTCGAAGAGACCCCATGGCTCTGTAAAACGGTGGATTTCACCAGCGAACATTAATGAGACAAGCGATGTTAGCAAAATATCCGATCCAAGGCCACGCCTCATAACTATGATCTGTCAGTGCGAGCCATGTCCCATAATGGCCCGATAAGGATCAAATTTGAGCGGCGCCTGCGAATTTAGGGTTTTGAACATTAATGCTCTCAGAGGCCGAACCCTCTATAAAAAACCGGCTCGATACAATATATAAGAGAGACTGCGAAGCATTTTGTTAACACAACGAAGTGCTGCTCATTTGGATATCCGACTGTATCAATCTAAGTTCACCTTCTTTACATCTAGAATCTCTCACAAATAGAGGTTGGTGGGTGATTCTTAGAAGAGTGAACCGGACTTTCACACCCGACGGTGGATCACTGCATCCCACTAATTCGACGACAACACACAGCCTTAGATCTCGAGCCCATTCCTAGTGGATTGGCGTCGAGACTAAGTGTAAACCAAGGGTGGCCCGCTTGGGCAGCCCATGAACGTTTCTAGTTAATGCAATATATGTTGTTCTCTTTTGAAATACATTGCAAAAACTAACAATATCGAAATAGCTTATTCTTTACGTTGTTCAAATAAACTTTACGTTAGAATATATCGTGTCATACGTTATATGCTCGAATGCGTCTTGCAATACGTTTTATCGAATATTGTCATGCAACACAATGAAGTGCTAACTTGCAGGCAATAGCATTAGAATCGGTTGATTATTTTAATGATTGTCCATGTCTCATGTATTGTGTTGTCTTCAAGTAGAATAAAAATAACAGTTTACGTTTTACATCCTCGGATATATGCCATTTCGAATGTATACTGTTCTCTGTTCTCGGCAAAAGTTGCAGTTTCACGAAGAGTTGTTTTATTCATGCATCTGATCTATCTTCATATGTATGCTAAAGTCAGAAGGTTCTGCCCTCTTATTACAGGTGCTACTAACGTTCTTCTCGTGTTTCGAATGCAGGGTAAGCGGTTGAACGCAAGATAGGCAACGGCTAACAAGACTCATTAAACATCAAGCGGCGGCAACACTACAGCCCGCCCATTTTACGTGTGGGCATGCGAAAGGGGATCACTGTTCATCTGTTGTAACCGAGAACGTGTAACTGAAGAGAGATACTGTAACCGAGCGGAATTACATTAATAAAAAGGGTTGTGCTCTTGTTTTTAATTTAATTCTATCTGTGTTATTTTATGCCTCGATTTAGTCCTGTTTTTATTTGCATCTCAGTGTTTTATTTCCGAAATCTCATGCTTTCAGTGGCGATCACGGTGGGACCCAGGTCCACAGTTTTTATTTTTGGATTAAGTTACTGATCTAAAAATTGCTTTTTACGGTACGCTATTCGTCTCACCCAGGGACGATTACGAATCTGCGCATTTTTCAGAGAAAATCAGAGACATCCAGTTAGGCAGAAAAGAGGTAGGGGTTTTTATAGCTTCTGTCAAAATTTTTGTTTTTTGGTCTTCTGGTTTTTTTTAGTTTGGACGGCTTAAAAATTGTTTTATACTTTATTTAAATAAGGGTAGAAGAATTTTAATTTTTCTTGCTTTATTTAAATAAGGGTAGAAGGATTTTAATTTTTCTTGTTTTATTTAAAGAAAGATAAGAAGAATTTTAATTTTTCTTGCTTTATTTAAAGAAAGATAAGAGGAATTTTTTAAAATTTTCTTGCTTTATTTAAAGAAGGGTAGAGGATTTTTAATTTTTCTTGCTTTAGTCGTAAACTTTTAATTTTCTACTTGCTGTTTTCCAGTTTGTAGTATATGTCTGGCATAGGGAAAGATTTCTTTTTCGGTTGCTTGTTTCAAATTTGCAAAGTAAAATGAATCCCACACACCACGTGGTACTTTAAACCAAGGCGTTGGTCGTAAAACCCCAACCCTTGAGCAAGACCAAAGGTGGATTCCATTATCACTTTGGCTTGAGATATTGCATCCATTACCTCGATCGCGACTGTTGCTAGACGTAAATCCTGACGAAAGCTGACCGAGTGTTGCTGGGGTGATTCCCATGCACGCGAGGATAAGTCTTCTATGGTAGGTGTCATAAACAGAGTGATTCCCCTTCCGTACCGCCTATGTTCCACGTACCATCTGCTCTCACGTACCTATAGTCTCCCTCACGTAAGGGCGGGTATATAGAGAGGTTGGTATATCGGTCCGGCAAATGGTATATTGAAGGGGCGACCATTTATGGGAGTCATATGAGCCAACATTATGCATTTAAACGTTCTTCCAAAATTGCAAAAACAAAACAAAACATCAAAATGCACTAAACCAGTTTAGGACACACTATCAATCCTTAAAAGAGATAATCACGGTTTTGTGTGTGTGTGTGTTCATTTCTGCTTAGTGTAGACAAAAAGACAAATCATCATAAACAAGATAAAATCTGCTTAGATAGTAGAGAAGCAACACAATGGTGTACACCCGTAGCCAAGCCCAATCAAGGGCGGACGCTGCGGAAGGTGCACAAAGGGAGGGCGCTAGTCGCCTTCGCTTTAACCCCAAGGATTTGGTCATACCACCTTGGCGGCCTGACACACAAGGTGGTCCCCTCCACACCTTAACAGATAAGGACTATGGGGGTACCCCTTCTAGGAGCACTCCTATTCAGCATAACACTCAACACACATCCTCCCATGAGGGGTACATCCATAGGAGAGCTACCTTAGATGCTCGTTATGAGCGGTCACCGCGCGATGAAGCGCTGAGTCAACCTAGGGTTCGACGAGAGGAACCACATGGTTACACTATCCCTCTTTCAACCCCTCCAGTTGTCAGGACTACAAGGACAAATTCAGAGCACAAGGCTCCTCAGGCAGGCCAAGCCAACTCCGTCCGCCAAATCGTGCTCACTTATGAAAGAGAGCATGAGGAAGATTCCTACCTTCCTCATAAACAATACACATCACGGGCGCAATACGCCTCTGCACCTGCTAAATATCATGGTCACACTCTGAGGCCAGCGCCTCAGATAAATGCTGCCACCCCCATCAGAGAGAGACGGCCTCTAGAGATCTTGGATCACTACGACCAAGATAGATATGTCAGAGAGGTGTCTAACCCTTCTACACATGAGGCGACAAGACCAACTATCTTAGATCCTATCAAGCATTTCGCACGTCGGGTGCAACTCATGCAACTTGAGCTAGAACGACTACTGTTAGAGAAATGGTACCATATTAATGAAGAGCACCTTCAACGCCAGAAGGAGGAGTTGTTCCAACACACTGTGCAGGAGAGGACTCCAACCCCTCACACACATAAAACAAAACATTATGAGAGGCACAAATCCGAACCTCTTGAGCAAAATAGGGTAGACCACATCGACCCGACAGTCGCCAGAAAAGTCGTCCGCCAAGCTCAAATAACGCAGGTTGAACAAGGTCGCCAGGAGTTAGAAAACTTATACATGCAGCGCAAAGCGGATAAGTTGCGCTATAAACTACCTGAGAAGGCGCCAACCCCTTGCATCCAAAGAGCACAACAGTATGAGGAGCACAACCCCCAGGTGCGAGACGAGTCTCTGCGACCTTATCAAGCATCACCCCCAATGCCTCCTAGACATGAGCAGGAGGCTACTCCTATAAACAATGACGAGTGCCTTCCTCAGGAACCCACTCAGGTTTATGGGCCACCCTTAGAAAGTCACCAAGAAGCCTCTGAGGAATCAGAGCAAAGAGAAGAGCTGGATGAACTGCCCTACCAAGACATGGGGGGTGCTATTCAACTACCCCTCCATAGGTCCCCAGTTTCTCAACAAGAACCAATCAAAGAGGAGGAGCTCAAATCTCCCGATCTATGCAAAGAGCTAGAGCACTTAGAGTTGGTGGAGACCAAGATTTTGGAGCTCCCAAGGCCCAACTTACATGAGGCTCTTTTCGAAGAGGATCAACCCCTGGTTGTAGGGCTACCTGATGATGCAGTCCTCCATATCTCAGAATCTCCAGATTCTGATGAGCTATACACATTGTCCGAAGGTGAGGATGAAACAGAGATAGCCCACAACAATCACATACGACAGCATCGACACCCTATAAATATCGATGAAGCATGTCAAATGATAAACATAATACTAGGGCATGAGTGGCGCATAGACCCAGCCTACCAGCATCACATGTCGATCCCACTCCTTTGGGAAGGTCGCGAGCAACTTCCACCCAGAGATATCATAGCACCATCAGTGTCGAAGGCAGACCCTGTCCTCCTATCCGTGCATAAGGCCGATCCATTCGTGCCAATTCCTACAAGCCGGATCCGGTGCACAAAGATTGTCAAGCTGGGGGTACCTCTATTCCCTGAAGAGTAAGTGGATTACACCAAATGCTCCAAAGGTGTTCATAAACCCTTTGGTCAAGCCCAAAAAGCTCCAAGGATTATCGCAATCTCTTGGTCACCCCAAAAGCTCCAAGGATTATCGTAATCGCTTGGTCACCCCAAAAGCTCCAAGGATTATCGCAATCTCTTGGTCAACCCAAAAGCTCCAAGGATTATCGCAATCGCTTGGTCACCCCAAAAAGCTCCAAGGATTATTGCAATCGCTTGGTCAATCCCAAATGCTCCAAGGATTATCGCAATCGCTTGGTCACCCCAAAAGCTCCAAGGATTCTTGCAATCGCTTGGTCAATCCCAAAATGCTCCAAGGATTATCACAATCGCTTGGTCAATCCCAAAGGCTCCAAGGATTCTTGCAATCGCTTGGTCAATCCCAAAACGCTCCAAGGATTTCCACAATCACTTGGTCCAAAAATCATGAAAATTCAAAAACAACAAAAATCACCAAAAACAACAAAAATTTGCATTTCATTTCTAGGCATATTCAAATTCATCAAATAGAGAGTTCTTCTCGCAATTCATCTTCATATTCACCAAAATCAATCCATCAAAAATACAAAAATATGTAGCTGCATTAAGCATTGCATCCATACATTGTATATTCATGGGCATACAGGTCAAAGGCACCATAGGCTGTCATGGTTCTACTAGTCCATCTTGTTCCACACTGTTCCATCTTACAAAAACAGCAAAAACACCATGCACTTTACCACACTAGAGTCAGTGGTCTCTTAATGTATCAAGAGTTTTTCGTGATTCGGTCATCATTTTGCTCTTTAGCAATGAAATGTATCAAGTCAAACAGATTTTACGAAGGTAGAGTTACACTTGCAATACACCTTGTTACGTAACATCCCAACACAAATTAAAACACATAAAAATTCCCGAGTTGTGTGAACGAAGGATGAAACCTGCACGGTAATCCAGGTTACCATAAGCGAAACGGTTATCTTGCTCATCCCCCTGTGCGAATGACCCCAAGAATGCTGAGAGTTGGCAAAAGGACAAGCATCCTCCCTACCCAATTCCCTAAGAATCCCAAAGTTGCAAAACGTCAAAAATTTGCAAAATGTCAAAACTTCAAAATTTGACACCCTACAGTGCACATCTCAAAAAGCACAAAGAATAGTGATTATCGTCACTCCATATCCAAATCCCTTGCTCAAGAGAAAAGAAAAATAAATCAAAATAAACAAGTGATTATTATCACTATAACGAGCAAGTATCCCAATACAATTGAAGAAAAGAAGGGAGTTGACCTTGAATCCCTAGAACTCTCACCATTCTGACAGGTCATGAGGCAAGCCTCAGTACCGGTTTGGTTGATAGCCTATCAGTCACTTGGCGGTAAACTTCTCGCATGACGATATATCTATCACATTAACTTGTGTACGAGATCAATGTTTGCATGTGGATGAGCTAGCTTATGGTATCCTGGAGAACACCGCAGATTAATCTAACTACATACAACAAAGGAGTTAGTGGAGCTAATTAGGTGATCCTCGGTACAGGTTCGGTTGAAAGCCCATCTGGCACTGGCGGTATCCCGACAAATACCACATAAATGAACTCAATTGCACACACAGGGATGTGAAATAACTTGGTCAAAAACAAGTCCGATTCATACCTTGTTCAAAAGTCTTGTAAGATAAAGTACAATCATGGCTAGTGAGTTAAAACTATCTGAGTCTCAGAAAACCTTAGCTACATTTCTAAACCAATTACACTACTTTTCATCCTTGCAATACCATCAAAAAATACAAAAAGAAGAAACACCACATTTGTACATAGCAAAGTAATGGAGTTCTAAAAAGTCTATGGTGCCATAACCAAATATCACCAAGTCCATACATCCATTTCATTTCTGCATATCACATGCATTTGCATTCATCATGCATCCATCAAACTAAATCAACATACAACATTGGTAATTATCATACCATATGCATCCATCCATATCAAGTAGCATGCACCCATCAACATCAATCATTGTGCATAAAATCATGACATATACGTAAAGAAAGAAAATCAAAACAACAAAAACATCACAAAAATGCAACACAAAAAGATAAGCAATAAGCATTGCCGGACACGAGTGCTCTTGCACTCAACCTCTTGGCATAGAAAATCGATGTCGGGGCTCAAATTATCATTCTCCTACTTCCCTAAGAAGGCTATCATAGCTGGACCGCTCCACGGGAAGACGGGTTTTTGATGATTTCACCCCATTATGGCATCACCAAAAGGGTTAACACCCACCAAAAATAGGTCCAAATGTCGGGAAATTGCACGTGCTCAAATGGTAAAACATCTAAAGGCACCCTAACCTAAGTCATCTTGGGTCAAGCGACTCGTCGCTTTTCTCACGAAGGTCATTCCCTCATCGATTCGTCGCTTGAGGGGGTAGTCACACTTAGTCACCAATCAACAACCACACACCCAATCAAGGCAATGACATGCATTCAAAGAATCATTGACAAAGACAATCACGCTCCTGCTTGGGGTCGGTAAACAAGCAATCATTAAGTTGATCAAATACTTGGCATTCCCGAAGCATGAACACAAGGTTCCCCTGTGGATAAAAGGTTACGCCCTTTGCCTAATCATGATTGATCAATGTCCAAGCTCAAGTCACACCTCACCAAAATAGGTTAACACTTGAAATCAAATTCCTTAGCTCGTCAGAAGCAAGGATTCAAGAATGCATGCCCTTTCCATACTTGGGGCATTAAAAGTTGGTTAGGTTACCAAGAAACCCTAATCATTAGTGCTTTGGTCGTATATTTTTGCTCAGCATTGCGTCACCCGCAGCGCTTCCCAAAAAGGGGCATCTGTAGACACCAAAATAGCACCATTTCGATTAAGTGACTACAAACACTGATCGCATTCACATACACAGCTTTTAGGGCAGCCCTTAGAGGTCAAATAGTGGTCTTAACCACTCACACAGCAGTTTAAAAGATCAAAAAATGAGCAGAGCAAAGTCGGTCGTTCTAGAGCCTTTAACAAACTTCAAAGCCTTCTTAGCCTTCTTCGCGCCAAGCCTTTTGTCAAAAACCAAGCCCTGGCCGAAGTGTCGCGATATCGCGACACTTTGAGCCCCGACCCAAAGCGGGCCCAAAGTGTCGCGATATCGCGACACTTTGGGCCCCGACCCAAAGCGGGCCCAAAGTGTCGCGATATCGCGACACTTTGGGCCCCGACAAGCGGGCCCAAAGCGTCGCGATATCGCGACACTTTGGGCCCCGACCAAAGCGGCCCAAAGCGTCGCGATATCGCGACACTTTGGGCCCCGGCCCAAAGCGTCGCGATATCGCGACACTTTGGGCCCCGAGCAAAGCCGGCCCAAAGTGTCACGATATCGCGACACTTTGGGCCTCAAGCCAACACTGGCCAAAGTCAAAAGCAGACACGTCACCAATCAAAAGCATACATTCGACCATCCAAGGAACGACCGCCACGTGGCACCTCTACGTGTCCCTTCTCGAAGAGACCCCATGGCTCTGTAAAACGGCGGACTTCACCAACGGACATTAATGAGACAAGCGGTGTTAACAAAATATCCGATCCGAGGCCATGCCTCATAACTACGATCTGTCAGTGCGAGCCATGTCCCATAATGGCCCGATAAGGATCAAATTTGAGCGGCGCCTGCGAATTTAGGGTTTTGAACATTAATGCTATCAGAGGCCGAACCCTCTATAAAAAATCGGCTCGATACAATATATGAGAGAGGCTGCGAAGCATTTTGTTAACACAACGAAGTGCTGCTCATTTGGATATCCGACTGTATCAATCTAAGTTCACCTTCTTTACATCTAGAATCTCTCACAAATAGAGGTTGGTGGGTGATTCTTAGAAGAGTGAACCGGACTTTCACACCCGACAGGTGGATCACCTGCATCCCACTAATTCGACGACAACACACAGCCTTAGATCTCGAGCCCATTCCTAGTGGATTGGCGTCGAGACTAAGTGTAAACCAAGGGTGGCCCGCTTGGGCAGCCCATGAACGTTTCTAGTTAATGCAATATATGTTGTTCTCTTTTGAAATACATTGCAAAAACTAACAATATCGAAATAGCTTATTCTTTACGTTGTTCAAATAAACTTTACGTTAGAATATATCGTGTCATACGTTATATGCTCGAATGCGTCTTGCAATACGTTTTATCGAATATTGTCATGCAACACAATGAAGTGCTAACTTGCAGGCAATAGCATTAGAATCGGTTGATTATTTTAATGATTGTCCATGTCTCATGTATTGTGCTGTCTTCAAGTAGAATAAAAATAACAGTTTACGTTTTACATCCTCGGATATATGCCATTTCGAATGTATACTGTTCTCTGTTCTCGGCAAAAGTTGCAGTTTCACGAAGAGTTGTTTTATTCATGCATCTGATCTATCTTCATATGTATGCTAAAGTCAAAAGGTTCTGCCCTCTTATTACAGGTGCTACTAACGTTCTTCTCGTGTTTCTGAATGCAGGGTAAGCGGTTGAACGCAAGATAGGCAACGGCTAACAAGACTCATTAAACATCAAGCGGCGGCAACACTACAGCCCGCCCATTTTACGTGTGGGCATGCGGAAGGGGATCACTGTTCATCTGTTGTAACCGAGAACGTGTAACTGAAGAGAGATACTGTAACCGAGCGGAATTACATTAATAAAAAGGGTTGTGCTCTTGTTTTTAATTTAATTCTATCTGTGTTATTTTATGCCTCGATTTAGTCCTGTTTTTATTTGCATCTCAGTGTTTTATTTCCGAAATCTCATGCTTTCACTAATCCCCCTTGATTCTTAGGAAGACATAAAGTGTCCCATTTCACCAAGGTCCATTTTCTTTTTTTCTTAGTATCACTCTAGAGGAATCGATGACTGATTTGATCTAGATATCGAATAACGGCCTTTGGGATATTCGACATGGAAGAAACATAAATAGGAATAGCTTGAAGGACTGATTTTACCAAAGTGATTCTACCCCCCGAAGAAAGCCACCTATTGGTCCATTTTCCAATTTTTTTCTTGACTTTGTCCAACAACCAATTCCATTTTTTTTTTCCTGCCTTTGAATATTGATGGGAATACCTAAATAAGTGATCGAAAGGGAGGACTTCTTATATCTTATCCAAGACCATAGATTCCTGTCTGGCAGAGCAGTGAAATAAAATAACTTGAGATTTGTCTTCATTGATCAACTGCCCAGTAGCCTTAGAAAAATAGCTAATTATTTGCTTAAAGTTAGAATCTTCCTTAACTGTAGCTTTACCTAAAATAGTAGAGTCATCAACAAATAGAATATGAGAGATAGGTTTAGCTTCATGAGTAATGGTAACTTCCTCAAGGATTTTATTATCCCTCTTCTTGGTTATAGTCCTCCCCAAGAATTCAACAAGAATTATGAATAAATAAGGGGAAAGCAGGTTACCTTGCCTAATACCTCTAGAAGCAGGGAATGACTAAGAAAGCCTTCCATTGATAAGAACTAAGTACAAAACTGAAGAGATACATCCCATAATCCAATATTTCCAATGCTTAGAGAAACCAAATTGCCTCAAAACTTTGATAAGGAAGTGCCAATCCACTCTGTCATATGCTTCAATGAGTCCCAAATACAAGCAATGCCACCAAAAGTCCCTTGGGAACTGAGGGAAATCACTTTTCCAACTGGTCAAATTTTACTAGCAATTGAGTTCATATCCTCCATTGACATCTTCATTTCTTGAAGGAAAACAAGATGTGGATGATTTATCTGAATCATTCTTCTAATTTCATTTTGTTTTGAAAGACTCCCTTTGAGTCCTCTAATATTCCAAGTGATGATCTTCATTAATACCAGTGCTAAAAAAATTGGGAAGGGCATTAATCTTACCTTCCTCTACAAGATTTTCACCTTCTTTTACCATATGATATTGATTGGTCTTGTGTCTGCATTTTGATTAGAATCCATCTTCAGTATTTTTCCTATTTCTTGACTTACTCCAATTGAATCCGAGATGTCTTGTAACCTTGAAGAATGCTCGTACACAGCCAGCATTTTACTAGAGGGTTCAACAGAGTCTATATTGGGATTACTAGAGGGTTCAACAAAATCTATATTGGGATCTGTATTATTTGAAGTTTTGACATTTAAAGGATTGTTTTTCTTGTGTAAATTTTCTCTTTTTTTTCCTGTTGAAAACCTTTTATTTGTTGGTTAATTCATCATGATATTATGAGGCTATTACTTTCAAGCAATAAATTGGTCTCTTTATGAAAATTAATTTCATTAAAGAGGAACAATTTATCAATTATATTAAAGGCTTTCTTCATCTTCATGATAGAAACTACATTTCATGGATCTTTTCATTGTTTTAAATTCACTTTCATAGATAGATTTGATCTTCTATTTCATGTTTAAAGTAGGATTTAATGCAAGATAAAACTTGTTTAAAATCCACTTAATCAAAAGAAGATAAAACCTACCTTAAAACACTCAAGATAAAAGGAACTAAGGTTCTACATCGTGGTCATATGAGGGCCAATTCACATTTACTTTTATTAAATTTTTATGAACAATCATTAACATAGCATGGTAAAATGAACCAACACATGCCCCTTATTAACAGTTACTTGCAATCACTAAGGTGTTCATAGCATTAATTGATATATCTTTATTGAGATTACTATCACACATATGCAAATGCTAATATAGCGGAGACCTTGGAGAATTTGTTTTTTTTTAGCTTCTTTGCAAGAGAGGGTTTTGGATTCAAAATCCTAAGGGAGAGTGTAATGTCACAATTAGGTAAAATTACCACTCAACACTTTTATAGCTCATAGTTTTGACGTTGTTCTTTTCAGTGAAATCGTCTAACACGGTCCCACATGATCACCTCACGAATGACTATGATGAATCTCCATTATTCTTTTGAATTTGGTATCTATCCACTGATTCTTACAACTATTTGTTGTTGTGAATGTTCTATACCAGATATTATTGCCCTCTGACCTGACGCCTACATATAAATTGTTACACTTCATTTGAGAAAATAGTCGATCGGTAGGAATGAATAAGGAAAAATCAGGGCTAGCATTCATTTGAATCCAATAAACTGTCTGTGGCACAAAATAAACAACCCATCATAGCCTAAGTCATCCATTCATTGGAGACATCATTGGTAATAAACATATTCATTTCTTAATGTTGTCCTGTCTTGATGCTACATTTCTACCGAACTATGTAAATCCCTTGCGTGATGCCTTTCCATCTACCACGGATTACACAGTGATTGGACACTTCACCATTTTACTCCTGTAGGATATACCGCCTGCTCATGTCTATGATTTATGTTGAGGTGACCTTCCCTGCATTGTGTTCCATGACCACATCTAATCTATCATTTGATGTGGCATCGGTTCCACCTCATCAACCCTTGTTGTTAGCTCTTCGGTCTATTATGATTATCACCACATAGACCCCTCTATCGACTTTTTTGTCTGCACCGATATGGTCTATGCATCCACATATCTACTCTCGGGAGTCTTTCTTTAGTTCCTCGATGTCATGAGTCCCATGTCCACACACCTTAAACCGGTCCTCTATGATATGCTTGACGCAGGGTGGTCCACCTCGTTCAACGCATATACTATCGGGTATGAGGTCTGTAGCTAGTCACATGCGTACATATGAGGTCCAAGTTATCAAGACCGACCAATATAATGTCGTTGTGTTGATGTATGGTGTACTGATTTGGCATCAAAATCATGCCCAAATCCTGTGGCTTCGTCCAACCTATCACCATTCGCATCCAAGACTTGGTTAGGATCCATTGTCTTGCCACATAATTCTAGGTGTCAAAATTTGTTTCATATAGTATTCTAATTCATCTTCTGGCTTGCATCATCTACATCCATGTCAGGAGCTCCGGGTCGCTTCTGATTCGATCCTCCCTCATCGTCCTTAGGGCCCGTGTGGAGTGTCTTCATGATATCCTATCAATATCAAATTAAAATTTTAATTAACTTTGACACAATATAATACCGTGTCATACAATATCTAATCATCAATAGAACACTATCATCTATGTATGAAATATTGATCATTAGTGATCATGGCTTAATATTGTGTAGAAGAAACATAAAGGGTGAGTAAAGTGATGTCGACTTTATATCTGTAAATATAATGCAAAGGGAAACGAAATCCCTATAAAATAGAACACCACTAGCTTTCACCTTTTATTATTGTTATATCATAGTTTTGATTTTATATATATATATAATATACGTATATATATCATATTATATTTTTATTTTATTTTATATTTTTTTATTTAGTTCATTAATTTCAAATGCTTGAGTTAAAGTATTATGATTAATCAAACAATGCACTCCTAAACCAACCATAAGAAACAAATGAAAGCAAGGATTTGAATGACTAAGGTGACCCAATCCACAATTATCATCACAAAACAATGATTTGAGAAAATCAATCCAATGCTAAGGTTCGCATGCAAAGGATATCAATCAAGAAGCCCATATGAGATTTGTGGAGGACACCTATAAACCTTCAATCAAACCAAAAATCCCAAAACAACAAAGTAAAAGGTGGGTCCCCAAGTTTTGGGGCTAGTTGTGGAGCAACCACAACAAATGGTGACTCTTATGGGAAATGCTCCTGAGCATTTCGGGTGAAGAACCCAATCTGAAATGAGAACACAAAAGATCAGAAAAATAATAATTATTTAGCGATGTCCCAAGAAGGTGGGGGTAAACAACTTCGAATAAAAACAATTAATCCATCTGCCTTTGCTCAGTGTGTGAAAAAGTGATTCATTTTGCATCTCTGAAAACCTTCCGGATTCCATCATCTGATTTGCATTTAGGCTATGAAGCACAACTCATAAAAGAAAACTTTTACAGACAGAGCCCTACTACCAGTCAGGCATCTATAGCCCCGGTAGGGTTTATCTAACTCACCCTTGTGTTTGCTTAATATTTTGCAAAGCCTTTCTTATAATCGAGCTATGTCTAGACAGAGCCCTACTACTAGTCAGGCATCCATAGCCCCGGTAGAGTTTATCTAGACTTTGTGACTGATTTGATCAAGCTTTTCAATGCTCATTTTCCTCTTTTTAATAGCTTTGCAAAAATTTATGTATCACTAGGGTTAGGAAGCATAGAGATAGAGCATGTTGAATTTTTGCCTTAATTTGCAAATCAAGATAACTTCATCCTTCAGGACTTCCAGAAATACCCTTTAATATGTGAGTTACATGTGGAGCTTTAGCGAAATATTTCATTGTTCCACTCTCCACCATTTTAGTCCCAAAATCTGAGCATGATCACAAAATAATTCATCCCCCTTTTCTCAGGTTCACCTACTTTCAGATTAGGTATTCCAACCTACTTAACAAAGGAACACAAAAATGGGCAAGAGGCCATAAGTTAGCGACCACGAAACATCACCTCAAAACAAGGGAACAACCCAAAACACAAAACTAAAAACACAAACCAAAATCTAACCTCAAACTAACAAGAAATCAAACACACAACTTATCAAACCTCAAGCACAAAAACCAAAACTATATACAATATGGTACAATATGATGCAAAGTTTGAGCTATCACTTCCCTGGATCCCAAACATGATTAGCACATTTCAAAAGACATATAACATGATACGCATGCCAAGTTTTACAGGAATCCAACAAAAACAAGATTAGGCCAAACAATACAACAATCTTCATCTTGCCTCTCTCACCCCACCAATTTGATTTAGTTCCATTAACAATCCCATAGGTGAGCTTCAAATCATTAAATTGATTAGACAATAATTGATTTTCAATTCCTTCTTGTCTATTCCTTACAATGTCAATTTCACAATTCAATTCATGATTTAGAAATAAGCTTTCCTTTTTAAATATGAGATCTTGCAAATAGGAGCCTATTTCTAAAAATTTTAAAGCCAATTCATTTTTCATGTTTGTAGGCCAATCAAATTTATGCAACCACTTGCAAGCATCTAGGATATTTATTAAATGAGGATCATCATAAGTTTGTATCCTAGATTCAATAATTAATTGATTATGAACTTGATTTAACACTTCAAGCACATCAACTTCTTTTTCATTCAACAAAGCATTCTTATTAGTGGTGTGAGGAGAAATTAACTCAAATTCTTTATCAACCACAAATGGCATTTCATCATTGATAGTATTTGAATCCAACAACCCATTAGATAAACCTTCACCTGGATTTTGAATGGTGGAACCCAAAAGGTGAGATTTTACCTTTGGCACATTTCCATTTACCATTACTTGGAGAGGATTTGTAACTTCTTCCTTTTCTTCATGATCTTCATCATCATCTTCATCATCATGTAGCACTTCTTCTTTGTCCATGACCTTTTTATCAAAGACACCAAAATTAGGCACCCAATTAAAAACATGTCCATCCTTTTCAAACCATGAGTCTTGTCTATCTAGGGATGTGTCAACTAACACATGCTCCTGATCAATCATTTGAGTTGTTTCAGATAACGTAACATTTTCAATTGGATCATCAGTGATATCAAACCCAAACCATTCAGGTTCTAGAATTTCCTCATTTTGAGATGGCATAGACATTGTAGAGCCAATAGGTGGATCAAGATTTTTAATTCCATGCCCCTCAAAGGGGACCAAAGTAAGTGGTTCTCCTTCTTTATCCATGGTAGTAGAATCATTGTCACTTTCCAATACTTGATGAGATTCGAACCCTTCTTCCAAAACTTTTTCAAATTGTACAGGACTTGTAATATCCTCATGTGAGGAAGCAATTGTATTATCCTGCATATTGATTGACACAAAAAGTTCATTAGAAGGTTTGGAGTGAGCATATTCTTCCCATTTCTTGTTAACCATCCATACTATTTCTTCCTCAAAATCTTCAAGAAATTCTTCTTCAAATTTTTCCTTGTCATCATCTCGAGGATGTTGAAGGCTTTGATCATCAAACTTAATCACCTCATCCAAATTTATGGAAGGTCCTGATTCATCACATGTTTCAAAACCAGTCCACTCTAGGATCCCTCCATTGTCCGAAAGAATATCACTTTTAGTATCTTCGACCTTTGTCTCATGAGGATGATTTGGAGCATCATCAAGATATGCATCTTGAGGCCTTTGTTCTTGTAGTTGAGAGATGTTTCCTTTAAGTTGTAGAACTAGCCTTTGCAACTTGTCCTGCATATCAGGTGAAGTGAGTGCTTCATTAGAAAGAGTGGCAAAGTTCTCCCATTTATTCCACCAACAATGATCATCTTCTAAAATTGGGGTGTGATGTTCAACCATACCTTCACATTCTTCAAATTCATCAATGGATTGATCCTCAAACTCACCTTCACCTTCCTTAGATGGTTCAATTATTTCCAAAAGTGGGTTACTCTTTGTATTCAAGTTTGCAAGATCACAATCCACATTTGTAACCCAAAATTCAATTTTATCACAATTTGGAAGGTGTGGGTTTTCTTGGCCATCAGTTTCAACAATCTCATCCAAAGTGTCTTCCAAGAACAAGTGGTGAAATTCTATTATATCTTCAAATTCATTTATTGATTTTCTTTCAACCTCACTTTCAACCACTTTTGATGGCTTAGGGGTTTCTATAATGGGATCAATTTTTATATTTTTCTTTCTATGATCATCCCAATCCTCACTTGTAAACCAAAACTTTGAGCCATTCATCTCAAGCTCATCACAACTAGACTCATGTTGGCTTTCTTGATCTTTACAATGATCATCTTCTAAAAACAATTGATGAGATTCCACCATGTCTTCAAATTCATCTCTTGACTCCTCAAATTCACTCTCAACCCTCTTTGGTGAGTCAAGGGTTTCTTCAATAAGATCAACTCTTGTATTTTTCTCCCAATGGTTATCCCAATCTTCCTTTGTGAGTAAACATGAACCAATCTCCATATCTTGATGGGTTTGTTCATCCCAATCCTCTTTAATGGACCTTGGCTTTGAGACTTGCACATCCTCTTGGATGAAATCTAAGGTGGTTGTAATATTTGGACATTCAACTTCATCCCATTGATTTTTCACCCTAGGGTTAAGCAATGATGGTCGATCCACCTCTTCTCTTTTGAAACACACCATTGTTCTAATGTTATCGTGGTCTCATAGACTCCATGCAAATATGGGTCATCAAGATTTTCCCTTAAAAATGTAGCAACTATGGGGTGTATGGCTCCCATGTATATTTCAATAGCTCTCTCTTCTGAAATGATGAAATGGGGCACCACTTCGGTATACAACTTATGAAACCTATCATTGAATTCACTCATGGACTCATTAGGTTCCTTACAGATAGAGATAAATTGATTTAACATCAAAACTGGGTCAACTTGTTTTCCAAAATGGCTAGTAAATGTTGCTTCTAGTTGAGCCCAAGAAGTGATGGAACCTACAGGTAGGTATAGGTACCACTCATATGCAACCTCATCCAATGTGTATGAAAATAATCTACAAGGAACATCTCCCTTCCACATTTGCAAATGCCTTAAGATGTCCTTGTATCTTTGAATATGTTCCTCAATCGAGGTCACATCATGCTTAAACATGGGTAAATGATTTTCTACACCTTGAGGAATTTGATGAGTAGGCATGTCTAAGTGACTATAATAGCCAACTATCCACAATGAAATTCCTACCCTAGCTGGAAAAACCGATGCCATTAGTGAAACTCAAAGAATAACTTCAGAACCAATTTGTTAGTCAAATAAATATTTCTTACAAAGAAGCATGAAATGACTAACCAATCTCAAATTTTTAACATATGAATCATCATGTTAGCATTAACCAAAATATATACATCAATTAAATCATGACATTGAAGAACATTCTCAAATTTGCAAAAGGTTAGCATTAATGCATCATCAAAATAGAGAATGTTAGAATCAATGAAAGTGATCAACAAAATCTCATTAGTCAAGACCAATGTCTTTAAATAACTCTTTCAAGTAAAATGAACAAGTTAGCATCTAAATAGCAATAAAATAAACCAATTCAGGCCCTCCTAGCTCCCAAAGTGTTGAGTGCTAAAGGAGGCCAAAGATGCTAATCAAAAGGACTTGAAATATTTAGCAATTCAAAGCTCTCAAAGTTACACCAATATCACATTATTCATTGCATGAACAATTCAAAAGCATTTAAAACAACAATGAACAATTTAGCATAAATAAAATAACACCAATTCAGGCCCTCCTTCTAGCGCCAAAATGTTGAGTGGTAATTTTACCCAATTGCAAAACCACACTCACCCTTAGGATTTTGATCACAAAACCCTCTCTTGCAAAGAAGTTAAAACAAAACAACTTCTCCAAGGTTCCGCTATATAAGCATTGCACATGTGTATTAGTAATCTCAATGAAGATATATCAAATAAATGCTAGGAACACCTTAGTGATTGCAAGTAACTATTAACAAGGGGCATGTGTTGGTTTATTTTACCATGCTATATTAATGATTGTTCATAAAACTTAAAGAAATGCAAATGTGAATTGGCCCTCATATGACCACGATGTAAAGCCTTAATTCCTTTTATCTTGAATGATTTTAGGTAGATTTTATCTTCTTTTGATTAAGTAGATTTTAAACAAGTTTTTATCTTGCATTAAATCCTACTTTAAGCATGAAATAGAAGATTAAAACCTATCTCTAAATATGAATTTCAAATGATGAAAGAATTCACTTTTATGTTGCTTCTAACCTCATGAAGATAAAGATTAGTAGCCTTTGATATAATAAATAAATTATCCCTCTTTGATGAAATTAATTTTCATAAAGAGACAACAATTTATTGCTTTAAAATAATGGCCTTAAAATGTCATTATAAATTATCCCTCTTTAATGAAATCATAATTTTCATAAAGAAGAAATAATTTAATGCTTTAAAATAATAGCCTTTGATGTAATGTATAAATTACCTCTCTTTAATGAAATCAGAATTTTCATAAAGAAAGGCGAATTTATTGCTCCAAAAATGATAGCTTATGGAATGCCTGAAAGCACGAGATTTCGGAAACAAAAAGGATAAACTAAAATTGCAATGTAAATGAAACTAAAATAACGCTTAAACCCTATGTTATTGAAAATTGCATAAAAAGAAAGAACATGAACACAAGATATTAAAGCAATATAAAAATCGGCCCTTTTATTGATATGCTTTGCAAATTTGTGTTACAATGCGTCTCCTTCCTTTTTAGGGGATAGGAGCGTTAAATGTTGCTCTTTTACAACTTGTTTCAGAATTCCTTCTTCCGCGTGCCCACATGTAAGATGGGCGAACCAAAACGTCGTCGTCGCTTGCGTTGGTAAAGGTAGATTCCTCGCTGCTCCTCTAATGCTGCAAATCTGCGTTCAAAGAAACAAACAAAGAATCAGTAGCACCTGTGTATGAAAAATAAAAGATAAATCTAACTATGGTTAAAATGAATCTAAATGAACTGAAAACTTGACAAAAGCATAAACATGAAACTAGCTAAATACTATAAAAGAAATAAAGCGGGGGGGTGCCCGAAGGCAAACCACCCACGGGTGAAACTTTGCTTCGACACCAATCCGCTTGGGATGGGTCCGAAACCTGATGTGATGTGTTGTCGACAAATTGGTAGGATATTGTGGTCAGAAAAATTGGTGTTGGTTCTTGATTCGTGCCTTCAAAAGTCACCCAATAACCTCTCTTTCGATTAAGAGATTATGGATGTTGAAAGCACAAATCGCAAGTAAATGAATTAGCAGCACTTCGTCGCTCAAAATGCTCCTTCTCTGTATATCTTTTGGGTGAGGAAACTCACCATTTTATAGACCCAAGGGGTCTCTTTGAATTAACATGCAAAAGTGTTTCTTTGCATGAATGTCTTTTGTGTGAAAAGAAGACTTCTTCTTGATCAAGGGATTCTTAACTGTCTCTGTGCATGTCTTTGTATGTTTTAGAAAAGCTCACTTGCACTCCCATGCAATGAAGGGATAGCTAAGTGGCAAATCTGAGTTGTCTTAAAAAGCTCACTCTCATTCCCATGCAGTGAAGGGAAAGTCAATTGGCAGATATGAGTTGTCAAAAGAACTCACTCGCACTCCTATGTCATGCAGGAAAAGCTAAGTGGCAGTTCTGAGTTGTCATATGCCGAGATCTGACTTTTTGTCGGTCAAACCTGGCATTCGTCCCACCCCGAAGCGAGCGCGGTAATCGTCTCCGGGTGAGACGAGTATCAATCCGCACTCGTCCCTGGGTAGGACGAGTACAAATCCGCACTCGTCCCTGGGTGGGACGAATAAGCAATAAAGTGTCTAAAAGGTGCCAAATTGATTCTCGACTTGCAAAGCGTTGTGTGAGTGGTTAGAACCACTGTTTAACCTCTGGGGGCTGCCCTGGGGGCTGTGTGTGTTAGTGCGATCAGTGCTTGTTGTCACATAATCGGATTGGTGTTGTTTTGGTGTCTACAGATGCCCCTTTTTGGGAAGCGCTGCACATGGTGTAGTGTTGAGCAAAAATATATAACCAAAGCACTAATGATTAGGGTTTCTCAGTAACCTAACCAACTCTTGATGCCCCAAGTATGGAAAGGGGCACGCATTCTTGAATCCTTGCTTCTGACGAGCTAAGGAACTTAAATCAAGCATTAACCTGGTTCGGTGAGGTATTACTTGAACTTAGACATTGATCAATCATGAATAGGCAAAGGGCGCAACCTTTTGTCTGTGGGAACCTTGAGTTCATGATTCACGAATGCCAAGTATATGATCAGTTTGTGATAATTGCTTGTTTGCTGCCCCAAGCAGGGGCGCGATTGTCTTTTGCAATGATCCTTTGAATGCGTGTCATTTCCAAGACTGGGTATATTGGTGTTGATTGGCAACTAAGTGTGACTACCCCCTCAAGCGACGAATCGATGAGGGAATGACCGACATGAGAAAAGCGACGAGTCGCTTGACCCAAGATGACTTGTGCAAGGGTGCCTTTAGATGGTTTACCGGTAAGCATGCTCGAGCAGTTTCTCGATTGTTTTGACCTATTTTTGGTGAGTGTGAACCCATTTTGAGATGCCATTTGGGGTTAACATTGGCGAAAATCCGTCTTCCCGTGGAGCGGTCCGGCTATGGTAGCCTTCTTAGGGAGTAGGATAACGACAAGTTAGACCCCGACATCAGTTTTCTTATGCCAAGAGGTTAAGTGCAAGAGCACTTTTGTCTGGCAATTTTTAGTGGTTTTGTTGGCATTTGTCATTTTTATGTTTTGGTTTTTTTTTTTTTTTTTTTTTTTTTTATTCGTCCCGGGGTGGGACGAATGCCGTGATGGTACTCGTCCTGGGGTGGGACGAGTGCGCCACGGTGGTACTCGTCCTGGGGTGGGACGAGCGCGTCGAAAAGCGCTCGTCCCGGTCAGGGACGATTACCAGCTGGCAAAAAGTATAAATATGCGAAAATGACGGTTTTGGCTCATTTGCACTGTTCATCGATTGCGAATTGGAGCTCTGGGGAGGAGGAGGTAGATTTTCTGACGCGAAGCGCTGCGGATTTTCCAGCCACCATGAGTGCACAGACCGGGGTCGTCGAGCGGCGGAGCCGAGGCGAGACCAGTAAGTGCACTATCTCCTCGATTTTAAATATGAAAAATGCAAATGTGTTTTTATGGTGTTTTTCTTTTGTGTAAAACATGAAACCCTAATTAATTAAATTAAAAGGTAAATGAATGAAACCAAATGAAACATGGATGCAAACCGATGGAAACTTAGATGGAAAACCGTAGGATAAACCCAAAATGAAACTTAGAGTAACACCTTAGGGTAACCATGGTTAAAAATGTTTTGTTTTTGATGTGAATGGTAAAACTTAGGTCGAAACCATAAGTAAACCATGCCCAATTTTTGTGTTATGTTTATGGAAAAAATGGAAAATGGATGAATTGTTTTTTGTTTGAAATGGTAAACTTAGGTAAAACCGTAGGTAAACCATGTCAAATTTTTGTTGTTTTTGATGAAATTAGAAAATGAAAAATGGATGAATTTTTTTTTTTTTGAAATGGTAAACTTAGGTAAAACCGTAGGTAAACCATGTCAAATTTTTGTTGTTTTTTGATGAAATTAGAAAATGAAAAATGGATGAATTTTTTTTGTTTGAAATGGTAAACTTAGGTAAAACCGTAGGTAAACCATGTCAAATTTTTGTTGTTTTTTGATGAAATTAAAAAATGAAAAATGGATGAATTTTTTTTGTTTGAAATGGTAAACTTAGGTAAAACCGTAGGTAAACCATGTCAAAAAAAAATTTTTTTGTTATTTTTATGTAATTAAAAATGGAAAATGGATGAAGTTTTTTTTTTGTTTGAAATGGTAAACTTAGGTGAAAACCGTAGGTAAACCATGTCAATTTTTTGTTGTTTTTTTTATGAAATTAAAAATGGAAAATGGATGAATTTTTTTGTTTGAAATGGTAAACTTAGGTAAAACCGTAGGTAAACCATGTCAAATTTTTTTGTTTTTTTATGAAATTAAAGATGAAAAATGGATGAATTTTTTTTTGAAATGGTAAACTTAGGTTAAAACCGTAGGTAAACCATGTCAAATTTTTTTGTTTTTTGATGAAATTAAAGAATGAAAAATGGATGAATTTTTTTGTTTGAAATGGTAAACTTAGGTAAAACCGTAGGTAAACCATGTCAAATTTTTTTTTTTTTTGTATGAAATTAAAAAATGAAAAATGGATGAATTTTTTTGTTTGAAATGGTAAACTTAGGTAAAACCGTAGGTAAACCATGTCAAATTTTTGTTGTTTTTGATGAAATTAAAGATGAAAAATTGAATGAATTTTTTTTGTTTTGAAATGGTAAACTTAGGTAAAACCGTAGGTAAACCATGTCAAATTTTTGTTGTTTTTGATGAAATGTAAGATGAAAAATGGATGAATTTTTTTGTTTGAAATGGTAAACTTAGGTAAAACCGTAGGTAAACCATGTCAAATTTTTGTTGTTTTTGATGAAATGTAAGATGAAAACTGGATGAATTTTTTTGTTTTGAAATGGTAAACTTAGGTAAACCATGTCAAATTTTTTTTTTTTTTTTTTTTTGGATGTACATGTGAATGAAAGATGTTACTGTATAGTTATGCATTTTTGTACATGTGATGGTAATTTGATGCATGTTTTTGATGTTTGTTGTTTTCTGTGATGTGCAGGTGGTGAAGAGTCGACATCGAGTGCCGACGATTTTTTCTAATGCCCGCGAGGCATTGACAGCTGAGGACTGGGATTGGCTTGATGCCCTAGGGCTCAAGCATGTGGCTCGGTTGGATGCAGTTGTGGCAGATCGGGCGTACATCACAGCATTGATCGGCCTATGGGATGTTCGGACGAACACCTTCCATCTTTCGACAGGGGAGATGACAGTCACTTTAGAGGACGTGTATCGGATTCTTCGAATTTTGATAGACGGGGTTCCCATTCGGACGACTCCACGAGGCCAGAGGACGGCTGTGCTGACCCGATATTTTGGATATGGAGAGGAGGATGGGATGACCTTGTTGGAGAGGGCGAAGTTGGATTTCCAGATTGGGGGGATTTTGGTACGGTATTGGTAGGTGAGGGGAATGTTGGGAGTGAGGCATGCACTACTCATGAGCCTCATTTCCAACATGCTCTCTGACTCGTGGAGCGAGGTTCCCATGGAACCTATTGGAGGTGGTGTGGCGGTTAGTGGAGTGTTTATAGCTTAATGATAGAGGGATTTTAACATTAATTGTGTGATTGGATGCGAAGAGGATTCTTGTCTAGCATCGATGAGGCAATCCGTACTATCTGCGAGAGGGAGTGGAGGGATGGGAGGTTTGGGGTGCATCGATCGAAGATGGAGGGTGATATTATCCTGGGTGGGGAATACGAGCTGGGGTGGCTCGTCGTACGGGATGAGAGAGGGGACGGGGGTGGCATCATCTCGCGTGGCGACGAGAGGAGGGAGGTGCGAGTGGGCATGATGCAGGGGCGAGCAATCACCCTGAGAGGTCTCAGAGGACTGACACTACAGGGGGTAGTTCTCGTCGCATCGATCCTGCGTGATCATGGTGGTCGATGCCCTAGGTTGGGGGTTTTTGAGATTTTGGATGATGAGAGTGAGGTCTGAGGACCAGTGCATTGTAGCCTACGGGCAATTTTTGTTATGATATATATACAAGATGATTCTTTTTGGTGTTTATACTATTTTTGCATGATTTATGTTTATGTACATGTTTTTACATTGGTGTATGCATATGCGATTATGAATGCGATGATTCTAATTTGTATGATGTATGCATATGGAATGAATTGTTGATGAATTATTGATGATTTGTCGATGCACCATAGACTGTACAAGATTGGATTGACTTGCTATAGTAATGGGATAACTTTGTGGAATGCTTGTGCATGTGGAAACTTTGTTTTTGTATTTTGTCTATTTTTTGATGGTGATGTATGGAATGAAATGTATCGGTTGTTTGAAAATGTGGTTAAGCTTTTCTGAGATGCAGATATTTTAATTAACTAGCCAAGACTGTACATTTATCTCGCAAGACTTCTGAACAAGGTCTAAATTTGACTTGAATTTAACCAAGTTATTTCACATCCCTGTGTGTGCAATTGAGTTCGTTTATGTGGTATTTGTCAGGATACCGCCAGTGCCAGATGGGCTTTCAACCGAACCTGTACTGAGGATCACCTAATTAGCTCCACTAACTCCTTTATTGTATTTAGTCAGATTAATCTGCGATGCTTTCTAGGATACCATGAGCTAGCTCATCCACATGCAAACATTGATCTGCACACAAGTTAATGTGACAGATATATCGTCATGCGAGAGGTTTACCGCCAGTGACCGATAGGCTATCAACCAAACCGGTACTAAAGCTTGCCTCATGACCTGTCGAAATGCTGAGAGTTCCAGGGATTCAAGTTCGACTCCCTTCTTTTCTTCAATTGTATTGGGATACTTGCTCTTTATAGTGATAAAATCACTGTTTATTTTTGTTTTATTTGTTTTGTTTTTTTTTTTTTTTTTTGAGCAAGGGATTTGAATATGGAGTGACGAGAATCACTATTGGTTGTGCCTTTTGATGTGTGCACTGTAGGATGTCAAATTTTAGTGTTTTGACGTTTTGCAAATTTTTGATGTTTTTGCAACTTTTGAGAACTTGGGATTCATGGGGAATTGGGTAGGGAGGATGCTTGTCCTTTTGCCAACTCTCAACATTCCTAGGGTCATTCGCACAGGGGGATAAGCAAGATAGCCGTTTCGCTTATGGTAACCGGGATTACGGTGCAGGTTTCATCTTTCGTTCACACAACTTAGGAATTTTTATGTGTGTTAATTTGTGTTGGGATGCTACGTAACAAGGCGTGATCCAAGTAAACTTTCCCGTGTAAAATATGTTTAACTATGTACAGTTTTGGCTAGAAATTTAAAGACATCTGAATGACGAAAACCCTATATACATTAGGCGACAACTGACGATGCTAAAATAAAAGGGTGATATGCTGGATGTATGCGTGTATGAAAATGGAGTTGATGTGGAAATGATGGAATTGCCAAATAATGACTGTCTATGGTGCTGTTGTCTTGTATGACCTATCGAAGTATGCAATGTATGGATGCAATGCTTAATGCAACCTATATTTTTGTATTTTGATTTTTATGAGAATGCATGGAATTGGAATGCAATTGTTTTTGTGATTTTGATTTTTATGAGAATGCATGAAATTGAAATGCAAATGGTTGTGTAAAATTTTTTTTTTTTTTTGGAATTGAAATGCAATTGTTTTTGTGATTTTTGATTTTTGTGTTGTTTTTGTTGATTTTTGAATATTTATGTTGACCAAGCAGTAATGGTAACGCTTGGAGCTTTTGGTTTGACCAAAGGGTTTATAGATACCTTTGGGGCATTTAGGGATGACCAAGCGATTATGAAAATCCTTGGAGCTTTTGTCTTGACCAAAGGGTTTACAGATACCTTTGGGGCATTTAGGGTTGACCAAGCGATTATGATAATCCTTGGAGCTTTTGGGTTGACCAAGCGATTGTGGTAATCCTTGGAGCTTTTGGGTTGACCAAGCGATTGTGATAATCCTTGGAGCTTTTTGTTGGACTATGGCTCTCTAGGTGTGGAATGGCCTCAAATGAATGATGTTCAAGGGTTCTGTTTCCTTGATTCCTTCAAGAGAGGCAAGCCGGTATGTTCCAGGTCCTATTTTACTGTCAATGATGTAAGGACCTAACCAGTTTGCCATGAACTTGTCCCGTAGATGGGACGACAAATTAGAATTCTGTTGGTTCTCTTTTAAGACCAAGTCACCAACCTAAAATTCCCTAAGGTGGACTTTCATGTTGTATGCTTTCTTAAGTCGCTCTTGATAGATACGCAAATGCTCGAGAGCATTAACGCGTCGTTCATCGAGCAACGTCAGTTGATCTAACCGGGCCTGCCGTGCAGTGTCATCATCGATGAACTCTTGCATTGAAATGCGCAGGGAAGGAATTTCCAACTCAAAAGGCATGACTACCTCGGAGCCATACACCAGCGAAAATGGAGTTGCCCCAGTGGGCATTCGAATGCTGGTGCGATAAGCCCATAGGGCAAGCGGGATCTGAATGTGCCAGTCTTTATGATTGTCTGCAACTATCTTTTTGAGAATGGCGACTAGCATTTTGTTTGACGCCTCTGCTTGCCCATTTGCCTGCGGATAATAGGGTGTTGAAAAGTTGTGCTGAATCTTGTACTTTGTGGTCAAAGCACGCACATATTTATTCTTGAATGGTGTCCCATTATCCGAGAGTATCTTGGATGGAATACCAAAACGACATATGATGTTATGCAAAATAAACTCCGCAATGCGGGCTCCAGTCGTAGTGGTCAGCGAAATTGCTTCCACCCATTTGGTAAAGTACTCTGTGGCCGTTAAAATGAACGTGTGACGACCAGACGACATAGGGGAGATCTTTCCAATTAGATCAAAGCCCCACTGTGAAAAAGGCCAAACCGATTGAATCGATTGCAAGGCCTGAGAAGGTACGTGTGTCAAATTAGCATGGTGCTGACACTTCACGCACTTCTTCACATATGCGCAACAATCTCGCTCTAAAGATGGCCAATAATAACCCATGCGAAGAATGCACTTTGCGATGGCCATACCATTGAAGTGGCCACCACATGTACCATCGTGAGCTTGGGTGATCGCCCAAGCGGACTCTTGCTGGTCCAAACAACGAAGGAGGATTCCTTCATAATTTTGATGATACAAAATGTCTCCTAATAAGACATGCTTTGCCGCTTTCTGTTTGAATGATCTTTTCATGGCTTGTGTCAATCCAAGTGGGAGATTACCTAGCTTGAGGTAATCCCGAATGGGTGTGTACCAATCTTGCTGATCAAAAACCTCGATAGTATGAACGGCCAATCCCTCTTGAAGTCTATCCCGAACAAAAGTTGAGCAGGAAAGAACTTGTAAAAACAACGTGGTGTTGCTAGTAAGAGGGGTCGGGGAGAACAAGGACCCCCAGTTGGCTTGAATCAAACAATCTCGAATTCGAGAGAACTTATCCGAAGATGGTTCAATCTGGATCATGTGGATTCCTGGCGTCAGATCAGAGCTTGCACGCTCCATCATAGATTGCGATAATGTTGTAACCTGAATGGTTGTCATTTCACTAGAAGGGTCTTGCGGGATGAGTGACCCCAAGGAGGCCATAGTATCCGCAAAATGATTTGATGATCGAGGGAGTGCCTCGATGTCATACCATTCAAGTTGTGCCAGGAATTTGTCCACAAGGGCTTTATAGGCCCACAAAACTGGACATTTACATTGGAATATCCCCTTTACTTGATTGACAATTAACAACGAATCACCAAAGATGTTCAATCGTTTAATGTTCATGGTGATTGTTGTCTGAAGACCTATGAGCAAGGCTTCGTATTCTGCATTGTTGTTGGTGCATGGGAAGTCTAATTTAAATGACAAGGGCATTGGAGCACCTTGTGGAGTGAAGAATACAATTCCCGCACCACCCCCTTGCTCACATTTAGAACCATCGAAGAATAGGGTTATGTCAGCCTGTGACTCAGGCTCATCAAAATCTGGCGACTCTGAAACATGGAAGACCCCATCATCAGGTAGTTCAAAAGTCAAAGGCTGATCGTCTTCAAGAGGAGCCTCAGCTAGTTGATCGGTGATGACTTGACCTTTTATAGATTTCTGTCCAATGAACTCTATGTCAAACTCCGTCAACAACATGATCCATTTCGCCGTGCGGCTACTATGATAAGTACGACTCATCATGTATCGCAATGGATTCTCCTTAGACACAACATACGTCTTATTACTAAGCATGTAGTGGCATAGCTTTTTGGTAGCAAACACCACTGCCAAGCAGAGCTTTTCAACATATGCATAGTTAAGTTCATAATCGACCAGGGTGCGGCTAAGATAGTATGTAGCCTGTTCTCTGTGAAGTTCATTTTTTTGGGACAACATGGCGCCCAGTGCCACCTCAGTGGTTGAGATGTATAAATAGAACGACACTCCTGGTCTAGGTGGTGCCAATACTGGTGGCGAAGCCAAGTACTGTTTAATGTCGTCAAAGGCTGACTGGCACTCGTCATCCCAATGAAATGTGACCCCCTTATGCAATAATTTATTCATGGGTCGGCATTTGTCAGATAACTGCGCTATGAAGCGCTTGATCGACGCAACCTTTCCCTGCAGACTCCTGAGCTGCTTGATGGTGGTTGGGGGATGCATTTCAAGGATTGCCTTGACTTTGTTTGGATCAACCTCAATTCCTCGTTTGGAGACTATGAAACCCAAGAGCTTTCCAGAGGTGACGCCAAAGACGCACTTCTTGGGGTTTAGTCTGACTTTATGCTCAATGAGGCGATCAAGGACCTTGCTCAAGTCACCGATGTGATTTGGGTGCAAAAGAGATTTGGCCAACAAATCATCCATGTAATCTTCCAAAGTTTTGTGCATGTAATCATGAAAGATGTACGTCATGGCACGTTGGTAGGTGGCTCCGGCATTTTTAAGGCCAAAAGGCATGACCTTATAGCAAAATGTCCCCCAAGGCATTGTGAATGCCATTTTGAGTTGGTCCTCAGGATTGATACGAATCTGATTGTATCCTGAGAAACCATCCATAAGGGAAAGCATTTCGTGGCCCGCTGTAGCGTCTACCAATGCGTCGATGCTCGGCAAGGGAAAATCATCCTTAGGACTCGCTTTGTTAAGATCTCAAAAATTAGTGCATATGCGAATCCTCCCATCGGGCTTCTTGATAGGAACCATGTTAGACAACCATGGCGGATAATCCACACAGATGACAAACTGGGCATCCAACAACTTTTGTAACTCATATTTTACCATTAAGGCCACTGTTGGATGCATCTTGCGTAGTTTTTGCTTGATTGGCTTGATTGTCGGATCAAGCGTTAAATTGTGCGTGACTAGCTGTGGGTCTAGTCCCGGCATATCCTTGTATGACCATGCAAAAACCTCCTTCTTTTCCTTAAGAAGGGTAACATAATCGGCTCGCTCTTCGGGGGAAAGACTTACCCCCAGCTTGAGAATCCGTGGATTCATTGAATCTGTGCCGATGTCTACATCGATCGTTGCTTCAACTGACATATGGGATCCGTCTTCCAACTGGTGTGGAATTGGGATTAGATGGATATCGTTTGCTGAATTAAGATCGTCATTAGGAACGTCAAGTTCCTCTTCAACATGGAAGACATCCTGAGTCTATCCTGGAGTGAAATGAAACATCCCACCGCAAGGCCAATACTCTGATGGAGATGGTGGTGTGTCAACGTGATCCCAATCAATAGCCTCTATGTCTAGATGCAATAATCGTGTTGGATTGGCTGGATCATGGATGGGGGCGGTCAAGTCAATGGAGACCATGTTGATGAAATGATTGTAATCTCCATTACCGCAAATGTGACAACTCTGACATTCTAGATGTTCTTGGTGCTTTGGATCTGGCTCTGTAGGCACGGGCACAAAGGGGTCAGCTCTATGCATGGACCTGCAAACAGGGTCTGCCCTAGGCACTGATGGTTTGATAGGGTCTCCAGGTGGAAGATGTTCTATGTATTCCTGGAGTGGCGGGTGCAGTAATTGCTATAACTGCGCCAGGTTGAAATGCCTCCTAGGTCTTGGACCTATGTGTAAGTGTTCAAACATGTCATCTATGTCCAAAGGATTTTGTTGTTGTTGAGGTAGCCTATGCTCACTAGGATCATTCAATGGGAACATCATCAGGAAGTCCTCCTGATCGTTATTCATTGGATATTCGGGCGAATGATCGTACTCCGACTCATCTTCAGAAGACCCTTCGTGGTCTTGTCCATCTTCCCCTTGTGGGTGAGTCCATGAAGTTTCTCCTTGTTCAGCCGTAGGGAAAGGGTTGTTGAGGTCAACAAGGTTATTTGTTTGTAATGGGAAATAATCCCCCAATGTATAAGTTGTATTTGGATTGACATATGGATCTGATGCCAACCCATCCTTGTTGCCTATCCCTAGGCCTTGCATGTTTTTGACCAAGATGTCGAGGGGCAAAGGGTGATTAAACCCTACTCCTGACTTGTCATAAGGCATTTGGTATCTTGGTTGACACAAAACATGCATTCCTTGTTCATATCTGCCTAACCCGTATCCATGCCAATTGCATTGGCTAAGATATCGTAATGCGAAGTCGGGGTTAGCCAGATAGTTAACATCTTCCACAAAGGGATCTTCATCTTCCTCTTCTTTTCGGGAAGGTTCAACGCCATGATCCAGGCCCCCAAAAATAAAGTTTGTCTGATTAGGTGGGTAGCCTAAAGGAACCACAGAGCCTATGGGGAGTCGAGGTCTTCCCATGTCTTGCATAGACTGAAGTGTGGGCATTGCAACAACATTGCGCACTATGTACTCCCCCATGCCTGTGTTAGACATCTCAACAGTAATCGTTGGCGATTGAGGGGAAGCGAATGGGAGTTCTCCTTGAGTCCACTCCATGTGGGGTGAACTAGGCGTCTCAACTTCCATTCTATTAGGCGTCTCTTCTGTAGAGATGTTGGAGACTAAAGGTGGTTCCGCTTCCAGGGGCTTCTTTCCTTTGTCCATTGGTGTGGCCACCGTAGGTGGCGTCGTTGTGGGAGGACTGGATGAAGAAGATGATCCCGCCTGAGGATTTGATTGATTTGGTATTGAAGATTCTTGCTTAGTCAGACCCCTCTTAGATGGATTTAACTGGAAATCCACATGCGTTGAAGGAAGAGTCGATTGCGGCATGATTTGCACTGAGTTGCAATATTTAAAAGGTTCCAAATCTGCGGGGACCACGTGCACTTGTCCTTCAAATGTATACTTCAAACATTGATGAGCAATTGAAGGGACACACTTCATATCCCGGATCCAAGGCCGCCCAAGCAAGATATTGTAAGCCATCTCACCTTCTAAAATGTGGCACAACGTATGAATGGTCTTTTGTCCCACTTGTATGGGCGGGACAATTGTGCCAATTGTCGAGCATATCACATCATTAAATGCTCGAAGGGTATAAGTGGAAGGTGCAATGTGAGAGGCTGGTAGTTTCAAATGTTTCAGTGCAACGGTTGTAATAATGTTACTGGACGAACCAGTGTCTACCAACACCCGTTTGTATGGAGTCCCGTTGACCCGCGCAATAACGTGCAGGGGTGGATCCGCTACATCTCCAATCACCGTTTTTAGCTCATCTTCCCTGAAGGTAATGACTGGTTCAATACACTATTTGACATGCCCCACAAAATTGTTGAACGAATCCGCTTCGTGGGGTTGCAATTCAATTGCCTTTAATATCTCCATAAGAGCTTCCCGATGGGGCACCGATTGTTGAATAAGCTCATAAATGGAGAGCCTAGCCGATGTGGTCCATAGACTTTGAGTAAGTCTAGTTCGAATCATGGCCACTGGTCTAGGCGGGGGCATCTGTGTAGGATTCGGTTGATGTTGTGATGTGGATGGAACTTCCCTGGTGGCTGTCGTGGGGGCAACTCCTGGGTGTCTCTTGTTTCTTGTCACAATGCTAATCATCCCAACATACCCCTCCATGGGGCAACTCTGTTGCACTTCGTTGACATGCAAAGGTTTTGTTTGTGCATCATGTGTGGGTAAAGGATCTTTGAAAACACCCATTTGTTGGTTGTTGGGTGCGATGGGATTATCCACTACCAATGTGTGATTGTCAATAAGATCTTGCACTAAACCTTTAAACGTCCAATAGACATTAAGATCATGCCCTTTCCTTCTATGGAATCTATAGAAAAGATCCTCTCTATACCCTTTAGGCTTTGGCGCATTGGGATCAATTGTTGGAATATCTGGCAGATTAATCAAGTTTGCCGTCGACAAACGGTCAAACAAGGAGTCCCTAGACTCAGTGTATGGTGTAAATTGTCGCTTGGGGCGACGTTGCTGATTTTGATCCCGCTTTTTGTTATCTTTCTCATAATTATTGTGAGGCACCGCCTGATAATTAGCCTTTGGAGGCTGTGTTGCTTGGGCAAGCGTAGGGGCATTAATAGCAACTTGATTGACCGCGACGGGTTTCATTGCGTATTCCCTATTTTGGTGCTCTTGTTCCACTCTTTTTTCTTAGGCTTGGCAATTTTGCCATCCTGTATCTTGATCTCTTCGATACGTCTAGCTTGCGCCAGAGCTTCTTCTAAAGTGGCGTATTGCTGTAGCTGCAATAGCACAGAGATCGATCACAAATAGCTCTTTGCGAACATTTGAGTTAGGTCGGACATAGGAGGGAGATAGGACAGCTTTGAAAGCACCGTCCTCCATCGATTCCCATATGCTACCATAGATTCCTCCTCATATTGTTTGAGGCTAGCTAGATCACTGAGTGACGCCTTTTTCTTTGTATTGAAAGCAAAACGTTCTAGGAACGCGTCCACTAGTTGATCCAAGTTGTAGATGCTATGCTTCGGTAGATGGGTAAACCAATCCGAGGCAGATCCTGCGAATGTGGTTATGAATGTTCTCAATAACAATGCATCATTGTCTTGTATACCAAAACATTGGCTCAAAAATCGCGTCACATGTTCTTGAGCATCCTCATCCCCTTTAAAGAGTGCCAACTAGGGCAGCTTGAAATGTTCGGGGTATGGAGGTGCTGGCACTGATGGATGCACCGGATGACTACGGAGTTGGCGTAAGGTAGGCTTTTGGGGCCCAGCAGTCTTGAGTTCCATAGTCTCTAAGCATTCTAACAACACTTTGTATGCATCAGAGGACGTAATCTCCTCCTCCTTGGTTGGTTCCCGCTGTGGGTTGCGGGGAACTTGAGGCCTTTGAATGGATAAATGGGTAGCATCCCTTCTACCTTGATAGGGCATTTCAGCCCGCTCTTCTTCTTGGTAATAATCCTCATAATCTTCTTGAGGAGTGTTTGGCCTAGGCCTGTAAACATGGACGGGTGCCCGCGGAGGATGCCCATCATGGTTGCGGGGAATGGCCTCCCGCTCAGGTCTAAGAGGTCTTGGAGGCAGTGCTTGCTGAAGTCACGGAGACCTGTCTCGCACTAAGGGGTTGTGCCTCACATACATCTCAGATTGTTGTGCGTGAGGGACTGGGGCCTTCTCAGGTGCATGGTTGTGAAGCAATTCAGTTGTCTGACGCTGGATGCGCTCTTGATCAAGGCGACACAAATGTTCTAATTCTTGTTGTTCTTGTCTAAGCCGCATGATTTGTGCTTGGCGGGCGGCTAGTTGTGTAAATGCCAAGTCATTTTGTTCTACCGTCTCTTGTTTAATAGGCCTAGATGTCTCTCCTACATATCTGTTTCGATCATGGTGCTCTGAGACCCCTATATGTTGCTTCCCTCTATCGAGGTTGGCCGCATTAACTTGAAACTCTGGTCTCAATAAGCGATCTGGATATAAAGCAGGTGCAGACGTGCATCGTTTCTGCACTGGATACTGTTCTTGAGGAATGTAATGATCTTCCTCTCTCTCTCTATGATATGCATAAAAAGTGCGGGCAGAATTGTCTTGCCCTGTCGGGAGAACCTGATGTTCTGGATATGGTCTACTGTGTCCGACATTAATCGGGGGTAAATTAGGAACCACAAAATCATATGGTTCTTCCTTTTGGACCCTTTGTTGTTCCATAGCAGTACACAATGCTTCATCACTAGGCCATCCATAATGAACTTCCAAAGGAGGCCTCGTGCTTAGACCAGGTGGTACATATAGGTTATTTTCTTGAAAATATTCTTGTTGCTCATGAGTTCCCCTTAGGGAGGGGGTTCTAAATTCTCGTCTATTGAAGGCCTGACTTGGAGAGCCCCTCAAGGAGGGGCCTCTAGAACCATGTTCTATAACTGTATGGGTTGGAGTGCCCCTCAAGGAGGGGCCTCTAGAGCCATGTTCTGCATGGTGTGAACTAACTAGTGTAACCTACCGTCGAGGCGGGATGGCTAAGTCTTCAAGGCTATATCGGAGATGATTTGTCTCTCTTGGTGCATTTTCTGTAGCTTCTGCCCTTGATTGGGCTTGGCTACGAGTATTCACCATGGTAATGCTAACCTAAAAATGCAAAAGCAAATTCTTTTTATGATTTTCTTTTTATGATTTTTTTTGTCTAAACAGAAAATAGCATACACACACAAGCAATGATTATCTCTTTTAAAGATTAATAGTGTGCCCTAAATCTGGTTTAGTGTGTTTTTGTTGTTTGTTTTGTTTTTTTAAAATTTTGTGAAATGTTTAAATGCAATTATGAAGGCTCTTATGACTCCCAAAATGGTCGCCCCTTCAATATACCATTGTCGGACCGATATACCAACCTCTCTATATACCCGCCCTTATGTGAGGGAGACTATAGGTACGTGAGAGCAGATGATACGTGGAACATAGGCGGTACGAAAGGGGAATCACTCTGTTTATGACACCTACCATAGAAGACTTATCCTCGCGTGCTGGGAATCACCCCAAGCTACACTCGGTCAGCTTTCGTCAGGATTTACGTCTAGCAACAGTCGCGATCGAGGTAATGGATGCAATATCTCAAGCCAAAGTGATAATGGAATCCACCTTTGGTCTTGTTCAAGGGTTGGGGTTTTACGACCAACGCCTTGGTTTAAAATACCACATGATGTGTGGGGTTCATTTTAATTTTGCAAAAATTGAAACAGGCAAATGAAAAAGAAATCTTTCCCTAAGCCATACAAAATCGAAAACCAAAAAACAGAAAGACAAAAATTTGACAGAAGCTGTAAAAACCCCTACCTCTTCTCTGCCTGACAGGATGTTTCTGATTTGCTCTAAAAAATGCATAGATTTATACTCGTCCCTGGGGTGAGACGAATAAAATATTCGTCCCGGGGTGAAACGAATAAAATTCTGTAATCGTCACTTACAGAGACGAATAACAGTCCGATGTTGAAAAATAGGTACCTATAAAAAAAAACAAGCAATTTTAGATCAGTAATTTAACCTAAAAAAAATAGAGGACAGAGGTCCCACCGTGATCGCCATTGAAAGCACGAGATTCCGGAAACAAAAAGGATAAACTAAAATTGCGATGTAAATGAAACTAAAATAACGCTTAAACCCTATGTTATTGAAAATTGCATAAAAAGAAAGAACATGAACACAAGATATTAAAGCAATATAAAAATCGGCCCTTTTATTGATATGCTTTGCAAATTTGTGTTACAATGCGTCTCCTTCCTTTTTAGGGGATAGGAGCGTTAAGTGTTGCTCTTTTACAACTTGTTTCAGAATTCCTTCTTCCGCATGCCCACATGTAAGATGGGCGAACCAAAACGTCGTCGTCGCTTGCGTTGGTAAAGGTAGATTCCTCGCTGCTCCTCTAATGCTGCAAATCTGCGTTCAAAGAAACAAACAAAGAATCAGTAGCACTTGTGTATGAAAAATAAAAGATAAATCTAACTATGGCTAAAATGAATCTAAATGAACTAAAAACTTGACAAAAGCATAAACATGAAACTAGCTAAAAACTACAAAAGAAATAAAGTAGGGGGGTGCCCGAAGGCAAACCACCCGCGGGTGAAACTTTGCTTCGACACCAATCCGCTTGGGATGGGTCCGTAACCTGATGTGATGTGTTGTCGGCAAATTGATAGGATATTGTGGTCAAAAAAATCGGTGTTGGTTCTTGATTCGTGCCTTCAAAAGTCACCCACTAACCTCTCTTTCGATTAAGAGATTATGGATGTTGAAAGCACAAATCGCAAGTAAGTGAATTAGCAGCACTTCGTCGCTCAAAATGCTCCTTCTCGGTATCTCTTTTGGGTGAGGAAACTCACCATTTTATAGACCCAAGGGGTCTCTTTGAATTAACATGCAAAAGTGTTTCTTTGCATGAATGCTTTTTGTGTGAAAAGAAGACTTCTTCTTGATCAAGGGATTCTTAACTGTCTCTGTGCATGTCTTTGTATGTTTTAGAAAAGCTCACTTGCACTCCCATGCAATGAAGGGATAGCTAAGTGGCAAATCTGAGTTGTCTTAAAAAGCTCACTCTCATTCCCATGCAGTGAAGGGAAAGTCAATTGGCAGATATGAGTTGTCAAAAGAACTCACTCGCACTCCTATGTCATGCAGGAAAAGCTAAGTGGCAGTTCTAAGTTGTCACATGCCGAGATCTGACTTTTTGTCGGTCAAACCTGGCGTTCGTCCCACCCCAAAGCGAGCGTTGGTAATCGTCTCTGGGTGAGACGAGTATTAATCCGCACTCGTCCCTGGGTAGGACGAGTACAAATCCGCACTCGTCCCTGGGTGGGACGAATAAGCAATAAAGTGTCTAAAAGGTGCCAAATTGATCCCTGACTTGCAAAACTGTTGTGTGAGTGGTTAGAACCACTGTTTAACCTCTGGGGGCTGTCCTGGGGGCTGTGTGTGTTAGTGCGATCAGTGCTTGTTGTCACATAATCGGATTGGTGCTGTTTTGGTGTCTACAATGCCATAAAATAATTAACCCCTTTTAATGAAATTGCAATTTTCATAAAGGGAAGTTCATTTATGCTTGCAAATAAAAATGTAAAGCTAAAAAAAAATTTGATTTACCTTCAAAATGTGAAAAAATGAAATTCCGAAATTATAAAAATCCTTATAAAACAACAATTTTTATAAAATTGAAATGGCT
Source organism: Wollemia nobilis (assembly GCA_028583015.1). Taxonomy (NCBI): domain Eukaryota; kingdom Viridiplantae; phylum Streptophyta; class Pinopsida; order Araucariales; family Araucariaceae; genus Wollemia; species Wollemia nobilis. The sequence continues at coordinate 3,235,139 of JAQPPZ010000569.1, read as the reverse complement.
TCGGAATGAGTTCAAATTTATTTCGGATGAAATATTGTAGCTCATTCTTCACACCCATGTATTTATTTTTGTCATTTTAATTTTTTTTTTTTTTAATCCTCAAAGTTTAAAAAAAAAATTGTAAAATGAATAGTTAGAAAAATAAAATAAAATCTAGAAATGGAAATAAAATCCAAAAAATAAACTAATACTAGTTTCATGCAAAACTCGACATGTGAGAGTTTTCTGAGTGTAACCCAACTTAACTAGAACTGCATTTGCACATCCCAAAATAAATTAGGTGCAAGACTCTAAGGAAAAATATAAATTCTCTAATTCTGGATGTTCAACAATGCAACCTGAAAGCATTAAACATTGCCTAAAAATCCCAAAAAATAGAGAGAAGAAATATGGACATTAATTTAAAACACCCAGAAATGGCTCTCCTCTTATTTTGCTCACAAGGTGTAGAAATCCTACAACTTTGCATCAAAACAAACAATGGTATTCCTATTTACATCTCCATTCTAGCAGTATCTGGCCTCTCCAAGAAGATCCAACCCCATTTTCGTGTATTGAATGGTCTTTTACAAATTTTTGAAAATGCTCCCAGTGACCACTCTAGGAACTTTCGTGGTCTGTCATTAATGAAACCATCGACGACCTTCTCACTGACTAGATTGAGAACGATGCCCATCCTCTATCATCATTGCTCAGAGTATCTTACGAGATTCCTATGAACAAAGCTCTCCCTTGGTTGCTCACATGGCTTGGTTACCTTACCATTGTCATACAACATACACTGCATATGTGTTCACCCAACATAAAGCTATTGTCGACATTTCATCGCTCAATCGAAAGTCCCTCTAATTGGCCTATTCTTATGTTGGAATTTTGTTCCACTTTGACACCTCTTCTATAGGGACCCATCCGCTTCTGTTGTGTACTCCTTGCTATCGGATTCTCCTTTTCAATGTTCAGTTGGTCGAATTCCTCTATGTCACATTTGAAAGTTGATCGCACTGTCAACTTCTCAAGTGTATGTCATCTTTCTCTAAGCTATACTTTACCATACCCATTTAGGAGTTCCCGTTGTCCACACTGCTTTCCTTCTTGCAGTCATTAGTAAAATTCATCATGCATTCTTCTCCTTGAGAACCGGTGCTAAGACCCATACAGTGTATCAAATCTCGGCCCCCCAACAGTGACAGACTTCATGGAATACACTTGCAATGTCAGTAAAAACCTCGTTGTGGTATCTATTGCTCATTGTTTGAAGTGCGTGTCCATCGTGACCACGTTTAGATCCTGCCAAAATCGGACATCGCACAGATTAATCTTCTTATGCAAAAATTAAAATAAATGGTGTAAAAATATTAACAAAACCTTAGCTTGGCTATTTTTATAAATGGGCACTTTAATAATAAATATATAACCATAATTTTGTCATTATTTATTTTTTATTTATCTTTTTTATTATTTTATTATTTTTATTTTATTTTAAACTTATATATATATATATATATATATATATATATAAGTTTATTTTTATTTTATTTTATTTTTTTATTTTCATTTTATATATCATTTGAAACATACAAATGAAAGAAACACAAAATTTAACAATAAAAATGCTAACCACAAATTGACGATAAAAATCGTCAACAAAAAATTGACGATAAAAAATCATCAACAACAAATTGACGATAAAAATATCGTCGACAACAAATTGATGATAAAAATGTCATCGACAACAAATTGACGATAAAAATCGTCAGCATACAAATTGATGATAAGAAATCATCAGCAACAAATTGACGATAAAAATGTCGTTAGCAACAAATTGATGATAAAAAATCATCAACAACAAATTGACAATAAAAATTGTCAACGGCAAATTGATGATAAAAATCGTCAAAAAATTGCTAACAACAAACTAACAAAAAAACTACAACATAAAAACAAAGCAAACCCACTAGACACTCAAAACGAAACAAAAACACCCAAACACAAAAATTAAAAGGTGGGTCCCCAATTTTGGAGTGAGTTATGCGACAGTCACAACAGGAACTCAACTGAAGATGAGTTCATCCTACCATCCAAAAACATATGGCCAAATGATATTATCAATAAATGTTTGGAGATCTACCTTTGTTGCTTTACCTCTAAGCATCCTACACAATGGGCGAAGTGGCTTCCCTTGGTCAAGTAGTGGTATAATACTTCTTATCACACGGTGACCAAGGTCCCACATTTTGAAGTAGTTTATGGAAGACCTCCATGCATGCCCTCCTCCTACATTCCAAACAATTCCAAGGTCCATGCAGTTGACACTACACTCAACCAATGCACTGAAGTCTTCGTCAATTAAAGATGACTTTGGAAGTGACCTAGAATCGGATGCACCAACAAGCTTATCAAAATTGTTTTGAGTGTAGATTTTATGTGGATGATATGGTTTTACTTTGCCTACAACCATACAAATAATCATCCCTTCAACTTTGTAGGTGCTAGAAACTTGTTGTCAAATACTATGGGCCCTACTAGGTTTTACAACAGATTGATACCATGACCTACAAATTAGCCCTCCCACCTACATCCAAGATCCATCATATTTTTCATGTATCCTCTCTCAAGAAGGTTGTGGGCACTCAAGTACAGGTTCAATCTACACTTCTTGAATTGGATGAATAAGGTTCTATCTTTCTCGAGCCTGAATAGTTGTTGGATCATTGTACTCACACCCTACGCAACCAAAACATTACTAAGATCCTTGTTCAATGGTGTGGTCTACAACTAGAAGATGCTCCCTAGGAGTTTCTCCAACAGCTCCAACACCAGTTTCCTCATCTCCAAATTTGAGGACAAAGATTTTTGAAGGGGAAGGACATGTTAGGATCTCATCCTAACATTATTTTGTAATTCTTATTTGCTTATGTAATGACCCACTTCCAACGTGGGGATCCCATCTATAATGATATTTTATAATATTTTGTAATGTATGTGGCAAGAAGGCACCTAGATAGTGGGTCCATTTCACGTAACTATTATCAATATTGTAATCGTCGTTTTATAGAAGATTCTAGCTCAAGTAGCATTTTGCATGTAAGCCAGCTATTGAGCTTAGGGTTAGGGTTGCATGAAGTCTTTTCTTTAAAAGCTATGAAGCCATGTATGAATGTATCTTTTTACAAGTGAATGAAATATTGAAGGAGGTTGCCCCCTCGAAGAGGCCTGTGATTCAATGCTTATTGTGAGAGTGTTTATTTCTATATTTATTTTCATATTGTGATATTGCATGAGTTTCTGCTTAATTTCAATATTTTGTGTGAGTTTGCTTATTTTTAATAGTAGGTTCCTAACAACTAATGATTATAGGGGCTCTTACCAAGCCAAAAAAAACTCATAACTAAATAATTACTTCATGTAAGGAATTTTTAAAATTTATTATATGTGATTGAAATGAGCCCATGCATATTACACCATGACCATATTGTGATCTAGTGATATTAGCAACTGGTAAAACCCATGACGTAGACAATCTTTAGGTAGAGCATATAAAATGGGTGGTAGATATTCTTGCACGACAGATCAAAGATATTTTCAATGAGGTCGTACAAAATGACTTCCCTATAGAATGGACAACTAGCTTAACCATTCCTTTGTTTAGAAGTGGTAAATAATCCCTCAAACTATCGAAGTTTGAACTATCATGATCAACCCTCTCTTTGCAAAGTTGTTTGGGATTATGATAGAGCGTAGGATCAACATATGGGTAAAATAAAAGGAAAAAAGAGCAAAGGGGCAAGCAGGTTTTAGGCCCAAGCACTCAACTATTGATCACTGTATCATGCTTAGACACATAGTGGAAAAAATATGGGACAAAAAAAGGAGGCTTTCTACTATTTTTTAGACTTCATAAAGGTATTTGACATGATGCCAAGGAAAAAATTATGGAGCAGAATGGAAGAGCTAAAGGTTCCAATTCACTACAAGGTAGTGGTTCATATATTATATGAGCATGTAAAGGCTAGAATTAGAATACAAGTTAGGTTACCTGAATGTTTTAGGAGTGACATAGGCATCAAAAAAGGTTGCCCTCTATATTTGACCTTATTTAGGTTGTACATTGAAAAGTTAGAAGAATGGATAAACAAATTTGAGGGAGAGGGTGTGCACTTAGCTAGATTTGTGGTAAAACTCCTCATGTATGTAGATGATGTAATTCTTGTGGCTAAAATAGCTAAATATGTAGATGATGTAATTCTTGTGGCCGAAATAGCTAAATATGTAGAAGATCACCTTCGGGTTCTAGAACTCTTTTGTAAGGAAGTTGGGATGAATGTGAACACAAGAAAAAGAAAAATCATGATTTTTCAACAAAAAAGAAGCAACATCTCGAATTTCAGTTTGTAGGAGAATATCTTGAGGTAGTGGTAGAATAGAAATACCTAGGTATAGATTTCATTATAAGCTCAATTGGAATACCTGTAGGATGAAAAGAACTCTAAGTGGTTTGAGAGTTCTATATGCACTTCAAAATTAGTGTATGAATAATGAGTTGTGGGACTGAAATACCACCAAGGTCTTATTTGGCCTACTTGTCACATCGGTTGTGTTGTATAGCTATGAGGTGTGGTCTAGTGGCATGACAAATGCAAAATGGAAATAAATAGAAAGGATTCAAAAATTTTTAATTATAATTTTTCTTATAATTAAGGCCATAGTCCCTTATAAAATTACTTTAGCTAAAACTGGAATGTTCCCTTTAGAGGTAATCACTATGACCAAGTTGTTATGTTACTTGAAAAAATAGAAACATGATAAACAATAGATGGCTTAGGGCAGTTAGGGATGGATATCTGCATAGGCAGAAGAACACATGGATGAAACGAAATAAAAAATGGATGAAACATTGGGAAATCAACATAAATGAATGCCCAAATTTCAACAAAGACATAAAAACTATGTGAAAAAAAAGTTTAGAAATGGAATGTGGAAAAATGCAAGCAATAAAATACAATGCTATATTGTAAAGTTTAACCCAATATATGACCACAAGGAAAAAGCATATATAGGCACTGATATCAAATGGAGGAAAAAAATCCTCATTGCTCAGATAAAGACTAGCTCTCATAGGCTTAGATGTGAAACAGAGAGATGTACAATGCCCAAGGAACAATGGAAAAAAGGTTATGTACTCTATGCAACACAAGGATAATAAATAGAAAGGAATATTTCATCTATGAATGCTCAAGTTTTTCGGACATCCGTGGCAAATACAAAGAAACACTTGGAAAAGGGTCTATGATAGAGTTATTTGAAGATAATAAATAAAAATAGTTGGGGAGTTGCTAACCCAAAGCAGTAGGAGAAGGAATAGCCTTCTCAAGGATATTAATGGTCATATAATTTGAATAACTGTGCTTCCATATTTGGGAGTCCCATCGCCCATGTTTGGGTCTCATGGACGTAATTAAAATCTTTCATTTCATTTCACTGGTATTATATTATGTGGTAAGATTTAAACCTATATCTTTGCATTGAATACCCATATTTTTAACCACTTAAACTTGTGCCTTTGTATCATGTAACCCAATTTTACTAGAAGTTAGATTACAAATAATAATTATTTTTTAATTATGGTAAATGAGGTTTTTTATTGGGTCCTCAAACCAATTACAAAAAAACCCAAAAAGGGTACCCTTCTTCCCACTACATACATCGAATTTAACTAGACAAACTGACCTCCTTTGCATAACATAAACTAAAAAGCTACAATATTATCAAGGAAAAAGACAATACTTAAAACAACATAAAACTTTAACTAAAACTTTAGTTAAAACATGAAAAGTCTCAACCAGGAAATATTTCTAGAGGAGAGAAGCTCGCCTTGCATTCCTTCTATGGTGATGGCTCTGCACTGGTCTTGAGATCAACCCAAACAACTCATATGTGGGATCTGCTAATGTTATGCTCCATTCTATAGTTACAAAGTTGGTCAAGGCTCCAACGAGATGCTCTTTTTATAAGAAAGAGATGCACCTAGTCTTCCTTCAACAATGAGGTTCACCCTTGTTTACAAGAAAGTACCTAAGATATTAATCATTTGTTTTCCTATTAGTACGCTATTGTCTACAACCATACCTCTTTAGTTGTTGCACATTTCATATAAATATAAAATTTTATTTTTAAAAAATTAATATATGTGTGGCTTCTTTTAGAACCACTCCTATCAAAATAAAAAAACATTATATTTGTTATTAGTTTTATTAAACCAAATCCATTTTTCCCTCTATCAAAGATATTTTCATCTTCCTCTAACAAGTCTTGTTTTTATTTAAAAATTAAATCTCCTTTAGTCATTTGCCTTTTAAAAATTAAATTTTAACAAGACAAAAATTAATACTATGTGTGACTAAATTATTTGTTACCTTATTTCTTTCTCTAAGATATCTTTATATTTATAAGATAATGTCTTCAATAATAATTGATGGACATCAAAAACAAATAATTTTTTTTTTATTAGGGTGGAAGAAGGGGTTTTGAAAGGGCCCGAAACCTTTTACAAGAAAGCAACTACAAATCTACTAACAATCTCAAAATCGAGACATCACAAACAAGACAATCCATAAAACTAAAACATTTTGAAGTCCAACACTCCACAAAGTTGAAATGATCTCCTAACACCAAACGGAACATGATCCAAAAAAACAAAATACTTGTAAACAACTAAATTAAAATTCCAAAAAAAAATTCAATTGATTAGAATGGCCTCCACCCATATATTATCAAAATATTTTAATAAACTACATAATGATATTTAACAATTATATATATGTAGTTTGCCAAAATTTTAATCTAAATTCTTAATTTGAATGTTTTTTTTATATATATTTATATATTGATTAGGTGAAATGAAAATGAACCTCTATAGTGTTCATATAATTGTTAGTTGTGCTAAAAAACTTTACCATTATAAATATTTAACTTTGAATTTCTTCTTTAAATATTAAAACTTATCCAATTAAATTCACTATAGAAATTATATAAAACCCCACATGTATCCATTGTATTCCTTTGACTTTTTACTTTCACCTAATACTATTAGGGTCGTTATACGCCTGTCTGTCAACCCTAGGCATTTAGAAGCTTAATGCTATTTAAGCAATTAAAAAATTACCACTTGTGCAATTCATAGCATTGTCGTCGAGCGGTTTTATTTACTATATTATAAATTAGTTGAACCAAGTTCCTATCAACATGCCTCAAAATTAGCAATGAACTTAAAATAATACAAATTTGTCTAAGAGCCTTTTCTACGATGATCTCCAAGGTGGATGAAGAAAGTACATCGAATTTACAACCCACGTATTTCATATAGTTTATCTTATTTTATTTCTTAGGCCATCTCTTTATAGTTTTATTCACCCAATACGGAGTGGGTTTGTAGTTGATCGAGTGGATACTGCCCAATAGTGGTTGGGGTCCTAATCCTTGTATGTTTATTACCTTAACAAAAACAAGGTAGATATACCTAGAGAAATGGGATCTAGCAAACATATACTATTATACACCCATAAATTCATTTTAGGTGTATCTTTCACTTTGAAGGCATGCCCAAACTCATCTATGACTAAAACTTATGATTTTCAATTATCTTTGTTAATCAAGTTCTCTCCATCCTCTTCACATTGTCCATTGAGTTTGTTTATATACATTAATTAAAAATTATAAAGAAAGGGTAGTAGTAAAGTACGTTGTATTTTGAAGTTCAGATTATATTATCAGGAGTAGCATATTATACATTATAGATTATTTAAAGACTATATAAATGATATGGTTCATCATTTTAAAAACTTAATGATAACCTTACAAATATATAATTTATAATTTTTTCAATGCTATATATATAAATAAATAAGTTATATGTAATTTTTATTGAAGGTTAGTTGTGTGGTGGTTGTGTGCTAAATTTTCTATTGATAAGCATAGCTCTCAACTTTATAGGGGCCATGGTTGGATGAGACTGCCTAGCCGCGTGTGCATTGGTAGTAGGGGTTTCTCACATTAACCAAATGAAAAAAAATATTAAAATATTATATTTGATGTTAGGTTAATTAAACCATGTTTAATATATATTTATTGTAAATATTTTTTATTTTTTTTATCAAATATATTTTTCTTTTTCGAAGTGTTATATTTCCACAATAATGCATTTGGAGTGCAGCACAACGGTTCGGTATTTGGCTCTTCTTCGGGAGGTCCAAGGTTCAAACCGTGGCGTGGGCGAGTGTGTGAGGGGGTGGGTGTGTGGTGGCTTTGTGTTAAATTCCCTTTTGATAAGTATAGCTCTCGACTTTACGAAAGGTCATCGTTGGGAGGAAACTGCTACATTGGTCATAGGGGTTTTTCACAATAACCAAATCAATATATATATATATATTTCCACAATAAAATATTTGGCATTATTTTTATTAAGAGATAAAATATCATTCAGTTTAAAATTTGAAGTTTCATCAAGATGAAGATTAATACTTGATTAGCTAAATTATCTTATATGATTTCCTTCTCTATAGCCATGCTCATATTTCCAAGAGATTACCTCCAATAATAAATGATGAACATTAGTCATAATATTATTTTTTATCCAATTCCGACCTCCATTTTTGTTAATAGTATTAATGATAATTGGTCAATCCTCCAATTGAAATATATTTCTATCCTTTTCAATTGCAATTTTAATCCTAATAAGAAGTGCCCTAGCCTCTACATAGTTATTAGTTGAAGTTTCATATGATTCTATGTAAGTGAGGAGAATTTTGCTTTTGTTATTTCGAAAATACCACCTCCACCAACTTTTTCCAAATTTCCTTTAGAAGCACTATAAAAATTAATTTTGATAAACCCATTTTCTGAACATTTCCATTTCACCCTAGATTGAAGTAGATCTTTTGCTTTAGTACCACTATTGCAAATGACTCTTCCATCTATGTTCAAATCCCATAACTAAGTTGTTATGATCTCTTTTTCTACACTTGAGACTTCCCATCATGAGCACTAAGTTGTTATTAGTTGAAGTTTCATATGATTCTATGTAAGTGAGGAGAATTGTGTCTTTGTTATTTCAAAAAATACCACTTCCACCAACTTTTTCCAAATTTTCTTTAGAAGCACTACAAAAATTAATTTTGATAAACCCATTTTCTGAACATTTCTATTTCACCCTAGATTGAAGTAGATCTCTTGCTTTAGTACCATTATTGCAAATGACTCTTCCATATATGTTCAAATCCCATAACTAAGTTGTTATGATCTCTTTTTCTACACTTGAGACTTCCCATCATGAGCACCATATATATAAACATTCATTATGTACAAGAGAAAATAATAAGGTTTCAAAATTAGGTATGCTTTTGAGATTTTTTTTTAATTCTATTATTCATTTCAAGCCACAAATTTCAACAAATAATTGCAAACACCAATCTTCCACATAATATATAATGCTTTAGATTTGAAATAATATTTCTAATATTTCATTAATTCTTTCGACGTTGATGGAGCTACCTAAAATATTTTTACATTTTTTAAAAATTAACTCCAAATATTGTAATAAAAAGGACAATAAAGAATTAAATGGTTTGATATTTCTAAATCCTTCTCAGACAAGCCGCCTATAAAAGTTCCATGATAACTAAAAAAAGAAATGTTGAGGCCTTAGGAAGAGCCTCTAGTGACCAAACAATCTTCCAAAGAAAATATTTGGGAGTAGAAAATTTTGATTGCTCTAAATCCTCATATCCCAACTTCACTAAGTACCCACCATCTTCTACAAATTCTAAACCAACTCATACTTTAGTGTAAAATGTGCCAAATAAAATTCTTGAAGCATCTTTTGAAGTTCATCTACAATTTGTTTGAGTTCCTCTCCTTCAACCAGATTACTAATAGAAATCTATGATCTGGAGTTGTTGCTTACATTAATAAAATCATTGGCCTTTGGACCTTTATAAGCTAGGTATGCCTAAGCCAATGGTTTCTATTTTGTATCAAAGATAATAGGATAAGTCTTCAACCAAGCATTAGACCACAAATATGCATAAATCCCCTCATTAACTGACCATCTAATATATTTCTTGATTAATTAGAAACTATCTAATATGAAGTTCCATGTTGGTGATTCTTTTGGTAGGGTCCTTTTCCTATAATGTCAATGCATCAAGAGAACCTATATATTTTTGAAGTGACATTTTTTTCCAATTCTTTCCTTGATCTCTAAATGATCTTTGATGAGTCCCAGAATTGCCTATATTTTTGTATGAGTCTTAGCAGATATTATGCGGTGATATATTAGGAATTGTATGTTTTTATCAATGATTATGTATTTATTTAATGAGATTATACGTATTATCTGATTTGTATGTTTTAGTGTGTTTCTATGGAGATATTGTTGATTTTGTCAAATTTAATCAGTCGAGGTCTTTTTCATTGACCTAGCACTTTGTTTACTGTAGAACTGATGCATAATGGACAAGCGACTTCCTCTTCCAGGAAGGCGCCAGAAGAAGGTAGGCGCCTTCCCCTTCCAGGAAGGCGCCAATTGAAGATAAGTGAATTCCTCTTCCAGGATGGCGCCAATAGAAGGTAGGTGCCTTCTACAAAGAAAGTCACCTCTATTTTTGTACGTTGACCAGATCAAACATGATGCGGGTGATAATAAATGGTGTAGTTACAACACCACGCCACACAGGATATTTGCGGGAGTTGTGCCGTCGATGCCAAGTGAAGCATGAGCCAATTACAGAACATGTCGATATTAGGAACAAAGCCAATTTTTGATAGACGATGGCCAAAGCTTACCAGATTACCATCGTCGAGTCTGGAATAGACCGATGGTTGTAATCGAGTTGTAACAGAAGACCTGTGCATGTGCTATATAAACACACACAGACCTCTCTGATAGAATAGAGAATATAGAATATAGAACATATAGCAATTATATAGAAGGTATAGAATACACATTGTAATTCTTTGATTGCATAATAAAGTCTACAAGTTCCTAAAGTGTGTTCACGTTGGGAGGGATCTATTGGAGCTTGGGCCCACTCCAAGACAGTATTCTTCCCCTTCTTTTCTATGCTTTGTAGATTTCATGCTTTCATAGTTTCATTTCTGTATTTGTGTTTTATTATTGTAGTAGGTTTGATTATTTCTTAGATGCACATATGAATGCTTTCTTTCTGAAGATTTAGTTTTTCATACGCACTTTATTGAGGAGTGCATGAGAGATTGACAACCTTTTGAACACCCCTCAATAGTAGAGTTAGAAGGACTCATCTCAAGGTGGTATTGTGAATGATCCTGTAAGAGATCCTTCAAAAGTTTACGAATCCCTGGTTGATAATTAATGATCGGGCAAGTGACAAAATAGATAGAAATTTAACCTTGTTTGGCCTGCAACATTTTGGCACTATTGTCGGGGAAGCGTATTTTAGATCCATTCCAATACACGAAACCTTCTATCTAAATTTGTATGAGTTCTTCGAGAAGAAGAGGACCTGACGGTCGGTTCATAAAACAAAGCTCTTTAGAACTAGAGTCACCTGACTCGCAACCAGTAATCCACTGGAGCAAGGATCAGCACTTTGAATGAAGTTCTTCCTCATCCCATCTACTTGGGGAAGAATGAACAGTTACGAACTCATTGTTTAAAAGAACACCCCTAGAAGAAGTCTTATTGTGGAAATATGTGCAAGATCAGACAATAACTCCAGATAATCTTAGCGCTTTGACTCAGAAAGTTTTAAACGACCATAAGGCCATAAGTGTTGCATTTAAGACCATATTTCTTGAAAAAATGGCTGACACAGAAGAAGTCTCATCTGGATTTAGCTTCCCTATTAATGAAGGAGTAGGAGACACCAAGATGAAAAACATATCCCCTGCTCATCTCCCTACCTTCAGAGGATACCCGACCGAAGACCTTGACCTATTATTATTCAAGTTTGATTTTTTGTGTAGGTCTGTGGATTACAAATCAGATACATAGAAGCTAAAACTCTTCCCTTCTACACTAGACGATGTAGCTCTGCGATGGTTCATCGGTCTGGGAGAAAAGCACATAGTGACATGGGATCAAATTAAGAAGCTCTTTCAAGAGCAATACCAAGATTTTGGGAGAGCAAGAGATTCCAGAGAAGAAGTCTTGAGCATGACGCAAAAATATGATGAGTCTCTCGAGGAGTACTGGGACAGATTTAATTTTAATCTTCAACGATCTCCCCATGCAAAGTTACCCGATAAGTCCCTAAAAAGTATCTTTTTGAGGGGATTTAATAATGAATCATTAGAGGCTCTTAATATGATTTCTGGAGGTGATGTCTACCAGCACGATATGGAAGATATCCGAAAAATCTGCCAGAATTACTCAAGAATAGGAGGCAAGACCACTTCCAGAACCATCAAAGCGACTGCTTCGGTGATAAAGATAGAACTTGGCAATATGTTGGAAGATATGAAAAGCGAGATGCTCTCTTCTCTAGGATGGAAGATGGACACATTGTTGTTATAGAAGAAGAACCAAGAGAATGAGGTAACATTAATCTATTTTTGCCCAAAATACAGAGGAAAACATGCAAAGAATGCATGCCCGGAGAACAATATTAGAGTATGCACAGTATGCAAACTAAATCATAAGACTCGATTATGCCCAAAGTTGCCTAGCAACCAGGAGGAGGTTGAGATATCGAAAGCCTATTTCATAGGTAACCATAATAGTTGGCCATAACCCCCTATGGGTAGTATGCCAGCTAGAATGTCACAATACGGAGGAATACCATACATGCCACAAGGTCCACCTCAACCGTCCAACATGGGATGGTGGGGGCCATCACCTTGGTCCAATGCACCCCCAGGAGTGGCATTCATGAATAAGAAACCCTGTATGCAATACCAATATCTAGGGCAATAGTGGAGAGGCCACACACCATGTAATTCGGCCCCACATAATGTAGCGCCAGCTCAACCCCATCAAAAATTGTTGACTTTATCAACAATGAGACCAGCACAACTACCAGCACAACCGACAACTAATCCAAACAACAGAGTAAATCAGTTAGCATACAGTGTCAAAGGTGAGATGTATCCTATGTACAATATTCATCTTAGGTCACGTATACAGTTAGGAGTAGAAACTGTAGACACCAAAACAACACCAATCTAATCAAATGGCTATAAACACTAATCGAATTGGCATACATAGCCCCTAGGGTAGTCCCCAGAGGTTAAACAATGGTCCTAACCACTCCCAAATCAGTTTTGGAAGGTCAGAGGCCAATTTGGCACCTTTAAAGCACCCTGATCCTTACTCATTCCACCTTGGTGTGAATAGAATGCTATTTGCCCCACCTTGGGACGATTAGCAGCAATCACTCCAAGGTGGGGCGAATAGCAGGTTTGACGAGCAAACGGTCAAACCTTGATAAATGGTAGCCTAGATCCACCACTCAACTCCACTTTCAATGCATGGGAGTGTGAGTGAGAATTTTTGAGCTCAAATAGGTAGTCATAGAGGCAGTCATGGAGCCCTTAATCAGGGAGGAATCTTATCTTCCCTAGAAGGCATGATGGCCAAGTGGCGCCCCTGCATGCACATTCAAAGTAGACCTTTAGGTCTATAAAATGGTGAGTCTTCTAACCCTAAAAATAGGATAGATCAGGAGCATTTTGAGTAATGGAGTGCTGCCAAATTACATCCTCACCCCTCACTTGTGCTTCTTACATCCTTGATCTCTATTTTGGAAGGGAGGTTATTGGGTGAACATTAGAAGCGCAATCCGGACCTAAAACCCAAACATTTGGCCACAATACCCCACATAATTTGTTGACACAACCCCCTAAGAGGTTTTGGACCCATCCCAAGTGGATTGGTGTCAAAACCAAGCCCCTCGGGCGCCCCTCGCACTACTGTAGTCCTAATCACCCCACCCTGAAGCGATTAGAAATATGTAGCAGATTTCTTCACTATTTATTTTGAATCCTATTTTATGTCATTCATATATTATGCCATTCAAATTTCATGCCATTCTGATGAGTTTTGACTATTTTTTATTGTTTTTCGCTTTCACTAACATACAGGGAGCATCTTTAGATACATGGTGATCGAGGCCAAATATGCAAAATCCGACCTTCTGGGTCGTCTCAAAATGCCATATTTTGCCTAACCCCAACTTTTTAGGTGTTTTGGAGGCCTCTAGATGGGACATTTAGGAGGTTGCTTTCTGACATTTTATGACAATCTTAATCGTCCCACCCCGGAGTGACCAGAAATCTACAGTATATTTCTCAAATGTTCCTTTTGCAGTGTGTTTAGGATGGTTTTTGCATGCTTCTGTCCAAATTTCATCTTATTCTGACATGTTTTTATTACCATTTCAATTATTTCATGCATGCATTAACCAGAGGCCTTGGGGATTGCATGTTTCCCTCCATCCGGAGGTGCTATTAATCGTTTACTATTTATCTGAACATAATATCTCGACACTGGAGGGGTATCAAGGAACTACAAATGCATTCACATAAGTGATGATGATGTTTGGCCTGTCCATTTCAAATGTGGGCACGCGGAAGATCCCGAAGGGAAGCGTACCATCCGTGGTGTAACAAAACTATATCTAACACTCCTAGCCCCTAAAAAAGAAGGATACGTATTGTAACCTGATCTCAAAGTGAAATTAATAAAAATAATGGCTGCACTTTACATTTGCTTTATATCTCGTTTTAGTTCGTTTGTTTTCCCTTTTCATGCACTTTAGTCCTTTGTTCATTCGTAGGACTTAGCGTTTTGTATGATTTTGTTTTGCATCGCACCTGGTACACCATTGCTTTTGTATCCTTAGTGATTTTAGTGGTGATAACGGTGGTACATTGTCCCCTAATTTTGGGATCAAAATTTTGATCAAAACTTTGTGTTTTTGCTTGCAGGTGTTAATCCTTCAAGCGCTGGACTGCTGCTCGTGCCACCCTATGATGAATACAGACTAGAATTCGTGCCACCTTGGGATGAATAAGGCATTCGTACCACCCTGTGATGAATAAATATCTACTATTCATCCCACCCTAGGATGATTAGCTCTCTATGCAATTTTTGAGCAGAAACTCAGGGGCATCTGGTGTGGGCAGAGAAGAGGTAGGTTTTCTAAACATCCTCTGTAATTTTTTGTCTCTGTTTCTATGATTTTTATTTTTTCTTTACTTGCATGGAAGATTTTACTGCATGTTTTATTTATTTGTGCAAGTAAAAAGAACCACACACACCATGTGATAATATAAACATCAAGGAGTTGGTCTTAAAACCCCAACACTTGATCAAGACCAACGGTGGATTTCATCACCACCTTGGCTTGAATTTTTGCATACATAACCCTGATCGCTATTGTTGCTAGACATAAATCCTGATGAAAGCTAACCAAATGTAGCTGGGGTGATTCCCAGTGCATGAGGATAAGTCTTCTATGGTAGGTGTCAAAAATAGAGCGATTCCCCTTTCGTATCGCCTATGTTCCATGTACTATTCTGCTCTCGCATACCAATAGTTTCCCTCACATAAGGGCGGGTATATTGAGGTTCGGTATAATGGCCTGGCAGTGGTATATTGAAGGGGTGACCATTTTGGGAGATATAAGAGCCCTCATATTGCATATACAACAAAATTTTCTTTACAAGGTTTTCATCATAAAATCAAAACACACTAAACCAGATCTGGGGCACACCTTTAATCTATAAACGAGATAATCACTTCTTTGCTTGTGTGGCTCCTGTTTGTTTAGTGTAGCATAAAAAAATTGTAAAGAAGATAAAAACCTACATATCTTGTAGAGAGACACCACCATGGTGTACACCAGTAGCCAAGCCCAATCATGGGAAAAAGCTACGAAAAGTGTACAAGGGGGCACAAGTCACCTCCGCTATAGCCCCAAGGACTTGGTCATACCACCTTGGTGGCCTGACCCACAAAATAGTCCACATCATACCATGACAGAATGGGATTATAGAGGCACCCCTTCGAGGGGCACGCCCATGCAACATAGACCCTTTCGGGAGGATTCCATACATGTGGCACTCAACATAGACGAGAGGTCTCCCTTAGATGCTCGTTATGAGTGGCCACCGCGCGATGAAGCGCTAGAACAACATAGGGTCCATAAGGAGGGGCCACATGATTACATCATCCCTCCTCTACCCCTTATTACTGTTATAAAAAATAGACCAAATCCAGAGCACAAGGCTCTCCATACAGGGCGAGCCAACTCTGCCCGCCTCTTTCACATATATGAAAGGGAGCACGAGGAAAACCACTACATTTCTCAAGAGCAATACACAGCATGGGTGTAAAACGATGAACAAAAATTTATTCAGCAGTAGCAGGTATAAATAAGGTTACATAACGTCGGGATTAGCACATCGGCGAAATGGAACTGTTACATGGTTGTAACAGTATAACAACACGTCTAAATAATGTAATAGAAACAAAAGAGATTAAAGTACGCTAACATCCCCCTTTATTACATTATTTGGGTAATGTAATAACTAATAGCTATACTAACATCCCCTTACATTATTTTGCAATACAAAGTGAGCTGCGAAACAATTCAAATTTGACACGTCCAAGTGCCTTAGTGAAAATGTCTGCAACTTGAGCATCGATGGGAATGTCTTGAAGCTGAATTCGGTGCTTTGGAACTTCCTCTCGAATGAAATGACATTGTGTGTCAATGTGCTTTGTTTTTTCATGATGGACTGGATTCTTGACGAGGTTCAAAACACCCTGATTATCGCAAAACAAGTGTATTGGAGATTTTGATGGATGGCCCATACTTGTCAGAATGCGACGTAACCATATCACTTCGCACACGACTTCACGTGCGACACGATATTCTGCCTCTGTTGAAGAAATAACAACCACTGTTGCTTCTTGTCGTGCCAAGAGACAGGACCGGATCCCGGATGAAAAATGTATCCAAGTTGACTTGTGATCATCAAATGATCCGACATAGTCGGAGTCCGTGTATCCTTGCAAGAAGAATTTGTTGTTCCTCTTGTATTCTAGGCCATATTCCATAGTACCACGGACATAGTGAAGAACACGTTTTGTTGCTTTCCAATGAGTGGTCTTAGGCTCCCGCATGAACTTCGAAAGATAGTTGACAAGAAATACGAGATCCGGCCTAGTATTGGTCGGATATATGAGACTCCCAATCAACTGTCGATAGAGAGTACCATCTACCTGAGGTGAGTCATCATATCATGATAACTAAAGTCCATTCTCCATAGGAGTTGCCATTGGCTTGCAGTCAATCATGCGATATTTATCCAGCAATGTCTTGGCATACTTTTTCTGAGACACTTTGATGGTGTGCTCCTTCTGGCTGAATTCCAGACCAAGACAGTAATGGAGAAGTCCGAGATCTGTCATCTCAAAAGATTTGCACAAGTTTCTTTTGACAATAGAGATCATAGATTCTGAACTCCCTGTAATGAGCAGATCATCCACATAGAGTACAAGCAACACTATCTTAGAACCCTGTTTCTTGAAATAGAGGTTTGCATCTGACGGACATCTCTTAAATCCATGTTGCATAAGGTGATTGTCCATTTTTATATACCAAGCTCGAGGAGCTTGTTTCAGACCATACAAGGATTTGACCAATTTACAAACTTTCTGTTGTTGGCCTTCCACTTCAAATCCTTCAGGCTGAGTCATATAGACTTCTTCTTGGAGATCACCATTAAGAAAGGCACTTTTGACATCCATCTGGTGAACTTTCCACCCATATTGTGCTACCATAGCACACATAACCCGAATTATGGTCATCCGAGCAGTAGGTGCAAAAGTTTCTTCATAGTCGATGCCTTCCTTTTGAGCATAGCCCTTTGCAACAAGACGGGCCTTATGCTTATCAATTGTTCCATATGCCTTGTACTTGACTTTGTATACCCATTTGCAGCCAATAGGTTTCTTTCCATGCGGCAGATCAACAAGCTTCCAAGTTTTATTTTTCATCAGAGACTCATACTCTGTATCCATAGCGGCCTTCCACTGAGGCTCACTAAGAGCATCTTGCACTGATGCAGGTTCAAGACTATCTATGGTAGACATGAATGCCCTGTCATCATCAATATCCATATCCTCTACTTCTGCACTTGGAGTCACAAAAAGTTCCTCAAAATATTGACAAAGATCATCAACCTCACCAGTTTCTTTGGCTTCTCTTTCCTTTTGAGCCATACTGCGTGTACGAGGTCTATCCAAATTCAAATTGGGAGGAGTGGATAAATTTGCATCTCTGATTGTATTTGTACACCATTTAGGATTCTTCTTCGGTGATGGTGAAGAAGATGTAGAAGGACCTCCTGTCTGTGTTGACGAAGGAATCTCCTCTTCCTTAGGTTCCACAATATCTTGGTGTACATTAGATGTGCTCTGTGATGTGAAAGCTTCATCAAAGACAACATCTCTGCTGATATGAATTTTCTTGGTCAAAGGATCTATCAACCGATATCCTTTAGAGTGCTCAGAATATCCAAGAAAAATACATCTCAGTGTTTTCTCATCTAGCTTCTTCCTTTTCTCTTTCGGTATGTGCATGAAAGCTTGACACCCGAAAATACGTAGATGAGATATGGAGGGTTTTCGACCACTCCATGCTTCCTGTGGAGTCATTCCTTTTAGGGCCTTTGTGGGTTCCCTATTCAAAAGATACACTGCAGTGGTGACAGCTTCTGCCCAATATTGTTGCCCAAGAGTAGCTCTTGTGAGCATATAACGAACCATTTCCATGATAGAACGGTTCCTTCTCTCAGCAACTCCATTCTGCTGAGGAGTATAGGCAGTTGTTAACTGTCTCTTGATCCCATGCTTATCTAGGAATGCAAAAAATTCATTAGAGGTAAACTCTCCCCCTCGATCTGAGCGGAGGGTTTTGATAGAAGCTCCTGACTCCTTCTCAAAGGATTTCTTGAACTGCTGGAAGAATGCGAAAGCTTCAGATTTCAGTTTGAGAAAGAAAACCCACATCTTTCGTGAGTAGTCATCTACGAATAACTGAAAGTACCTCTTCCCTCCAACACTATTGGGTGTGAAATGACCGCATAGATCGGTGTGAATTAGCTCCAGAGGTTTTCGTGCTCTTGTAGAGCTCTTCTCAAATGGTACTCTATGTCGCTTTCCTGCCAAGCAGTCAGAGCACACTGGCAATGTGGCAGAAAGGGAAGGAAGACCCTTTACCATCTCATACTTGCTGAGCTCAAGTAAGTAGCCAGAACTAAGATGCCCATATCTCTTGTGCCATAGGGAAGTTGCCTCCTTGGTAGAGACAATCATGGCAACATGTGGAGTAGAGATAGCATCTAGTGCAAATAAGCCATGCTTATATGAAGCTGTTGCAATCTTCTTACCCTTCCCGGTAATTGTACAACACTTATTTCCATTCTCAACATGAAAGTTGACAACCATATTTCTGTCCAGGATTTGTGTCACTGACAACAAATTGTTGGCCAATCCCGGAACATAGAGGACTTTGTCAATCTGACACTTGCCATCAGGAAGAGTGACTAAAACTGTACCCTCTCCATGAACCCTATAGGTTTTATCATCAGCAATGGTGACAGGTTTGCCCTCCTTGGCCTCAAATGATTCAAACCATGATCTGTCACCAGTCATATGTTTGCTAGCTCCAGAATCGACATACCAAATAGGATCCCTCTGAGTGGAATCTATGGTAGTCATGAGCACCTTGTGTGCCCATTCAGAATCTGAGTCAGATTCTTCAACAGCAACATTCACCCGGGGTTGCTTGTTCTTATTTTGTGGTTTATTTTGGCCTTTCGCTTGTTCTTATGCCAACACCTGTTGGTGTCATGGTTGTCTTTCTCATAGATCTTGCACCACCTCTTCTTCGTTGAGGTTGTTTGCCTTTTCCTTTCGTATCCTGTTGAGAATTTTCTCCTTTCTGAAAGTTGCCTCCTTTTTTCCCATTACCTTTCTTTCTAGAACCCTGCCTGTTGGTGTATAGGGCTGTATTGGAAGAATCATCCTTGTGAAGTTGGTGTGCCTCCTGTTGTTGAAGCAGATTGACCAACTCGATGTAGGTAATTTTTTGTTGAGACACCTGGATGGAGGTTATCAACATATCAAATGAAGAAGGTAAAGCTCTCATCACAAGTGAAATGAGAAGCTTTTCGTCCACAATATCTCCAAGAGAACTCAATTTCTCTTTCAACTCAGACACTCTGCACAGAAAGAGTTCAACTGTTTCACCCTGTCTCAAACTCAGGTTATGAAGTTGTTGTTGAAGATGAAGAATGGTGGATTCATTCTTCCCCTCATAGATTGTTCTAAGAGCATCCCATGCCTCTTTACCACTTGTTTTATCAGCTATATGAGGTTGCACTTCATCTGAAATAGCAAACAAAATGAGCACCTTTGCTCTACTGTCTTTCTTGTCAAAAGCAATCTGATCTGCTGAAGGACCTGTGGATCCTGTTGTTGGTGAAGGCCTAGTTGCTACTCCAGTAACAATATCCCACAAATATTCCATTTGGATAATAGCCTTCATTTTATGTTTCCATGGTGTATAATTTGGACCTTTTAATAACTGATGCGGATCAGTCATCAACTTTGCAACAACGGCCATAGTGAAGGTTCCTTATATCACCAAATTGGTCCCCCTTTCGATATACCTTTTGCTAGGCCAATATACCGTACAAAATACCCGCCCTTACATGAGGGAAACTATAGGTATTTAGAAAGATCAACAAAAATCACCCGCCCTTACGTGAGGGAGACTATAGGTGAGTTTTAGAGATCATACGATACGTGGAACATAAGCGGTACTGAAAGGGAATCGCCTTGTTGATGGCACCTACCATAGAAGATTCTTCTCATGCGTGGGGCGTAACTTCCCCTAAACACTTTGAAGAATCTTCGTCAGGATTTACGCCTAAACACAAGTGCGATAAAGGGTAGTGGATGGAGTAAAAAATGCAAAAATGGCGTACTTATTCCTCCCCGACGATTTATAGAGAACAAGCTCAGATGTCGTTATAGCAGCTATATTAGGCGGCGGATACAGTAGCCAAATAACGACGACTTTACTCGTAAGTGCTGGCCAGAGGTATCGCAAATACCGAACGCTGCAGTGCAAATAAATTGCACAGATGGGTTTTTATTTATTCCGGGGACTTAGGGAGTGTTTTGATTTTAATTTTAATGAAGTAGTGCATAGAAATGAAAATGCATCATACATAAAAAAAAATGCCCTCAGAATAAAAACCACAAGGTGTCGGTCACAGCCGAAAATGCACCTTTTACAATGCCAAATTGCTATTTTTCAAAAAATTACTCACTATCCCCCTTTGATTTTTTGAAAAAATATCCCCCCTTAAAAAGGCGTTCTTTAACAAAGCATTTTAATAATTATTATCAATTTTAAAATTAAAATAAATAATTTTAATTTATATAGTTTTAAAACTTTAGAAAAAATAAATTAAAATTAAATTTTAATTTATAAAGTTTAAAAACTATATTAAAAAAAAATTAAAAATTAAAAATTTTAATTAAAAAAATAATAATTAAAAATGACTTTGAAAAAAAAAAAATATACCTTGGGGGGAGTCGGCGGGATTTGAACCCCCGACCTGCAGGCTCCCTGAGCCTTAACCGCACGGCTCACGACCACGTGAGCCAGCGGGCTGATCCGAAAGGATCAATTGAGCTTCTCCCTTTTCAACCCCGAATGGTCCTCCTCCTCTGCTGCGGCCTCCGGTTCCTGCTCCGTCCGGCTTTTGCTGCTTCTCGGCGCTCTTATTTTTTTCCGAAAAAAAATTCACGCTGTGTTCCAGACGCGCGCGCTGGAACGCAGTCGGGCCCGCGGGGGGGGGGGGTTTATACCCCTCCACTTTCTCGCCCGGGCGGGAATTTAAATTCCCGCTCTGCGGCGGGGGGGCCCTCGGCCCTGCAATTTCCCGCGCGGGCGGGAATTTAAAAATTCCCGCTCTGCGGCGGGGGCGGGGGGGGCTGGGTTCGTCCTCCCCCTTCGACGCGGGACGTCGCGTCTGCGGGCCCGTGCGTCTGCGCGCGGGTCCCGACGTGTGACGTCACCCTCCTTCCCGTCCCCGACCTTGCGCTCTGCCAGGTCTCTTGCGTAGCCTGCTGCACTGCGCCGGCTGGGCGATTTTGCGCAGGCTCTGCCCGCAGCACAAAAAAAAAAAAATTTTTTTTTTTTTTTTAAATCCGCTTTGCTGCCTGCCTCTGTGACAAAAAAAAATCACGCCTGCAAACCAAAATTTCCGTCTGCCCAGCAAATTTTTTGAACAGGCTCTGATACCATGTAAAACGACGAACAGAACTTTATTCAGCAGCAGCAGGTATAAATAAGGTTACATAATGTCGGGATTAGCACATCGGCGAAACGGAACTATTACATGGTTGTAACAGTATAACAACACGTCTAAATAATGTAATAGAAACAAAAGAGATTAAAGTACGCTAACAATGGGAACAATGTGCTTTCGCACCTGCTATTTATTAGGATCACCTACTGAGGCCAAAGCCTCGGGTGAATTCCACTAACCTCAATAGAGGGAAGCGACCTATAGAGATCTCAAATCACCACGACCGAGATAGATGTGTAGGGGAGGCATCTAGGCCTCCTAGACTCAAGACGACAAAACAAATCGACTTGGCATTTGCCAAACATGTCGCCCATCGAGCGGAAATCACACAACTTGAACAAGACCAACAACAGTTATAGCACCTGTATCGCCTTAGCAAAGAGCGCATTCGATGTCAGACAGATGAGTTGCTCCAGAACACTATGCCTAAGAGGGTCCCAACCCCTCGCACGCATAAGACAGAGTTGTATGAGAGGCACAACCCCTTGGTGTGAGACACGTCTCCATGACCTTATCAAGTGTTGCCTCCAAGACCTCCTAGACCTGAGTGGGAGACCACCCCTAGAGCCAATGATGGGCACCCTCCATGGGCACCCACCCATGTTTATAGGTCATGCCCAAGAACTCCTCAAGAAGCCTACGAGGAATTTGAGCAAGAAGAAGATCGGGCTGAAATGCCCTACCAAGGCAGGGGGCGCTACCCGGTTGACCCTCCATAGGCCTCAAGTTCCCTGCAATTCACAACGGGAACAAACCAAGGAGGAAGAGATCAAATATTTTGATGTATACAAAGCGTTGCTATAGAGCTTAGATTCTATGGAGACCAAGACTTCTAGGCCCCAAAATCCCACTTTACGCTAGCTCTGCAGTCACCCGGTGCATCCTTCAGTATCGACACCCCCATACCCTGAACACTTCAAAATGCCTCAATTGGCAATCTTTAGATGGGATGAGGATGCCCAAGAGCACATGACAAGATTCCTGAGCCAATGCTTTGGCATTCAGGACAACGATGCTTTGCTTCTAATAACATTTATAACCACGTTGGTAGGTCCTGCCTCAGATTGGTTTACCCAGTTGCCGAAGCATAGCATCAGCAACCTGGACCAGCTAGTGGATGCATTCCTTGAACGTTTTGCCTTCAACACCAAGAAGAAGGCATCGCTAAGCGACCTAGCTAGCCTCAGATAGTATGAGGAGGAGACCATGGTGACCTATGGAAATTGGTGGAGAACATTGCTTTTAAAGCTTCCTTACCTCCCTCCCATGGCCGATCTGACCCAAATGTTCTCAAAAAGTTTCCTAATATCGATCTCCATGCTATTGTAGCTATAGTAATACGCCACTCTCAAGGAAGCTCTGGTGCAAGCCAGAATCATTAAGGAGATCAAGATACAGGATGGCGATATTGCCAAGCCACACAAGAAAGAGTGGCCCAAAAATACCAAAATTGGATCCGCACAACCAAAACCTGATGTGGTCAATCAGGTTGCCATAAACATACCAAAGCCTGCACATATGACACAGCCCCCAAAGGCTGATTATCAGGCAGTTCCTCTTGACAGGTATGAGAAGGAAAATCATAGACAAGAGCAAAATTAGCAGCATCGCCCTAGGCGACAATTCACACCCTTCACAAAATCTAAATATTCCTTGTTTGACTGTTTATCCGTGGTAAACTTGATAAACTTGCCAGAAAGTCGACCCGTAGACCCCAACGCACCAAAAACTAAGGGCTATAGGGAAGACTTGTACTGTATATTTCACCGACAAAAAGGACATGACCTTTATGCATGTTGGAAGTTCAAAAGCTTAGTGCAAGACCTAATAGACAACAAAACGCTAGCGATGGATAATCCCGTAGCACCAAGCAACCAATAGATGGAGGTCTTCAAAGACCCCTTGCCTGCACATGATGCGCAGGCAAAGACTCTATAGGTCAACGAGGTGACACAAAACTACCCCATGCAAGGGTATGTAGGGATGATAAGCATAGTGACACGAAACAAGAGGTACCCAAGCACAACTGCCCCCGCTGCAGCTACAGGAGAGGTTCTATCAACGTCACAACCTCAACAACACCCTACGCAACCTCCTCCGCCTAGACTAATGGCCATGATTCAGACTAAACTTACCCAAAGTTTAAGGACCACGTCGGCTAGGCTCTCCATATATGAGCTCATCCAAAAATCACTGTCCCATTGGGAGGCTCTAATGGAGATACTCAAAGCCATCGAGCTACAGCCCCATGAAGTAAACTCTTTCAACAAATTTGTGGGACATGTAAAATTATGTACAGAACCAGTCATCACCTTTAGAGAAGACGAACTAAAATCGATGACTGGTGATATCGCAGATCCACCCCTGCACGTCATTGCATGGTTCAATGGGATTCCATTTAAGAGTGTGTTGGTGGACACTGGCTCGTCCAGCAATATAATCACAATAGCGGCATTGAAACACCTCAAGTTGCCAGTATCTCACATTGTGACCTCCATCTATACCCTTTGAGCATTCAATGATGCGATATGCTCGACGGTTGGCACAATTGTCCTGCCCATCCAAGTGGGACAAAAGACTATTCCTACGTTGTACCACATCCTAAAATGTGAGATGGACTACAACATCTTGCTGGGCCGACCTTGGATCAGGGACATGAAGTATGTCCCTTCAAAAGTCCATCAATGTCTAAAGTACACATACGAGGGGTAAGTGCATGTAGTCCCGAAATACTTAGAGCCCTTCAAGTATTGCAATGTGATGCAACCGATGCCACAATCAACCCTTCCATCGACACATTTGGACTTTCAGTTGAATCCATCCAAACAGGGTCCGATTTCACATACATCCCCGTTGTTAAGTCCCTCAAATCCCCAGTCGGGTTATCTTCATCGTCTGGTCCTTCACCAACGATGCCACCTACAGTGGCCACATCGAAGGACAATGGGAAGAAACCCCTGGAAGAGGCACCACCATCAGTCTCAACCATCTCTATCGTAGAGGTGCCTAACTGAATGGAAGTCGAGATGCCTAGTTCACTCGACATGGAGTGGACCCAGGAAGAACTCCCATTCCCTCCTCCTCAATCGCCAACGATCACCATTGAGATGGCCAATACGGGCATGGGGGAGTATCTAGTGTGGAACGTTTTAGCAACACCTGCGCTTGAGTCCATGTAGGACACAGGGAGACCTCGCCTCCCCATCGACGCTATTGTCCCTTTGGGCTACCCACCAAATCAGACAAATTTTGTATATGGGGGCCTCGACAACGACATTGAACCTTACCTGTAAGAAGAAGAGGACGAAGAGCCCTTTGCTAAGAACGTCAACTATCTGTCAAACCTGGACTTCGTGTTGAAATACCTTGGCCAATGTAATTGGCATGTATATGGGTTAGGCAAATATAAACAAGGGGTGCATGTTCTTTGTCAACCAAGATATCAGATGTCGTATGACAAATCAGGAGTAGGGTTCAACCACCCTCTGCCCCTTGACATCTTGGTAGAGAACATGCAAGGCCTAGGGTTAGGCAACAAGGGTGGGTTGGCACAAGATCCATATGCCAATCCTAACACAACATACACATTGGGGGATTATCTCCCATTGTTAACAACCAACCTTGTGGGCCTCAAAAATTCCTCCCCTTTGATCGAGAAATGGGAAAGTTCAAGAACTTTCCTCCAAAAGGGATATAGAGAAGTCTAATAAGGATCTTTAGAAGACGAGTCAGAGTATGAGGTAGCGCCTTGGGACCCTTTCGATTTTGATAGCAATCACTCGCAAGTGACACCCATAGATGACTATCAGGATGACTTCACAGTGATGTTCCCCTTGAATGCTCCAATCGAGCAATGGCCACCTCAAGAGAATCAGGTCCTCCCATAGAGAGCGAAACCACCCCGATGGGACCAAATCAACTTGCTCGAGTAGAACAAGCCTCACATGCCGCAAATAGTTTTGGAGCCAATGAAGGCCTATGGATCTCTAATAGCGATTATGAAGATGAGACTAAGATGGCATATCTCAAACACATGTGATAGCAACAATGAGAATACCCCATGGACATTGATGACATGTTTGAATAGCTAAACATGGGGCCAAGGCATAGGTGGCACCTAAACCAAGCATAGTTAGACCAAGTGTTGCACCCACCACTTCAGGCATATAGAGAGCACCTTCCACCTAGAGACCCTATAGTGCCATCAGTGCCAAAGGTAGACCTTGTCCTTTTATCTACATAGAGGGCCGATCCATTTGTGCCAATACCTACAGAGTTAGATCCGGAGCACAAAGATCACCAAGGATGTTTGAGTCACCACCCACGTAGTAATGGAGACCAAATTCACTTCATCAACATGATCTCCATTGACTTAACCGCCCCCATCCACAATCCAACCGATCCAGCATGACCATTGTATTTAAACCTAGATTCCATAGACTGGGATCGCACTAACTCCTCACCATCCCCATCAGAGTACTGGCCTTGCGGCGAGATGCTTCATTTCACCCTAGGACTAACTCACGATATCTTCCATGCTGAAGAGAAACTCGACATTCCAAATGTAGATCTAAATTCAGCAAATGATATCCACCTGATCCTAACTCCACACCAGTTGGAGGATGGGTCCCACATGTCAGTCGAAGAGACGACTGATGTAGAAATCGACTCTGATCCAATGAATCTACAAACCATAAAGCTAGGGGTAATTCTATCCCCCGAATATCAAGCCGATCATGGTCCTACAAAGACATGTCGGGTCTAGACCCGTAGCTAGTCATGCATTATCTAACGCTTGATCTGACAGTCAAGCCAGTCAAGCAAAAACTACGTAAGATGCACGCAACAGTAGCCTTAATGGTAAAATATGAGCTACAAAAGCTATTGGATGTACAGTTTGTCATTTGTGTGGATTACCCACCATGGCTATCCAACATGGTACCCGTCAAGAAGCCTGATGGGAGGATTTGCATATGCACCAATTTTTGAGATCTAAACAAAGCAAGTCCCAAGGACAATTTCCCCTTGCCTAGCATCGATGCATTGGTAGACGCTACAATAGGCCATGAAATACTTTTCCTCATGGATGGTTTCTCAGGATACAATCAGATTCATATAAATCTCGACAATCAACTCAAAATGGTGTTCACAATGCCTTGGGGGACATTTTGTTATAAGGTCATGCCCTTTGGCCTTAAAAATGCTAGCACCACCTACCAACGCACTATGACATACATCTTCCACGATCACATGCATAAAAATTTGGAATATTATATAGATGATTTGTTGGCCAAATCTCTTTTGCGTCTAGATCATCTCAATGACCTAAGTGTTGAGTGGTATTTTCACACACTTGTGAAATTACACTCTTCCTTAGGATTTGGGTTCCAAATCCCCTCTTGCAAAGAAGTTAAACAACCAACTTCTCCAAGGTCTCCGCTGTATTAGCATTTGCAACTGTGTATTAGTAATCTCAAATAAAGATATTCAATTAAAATGCTTGGAACACCTTAGTGATTGCAAGTAACTGTAAACAAGGGGCAATGTTGGTTTATTTCACCATGAAACTTTAGTGATTGTTCATTATTTTACTTTTTTTTTAGATTTTGTAATTTTTATGTATTTATTTTAACTAAGTTGAACCTTCTGGAAAAATAAAATAAAATGAAAAGAAATACAGAAAATTAAAAATTGAACACGTTCAGTCTGATGCTATCCTATTCCGACAAAACCGAATATGTGAGAGTTTCGTACATGCAACCTAGCCTATTTGACCTGCAAAACAAACACAATCAAAGTAAACTAGGTGCTAGCTCCTAGGGTTTAAAATAATTTTTAGATTGCAGACATTCACATGAAATAACCCAAAACAATGGCATGAATTTCATTTATAAATCTAAAATCCGAAAGGAGAAAAATAGAACAGTTAAAATGAAGCATGCAAAAAATTTCTCATCCTTTCTTGCCCATAAAATGCAAATTTTTGAACAATTTTGCATTAAAAATATGTCTTGTTACAATAGCAAAATCTCTGGTTTTTCTCAAAACCAGCAAAAGTGGAAGAAAAGCACTCCACAGCAGGCCCAGAACGGCTAATCACCATCAACTCTACAACCCCGCTCGCAGCGGTTTCCAACCCCGTATCAATCTATGCCTCTGCATTTTATACTTGTTGACGAACCGCTTCTCCTTCCACGACGGTTCGTTTCGTCTTCCAGATTGCTTCGTTTCACCTTCCCCGCCTTTCCATTGCTTTTGATTTTATGCTCGAGATCTTCTCTATGAACTGTAACGCCTCTGCAGCCCTTACACATGTACGCCATGTGTTTCGCACTTTTTGCATGTTCTATAACGGCCCCATGTAAATCATGACCAAAAATAGCATGTAGCTTTGCTCCTTTACTTTCATCGTGAAAACGCGACATGTCGCGATATCGTGACATTTTCCTGCCAATAGCCTTGTCCGCCTTCATGCACAGCAAAAATGAGACATGTCGCGATATCGCGACGTTTTTCTGCCAACAGCTTTGTTTCTCATCATGCATCACGAAAATGATACATGTCGCGATATCGCGACATTTTTCTCGCCATCTTAATGCAAATTACGAAATCGTGACGTTTTTTTCGTGAAATCGTGACTTTTGTCGTGAAATCACGACGTTTGTCTTGTGATTTGCATGACATGTCACGAAATCGTGACATATTTTCCTTTCGTACCACTTCGCTGCTTCTTATCGCGAAATCGCGATGCTTTTTCACTTGGAGCTATCTTGCGGTTTCTATCGCGAAATCGACGCTTTTCCATTGGGCCCCTTTGTTGTTTCGTGAAATCAGCGATTTCCTTCGTGCCCTTTTCTTTGTCGTGAAATCATGACGCTTTTAGCGCCTTGCCCTGTTTGACTGGTTTGACCACGATTTTGTGACATGTCACGATTTCGCGACAATTTTTGATCAATGCCTCTCTCTTCTGGCGCGGAGCGACATGTCGCGATATCGCGACAATTTTTATTTTCGACGCGACGGAGCGACATGTCGCGATATCGCGACAACTTTTTGATTTTCGGCCGCGACAGAGCGACATGTCGCGATATCGCGACACTTTTTCTCCTTAGTGAAATTTTTGCTTTTTTCTTGATTTTTTAGCATCTGGGCTATGTAGTTTTCTTTGAAAGCATGCAAAAAATGTGGGTCCCCAATTTTGGGGTGTGTTGTGGATCAGCCACAACAAATGGCGACTCTCTTGTCAAATGCTCTTGAGCATTTTGGTGAGAACCCAACTCTGAAACATACAAGCTTAGATACAAGCGTCAAGCACATAGAAGATAAACAAATACCGACGGATCAGAAATACATGAAACATCGGAATCATTAAGTATCAGCTCGGTGTGTGCAATGTGTTTCATTCCCTATCATTTGAACTTGTTCAACATTCCATTGTCAGTTTCACTTATGATTTGTATGCAAGGCTATGAATGATTTGTGCAGGATTTGATGTATGATGAAGATGCTAGAGATGTAACAACCCGCTTTATAAATGCTCAAACCTTCTAATATCATGGACAAACATATTAAAAATGTCAAACCCTCTTAGGACCAAATATATGTATACTTGAATTAATTTACTAGATCCCAAAGTTGGTTATGTGTCACTACCATCTTGAACCCATGTGCAAGTGTGAGTGAAATCAGAACTTTGGGGAATAGGATTCCCAACCTAAGCGAGATGGGAATTTAACCCTATCCTTACTATTCTGATTTGGAGTTCATTACCTCATCTTGAACAAAATAATTTACCCTGTTATGGATGAAATGGTCAGGCTAGTCTATCCATATGAGCAATCAATGGTCTTGCTTTTAGGCAAGACATGTTGCCACGCATGAGCATACTTAACCCCATAATCCATGACTTGGCTTTCATTCATTCTTTTCTCTCTTTTTTTCTTTGGACCTTTGGGATGACTACCCATCCTTGCTAGGGACATGTAGTACGATCCCTCCAATCCAATATTAAGATGAAATGGAAAATATTATCTTTTATCTCTTGGACCTTGGGGATGACTACCCATCCTTTGCAGAGGACACGTAGTACAATCCTTCCAATCCAAGATTGAGATGAAATGGAAAAAATTAGTTTTACTTTTATTGCTTGGACCTTTGGGATGACTACCCATCCTTTGCAGAGGACATGTAGTACGATCCTTCCAATCCAAGCCTTATGATGAAATGGGAAAAATGGAAGCTTTGGGGAATCGGATTCTCAACCTAAGCGAGATGAGAATTAAGTCCTATCCTTACTACTCCATGTAGGTCAAACCAGAGCTTTGGGGAGTTGGATCCTCAACCTAAGTTCGATGAGGATTTAACCCTATCCTTACTACTCTGGTTTTAGGCTTTAAGCTTGATGGAAATGGTAAAAACCACTGTTTTAAGGATTATGTTACATGATAGGACAGACATGAAATATTCTTTTCACCTCACCTTTTCATCCAAGTATGGTTTTGACCATTTTGCTCAAGATTCTTTTTAATGTGCATGGAATGTGCTTGGTTCAAGATAGCTTGGGCAGCAGTTCCCAACCTTAGGATCCTTTTAATATATGTTATGTAATAATCCTAAGAGGATTCAACACCTTCTCAATAATTGCCCATGGAATGAAAATGTAACCGAGATGACATGTATATGCAATGTGGAATATGACATGAGATATGAATGCATTGCTTCTTTTGGAATATATCATCTAATTTACCATAATGTGCAAAACTGACAACTTCATGCATCACAAGATCCAAACGATAATATTTAAATGTTTGTGTTACTTGTGGAGCTTTCTACAACACAATTCCAATGTTTCATATTCTCCTGATCTTAGGCATAAGTTGACATCTCAAATTTTTCTTCATTATTATTTTTTTATATAAAAAACCAAACATGTCCATAGGACCAACACATAACTTTAAATTAAAACTTATTCAATCCAAAACCAAACTGCCATCCAAAAATGAAAATTTGAAAACACACACCAAAACCCAAAACCAAAATCTATATACAATATAGTACAAGATGATGCCAAGCTTGGACTATTACTTTCCTGGATCCCAAACATGATTAGAACATTTCAACAAAAATATAACATGATATGCCTGCCAAATGTTGTGGGCATCCAACAAAAACAAGACTAGACCAAACAATGCAACCCACTTCAACTTTCTTCTCTCACCCCACCAATTAAATTTAGTTCCATTAGTATTCTCATAGGTGAGATTCAAATTTTCAAATTGATTAGACAACGATTGATTTTCAATTTTATCATGTCTATTCTTTAAAATGCAAGTTTCATCATTCCACTCATGATTTAGAAGTAGGCTTTCCTTTTCAAATGTGAGATATTGCCAACAAGAGCCTATTTCTAAAAGTCTTGAATTCAAATTATTTTTCAAGATTTTAAAGCAATCAAAATCAATCAAAACTTGACAAACATCACCAAGATTTGACGTTTCATCATTAATGACATTAGCATCCAAAGGGACATCATGTAACCCATCACTTAAAATTTTTGTGGCTACTACCAAAGGTAAAGATTTCACCTTGTCACCCATACTCAACCCATCATGATTAGAATTTATCACAACTTGATGAGTGTTAGTAGCTTTTTATTTTTCTTCATTGTCTTCTTCATCATCCAACACCTGTTCAAAAACACCAAAGTTAGGCACCCAATCAAACATGCGTCCATATTTTTCAAAACAAGAGCCTAATTTTTCAAGATATGTGTCACGTGACACCTTTCCATGATCAATGGCTTGAGTTGCCTCAAAATCCATATTTTCATTAGGATCATCAATAGTATCAAACCCACACCACTTAGGCTTTGTAATTTCATCATTTTGAGATGGCATAGACATTGTAGAAACAATAGGTGGATCAAGATTTTCGATTTCTTGCCCCCCAAGGGGAACAAAAACAATTGATTCTCCTTCTTCATCCATGGTAGTAAAATCAATATCCTTCTCCAACCTTTGATGAGATTCCAACCCTTCTTCCAAAACATTCTCAGATTGTACAGGACTTGTAATATCCTCATGTGAAAGGGCAATTGTATCATCCCGCATATCAATAGGCACACAAATTTCATTAGCAGTTTTGGAGTGAGCATACTCTTCCCAAGAATCATAATGATCATCTTTCAAAATCAAATTGTGATGCTCAACTATTTCTTCTTCATCTTTTAATTCATCAACATGTTTCTCATCAAATTTATCTTCACCTTCCTTAGATGGTTCAATTACTTCCAAAATTGGGTTATTGCTTGTATTCAAATTGATAAGGCTATCATAATCCACATGTGTAACCCATGATTCACGTTTAACATGATTTGGAAGGTGTGAATTTTCTTGGCCATCATTTTCAACAATGTCATCCAATGTTCCCAAACAGATTCATCCTCATAGAATTCATCTTTTGGTGAGTCAAGGGTTTCCAATTTGTCACATGTTTCAATACTAGTTGGATCTAGTACTCCTCCCTTGCCTAAAATCATATTCTTATGAAAATCATTGAAATTGATTTTAGAAACATCTTTTGAATCAAGATGAGTATTTTGAAGTTGATTCATACTTAAGAAAGATGGTTGATCTTGCATAGTAGGTTGAGGATTTTGAAATTGATTGAAGCTTGGGAATGATTGTTGATTCTGAAATTGATTTACACTTGAATTTGGTTGAGGTGGATAAATCATTGGATGGGTAAAGGAGGTATTAAATGATTGAAGATTATACGATCCAAAACCCACACCATAATTTTGACAACTCAATTGTTGCTCAATTGCCATTGCTTGAGTATAGGCTTGTGACAAAGATGTGATTTGAGGCATCCCTCGCAAATATGTGGAAATGAGTGGGTCAAGAGCATTTACATATATTTGGAGAGCCATTTCTTCTTGAAGAGCATAAAATGTCACTAATTGAGCATATAATCCAAAGAACCTTTCAGAAAATGACTTCACATTTTCACTTGGTCCTTTTTTAATAGTGAAAAACTGCTCATACATGCGGATTGGGTCAACTTGCTTTTTGTTGAATTGATTAAGAAATGCTGCCTCTAGTTGAGCCCAAGAAGTGATAGACCCTAAGGGCAGACTTGTAAACCAATCAAATGCCACTTTGTCCAAGGTGTAAGGGAACATTTTACAAACAACATCATCATGCCAAATTGTTAAGTGATTCACAACAAATTTGAATGCTTGAATGTGTTCTCCTGCGATATTTGTCCCGTTAGACAAAAATCGAGGAAGACATCTCTCAAAACCAACGGGCAAATAATGTTGAACTCCTGGTATGTTCAATGGACTACCCGTCATCCACGGTGAAAACATAGCCATTAGTGAATCTTAAAGAATATAACTTTAATATCCAAAATTTTTTTTATTTTTTATTATTATTATTTTTATCAAATTAAATCACATTATTCCTGTATGAACAATCAAAGCGTTAGACAAGTGCATAGCAATTCATGTCCTCCTTTTAACAAGTACAAAGTTGTATTGTTAAAAGAGGGCTAAAGATAATAATCAATAGGGCATGAAATATTCAAAATTTAAATCCCTATAGCATTTAAATCAATCTGAAATAAACCGGTTCAGGCCCTCCTTCTAGCGCCAAAATGTTGAGTGGTGTTAGAGGAGGCCGAAGATGCTAATCAAATGGACTTGAAATATTTAGCAATGTAAAGCTCTTAAACAATTATAAACCTGTAGCATCTAAAATCATGATAAAATAAACCCTTTCATGCCCTCCTTCTAGCGCCAAAATGTTGAGTGGTATTTTCACACACTTGTGAAATTACACTCTTCCTTAGGATTTGGGTTCCAAATCCCCTCTTGCAAAGAAGTTAAACAACCAACTTCTCCAAGGTCTCCGTTGTATTAGCATTTGCAACTGTGTATTAGTAATCTCAAATGAAGATATTCAATTTAAATGCTTGGAACACCTTAGTGATTGCAAGTAACTGTAAACAAGGGGCAATGTTGGTTTATTTCACCATGAAACTTTAGTGATTGTTCATTATTTTACTTTTTTTTTAGATTTTGTAATTTTTATGTATTTATTTTAACTAAGTTGAACCTTCTGGAAAAATAAAATAAAATGAAAAAGAAATGCAAAAAATTAAAAATTGAACACGTTCAGTCTGATGCTATCCTATTCCGACAAAACCGAATATGTGAGAGTTTCGTACATGCAACCTAGCCTATTTGACCTGCAAAAAAAACACAATCAAAGTAAACTAGGTGCTAGCTCCTAGGGTTTAAAATAATTTTCAGATTGCGAGACATTCACATGAAATAACCCAAAACAATGGCATGAATTTCATTTATAAATCTGAAATCCGAAAGGAGAAAAATAGAACAGATTAAAATGAAGCATGCAAAAAATTTCTCATCCTTTCTTGCCCATAAAATGCAAATTTTTGAACAATTCTGCATTAAAAATATGTCCTGTTACAATAGCAGAATCTCTGGTTTTTCTCAAAACCAGCAAAAGTGGAAGAAAAGCACTCCACAGCAGGCCCATAACGGCTAATCACCATCAACTCTGCAGCCCCGCTCGCAGCGGTTTCCAACCCCGTATCAATCTGTGCCTCTGCATTTTATACTTGCTGGCAAACTACTTCTCCTTCCACGATGGTTCGTTTCGTCTTCCAGATTGCTTCGTTTCACCTTCCTCGCCTTTCCATTGCTTTTGATTTTGTGCTCGAGATCTTCTCTATGAACTGTAACGCCTCTGCAGCCCTTACACATGTACGCCACGTGTTTCGCACTTTTTTGCATGTTCTGTAATGGCCCCATGTAAATCGTGACCAAAAATAGCATGTAGCTTTGCTCCTTTACTTTCATCACGAAAACGTGACATGTCGCGATATCGCGACATTTTCCTGCCAATAGCCTTGTCCGCCTTCATGCACAAAAAAAATGAGACATGTCGCGATATCGCGACGTTTTTTTGTCAGCAGCTTTGTTTCTCATCATGCATCGCAAAAATGATACATGTCGCGATATCGCGACATTTTCTTGCTTCGGGCCGCGCAGATGCAACCTGTCGCGAAATCGCGACATTTTTCTCTTTCGAGCTGTCTCGCTGCTTTCTGTCGTGAAATCGTGACGCTTTTCTCTTTCGGGCTGTCTCGCTGCTTTCTATCGTGAAATTGCGATGCTTTTTTTTGAATATCGAAATCGTGACGTTTTTCTGTTTCGGGTTGTCTTGCTGCATTTGGCCGCGAAAACGCGACATGTCGCGAAATCATGACATATTTTCCTTCCGTACCCCTTTGTTGCTTCTTGTCACGAAATCGTGACGCTTTTCATCTCTGTACGCCTCGCTTCTTCGCGAAATCGCGACGCTTTTTCACTTGGAGCTATCTTGCGGCTTTCTGTCGCGAAATCGCGACGCTTTTCCGTTTTGGGCCCCTTTGTTGTTTCCTGTCGCGAAATCGCGACGCTTTTTCGCTTCGTGCCCCTTTGCTGCTTTCTGTCGCGAAATCGCGACGCTTTTAGCGCCTTGCCCTGTTTGACTGGTTTGACCACGATTTTGTGACATGTCGCGATTTCGCGACAATTTTCGATCAATGCCTCCTCCTACCTGCCTGGGCCACGAAAACGCGACATGTCGCGATATCGCGACAATTTTTTATTTTCGGCCGCGACAGAGCAACATGTCGCGATATCGCGACACTTTTTGATTTTCGGCCACGACAGAGCGACATGTCGCGATATCGCGACACTTTTTCTCCTTAGTGAAATTTTTGCTTTTTTCTTGATTTTTTAGCATCTGGGCTACTGCAGTTTTCTTTGAAAGCATGCAAAAAAGGTGGGTCCCCAACTTTGGGGTGTGTTGTGGATCAGCCACAAAACTAAGCAAGATCCTTGATTGCCTCATTGAACACAAAGTTAGGCTAAACCCCAAGAAGTGTGTATTTTGCATCACATCTGGAAAACTCTTGGGTTTCATAGTCTCAAAATGAGGCATCGAGGTAGATCCACATAAAGTCAAGGAAATCCTTGAAATGATTCCCCCAACCACCATCAAGCAGCTCAGAAGCTTGTAGGGAAAGGTCGCATCAATCAAGCGCTTCATTGCGCAACTATCTGACAAGTGTCGACCCATGAATAAACTATTGCACAAAGTGGTAGCAGTTCACTGGTATGACGAGTGCCAGTCAGTCTTCGATGACATTAAATAGTACTTGGCTTCACCTCCAGTATTGGCACCACCTAGACCAAGATTGTCATTCTATATATACATCTCAGCTATTGAGGTGGCACTGGGCGCCATGCTAGCCCAAAAAAATGAACTACATAAAGAACAGGCTACTTACTATCTTAGCCGCACCCTGGTCAATTATGAACTTAACTATGCATACATCGAGAAGCTATGCTTAGCAGTGGTATTTGCCACCAAAAAGCTATGCCACTACATGCTGAGCAATACGACATATGTTGTGTCTAAGGATAATCCATTGTGGTACATGATGAGTCATACTTATCATAGTAGCCACACGGTGAAATGGATCATGTTGTTGACAGAGTTTGACATCGAATTCATTGGACAGAAGTCCATCAAAGGTCAAGTCATCACCGATCAACTAGCAGAGGCTCCTCTCGAAGATGATCAGCCTCTGACCATAGAGCTGCCCGATGATGGGGTCTTCCATGTCTTAGAATTGCCATATTCTGATGAGCCTGAGTCACAGGCAGACATAACCCTATTTTTTGATGGTTCTAAATGTGAGCAAGGGGGTGGCACGGGAATCGTATTTTTCACACCTCAAGGGGCTCCAATGCCTCTATCATTTAAACTAGATTTCCCATGCACCAAAAACAATGCCGAATACGAAGCCTTGCTCATAGGTCTTCAGACAACAATCACCATGAACATCAAATGCTTGAACATCTTTGGTGATTCATTGTTAATTGTCAACCAAGTGAAAGGGGTATTCCAATGTAAATGCCCAGTTCTACAGGCCTACAAAGCCCTTGTGGATAAATTCCTGGCAAAGCTTGAATGGTACGACATCGAGGCACTCCCTCGATCATCGAATCATTTTGTGGACACTATGGCCTCCTTGGGGTCACTAATCCCGCAAGACCCTTCCGGTGAGATGACAACCATTC
Organism: Wollemia nobilis; assembly: GCA_028583015.1. Lineage (NCBI taxonomy): Eukaryota > Viridiplantae > Streptophyta > Pinopsida > Araucariales > Araucariaceae > Wollemia > Wollemia nobilis. The sequence continues at coordinate 3,197,545 of JAQPPZ010000569.1, read as the reverse complement.
AAGTCAAAACATTATCGCAATCCGTGATGGAGCATGCAAGCTCCGACCTAACGCCAGGAATCCACCTAATCCAGATTGAACCATCTCAGGATAGGTTCTCTCGAATCCATGATAGTCTGAATCATGCCAATTGGGGGTCCTTGTTCTCCCCTATTCCCTCTTAATAGCAACACAACGCTATTCTTACAAGTTCTTTCCCGCTCAGCTTTTGCTAGGGATGAACTTCAAGAGGGATTGGCAGTTCATACCATCGAGGTTTCTGATCAGCAGGATTGGTACACACCCATAAGAGACTATCTCAAGTTAGGTAGCCTCCCACTTGGATTGACGCATGCCATAAAAATATCATTCAAACAGAAAGCGGCAAAACATGTCTTGCTAGGAGACATTTTGTACCGTCGAAGCTACGAAGGAATCCTCCTCCGTTGCTTGGACCAGCAGGAGTCCACTTGGGTGATCACCCAAGCGCACGATGGTACATGCGGTGGCCACTTCAGCGGTATGGCCATCACAAAGTGCATTCTTCGCATGGGCTATTATTGGCCATCTTTAGAGTGAGATTGTTGCGCGTATGTGAGGAAGTGCATGAAGTGTCAACACCATGCTAACTTGACACACGTACCTTCTCAGGCCTTGCAGCCGATCCAATCGGCTTGGCCATTTTCACAATGGGGCTTAGATCTAATCGAAAATATCTCCCCTACATCGTCAGGCCATCACACGTTCATCATAACGACCACAGAGTACTTCACCAAGTGGGTGGAAGCAATTCTGCTAACCTCTATGACTGGGCCTCGCATTGCGAGGTTTATTTTACATAACATCATATGTCATTTTGGTATTCCATCCAAGATCATCTCGGATAATGGGATGTCATTTAAGAACAAATACGTGTGTGCTTTAACAACAAAGTACAAAATTTAGCATAATTTTTCGACACCTTATTATCCGTAGGCAAATGGGCAAGCAGAGGCATCAAACAAAATGCTAGTTGCCATCCTTAAAAATATGGTCACAGATAGTCATAAGGATTGGCACATTCAAATCCCACTTGCCCTGTGGGCTTATCGCACTAGCATTCGGACGCCCACTGGGGCAACTCCATTTTCGTTGGTGTATGGCTCGAGGCAGTCATGCCTCTCGAGTTGGAAATACCTTCCCTACGCATATCAATGCAAGAGTTCATCGATGATGACACTGCACGATAGGCCCGATTAGACCAGCTTACGTTGCTCGACGAACGATGCATCAATGCTCTCGAGCATTTACGTATCTATCAAGAGTGACTTAAGAAAGCATACAACATGAAAGTTCACCTGAGGGACTTTCAGGTTGGTGACTTGGTCTTAAAAGAGAACCAACAAAATTCTAACTTGTCGCCCCATCTAAGGGACAAGTTCATGGTAAATTGGTTAGGTCCTTATGTCATTGATAGTAAAATAGGACCTGGAACATACCGGCTCACCTCTCTTGAAGGAATCAAGGAACTAGAACCCTTGAACATCAGTCATTTGAGGCCATTCCACATTTAAAAGAGCCATAGCCCACCCCAAAAGCTCCAAGGATTCCAACAATCGCTTGGTCAACCCAAAAATTCCCCAAAGGTACCCATAATCCCTTTGGTCAAACCAAAATCTCCAAGGATTCCCACAATCGCTTGGTCAACCCCAAAATGCCCCAAAGGTACCCATAATCCCTTTGGTCAAACCAAAAGCTCCAAGGATTCCCACAATCGCTTGGTCAACCCAAAATGCCCCAAAGGTATCCATAAACCCTTTGGTCAAACCAAAAGCTCCAAGGATTCCCACAATCGCTTGGTCAACCTAAAATGCCCCAAAGGTATCCATAAACCCTTTGGTCAAACCAAAAGCTCCAAGGGTTCCCACAATCGCTTGGTCAAAAACAAATATTCAAAAACAAACAAAAACAAAAGATAATCAAAAATAACAAAAAAATTGCATCTCACTTCCATGCATACTCTTAAAAATCAAAACACAAAAAATAATAAGCTGCATTAGGCATCGCATACATACATTGCATATTTGTTGGTCATACATGTCACAAGCACCATAGACTGTAATTGCTCGGCAATTCCATCATTTTCCACATTCAGTCCATTTTGTAAAAACATCCATCCAAAATAACGCCCTTCACATTTTTGCCATATTATAATCAGTTGTCCGCTAATGTCGTTAGGGTTTTTCATCATTCAGCTGTCTTTAGATTTCTAGTCAAAAGCTATACAAAGTCAGATAGATTTTACAAAGGTAGAGTTTTACTTGGATCACACCTTGTTACGTAGCATCCCCACACAAGTTAAAACACATAAAAATTCCCAAGTTGTGTGAACGAAAGATGAAACCTACAAAGCAATTTAGGGTACCATAGGTGAAAGGTTAGCCTGCTCATCCCCCTGTGCGAATGGTTCGAGAATGCTGAGAATTGACAAAAGGACACGCTCTTCCCCATCCAATTCCCCATAATAAATAGTGGTTTTCACCACTAGCAAAAATCCCAAAACACCTTTGATCCCCAAAGTCATAAGGATTCATACTACACGTCCCTGAGAAGGATGGGTAGTCATCCCCAAGGCCTGAAAGGATCAATACCATTCACAAGAAAAAAAATCCAAAAGTCCACTATCAAAAATCCCGAAACACCTTTGATCCCCAAAGTCGTAAGGATTCGTACTACACGCCCCTGACAAGGATGGGTAGTCATCCCCAAGGCTTAAAAGATCAATGCCATTCCAAAGAAAACTCCCAACCACCTTTGATTCCCAAAGTCGTAAGGATTCGTACTACACGTCCCTGAACAGGATGGGTAGTCATCCCCAAGGCCAAAAGGATCAATGCCATTCACAAGCCAACAACCTACGAGCTCACCTTTGAAATCCAAATGCAAAATCAAAAATCAAAAATAATAACAATGGTTATCACCACTACTCAAACCCCTTGCTCAAAATAAAAGAAAAAAATAAATAGTGATTTTCATCACTATGTATGAGAGCAAGTATCCCAACAAGTTGAGCAAACAAAAAAATTCTGAGCTTGAATCCCTAGAATTCTCAGCATTCGAAAAACCATTTAGGTGATCCTCATTATGGGTTTGGTGGATAGCCTACCTGGCAATGGCGGTATCCTAAATGCATGATGATATGTCTATCACATTAGCTTTGCATGTGAGTAGACCAATGTTTGCATGTGGATGAGCTAGCTTATGGTACCTTAGATTGTCCCGTGGATTAATCTTACTAAATACAACAAAGGAGTTAGTGGAGCTAATTAGGTGATCCTCAGTACAGGTTTGGTTGACAGCCTATCTAGCACTGGCGATATCCTGACAAATACCACATAAACAAACTCAATCACACACACAAGGATGTGAAATAACTTGGTCAAACTCAAGTCTGATTCGTACCTTGTTCAAAAGTCTTGTAAGATAAATGTACAGTCTTGGCTAGTTAGTTAAAACATCTGAGTCTCGAAAAACCTTAACTACATTCTAAAACAATTGTTGTACATTTCATTACTTACATCACCATCAAAAAATACAAAACAAAAAAAAATTCACACATGCAAAGTCATTCCACAAAGCAATCACATAGTATAGAAAGCCAGTAAATCCTGTACAGTCTATGGTGCCACCGCCAAGTTACCAACAAATCATTTCATCCATTCCATATGCATACATCCATATAATTAGAAACATCGCATTCATAATAACCTATGCATACATCAACATAAATAAATGTGCATAAAAGTAACAATAAATCATGACAAGTGTATAATAAAAAAGAAAGTCATGTATATATATCGCCAAAAATGCCCTCAAGCTACAATAAGTCGGTCCTCTGACCTCACAAAAAAATCAAAAAATCAAAAACCCCAAGCCTAGGGAGTCGACCACCATGATCACGCAGGATCGGTGCAACTGGAACTACCCCCAGTGGTGTGGGTCCTATGGGACCTCTCAAGGCGGCTGCTGCCAGCCCCCGCATCATGCCCACTAGCGCTACCCTCACCCACCCACCTACGACGAGAGGAAGTAGACTGCTCAGTCTCACTGTCTCTCGTTTGGCGTGAAGATCCACCTCCAGTGAGCTCAGGTAACTGTCCACCGAGGCGGATAATCTCGACCTCCAACTCCACCCGAAACCGACCCCACTCCACATCCCACCGATGGTATGCAGCCAATGCTTCATCCCGCTACGCCAACTGAGCCCACAGGTGATCCCTCTCGATGTTGTGCTCCTCATCCCGTCTCCACAGTAGCTCCTCCAATCATGCTATCTCAACGTGATACCTAGCCTCCATATCCCCCGAGACTGCCTAAGGCATGGGCATCTCCGGGATGGCATGCTGCTTCGACACCCACTACTCTGGGACGTCCTGTGTATCCGACTGCTCCAGAACCCCTAGGTCATCCCCAATCAAGTCATCTACCTCCACCATATCCGCATCATCGAGTGGAGCCCCCCAACCCTCCCTCGATGCCTCCACAACCTCACCGCCTGTTGCTACCGCATCCGCACCTCCTAGAGGCCCCTCACCCCGCCATCACCACATCGTCCACCACTGGTCATACTCTACAGTCACCCCGACATTGTCCACGTTGGGGACATCAATCACTGCATCCGACTCCTCACCCAGCGGCTCAATGATCGGCCAGGCCAAAGTCCTCTCGTCACCCCAACGCCGATAGATCAAGGGCTCACCAAGAAATCCCTGGTGCACCCCAAACTGTCGAGTCACCCGGACGTATGGGAAGTACTCTTGCTCGGTCCCGTGTCACCCGATTAGCCACCTCCCCCTGCATGCCCATCGAAGCCACTCCCCAGCCTCAGGCCAGGCTAGACAGTCCCGGTATGGCCGCCAGAACACCTCCCCTAGAGCAAGATGTGAGAAGGCATCAGCATAGTGCCCCATGGCACCTGCCCACCGTCGACTCTGCCCCTGCTCCTCGGACCTCCACCATAGGGCAGCATAGCCAATCTCCCTATCCACCATCTCTCCCCGAGTGGTCCAAGGCAACCCCTACGGCCACTCCACAGCTATGTGCTGCCATCCCCAACACTGCAACAAGTAGCTACACCCAATCCCCTTCCACCTTCGATAGCGGACCTCGTACAACTCATCATATAACTATGCCAGTAGCATCTGACCCCACCTCATAATCAGTGGTGCTGCCATCGGACACTCCACCAGTCTGAACACTACCTCAAGTAGGTTCCAAGGGAACCTCACACCTGAGGAGTCGGGAAGCAACATGTTGGAGATGAGGGTCATAAGCAATGTATGCCTCACCCCCAACACGCCCTTCTCAAACCACCATCGCACCAGAATCCCACCAATCAGGCAGTCCCCCTCTGCCCTCTCCACCGCCCCATCCACCCCCATCTCCGTCGCATGCCCAAAGCACCGTGTCAGCACCGTCATCCGCTGATCCCGAGGAGTCATCCGAATGGGCAGCCCATCTATCAGAATCCGTAGAATCTGATAAACGTCCTCTAGAGTCACTGTCATCTCCCCTATTGGGAGATGAAAGGTGTTGGTGCGGGGATCCCACAAATTGATCAGGGCAATCAGATATGCCCGATCCCCCACCACAGGCTCTAACCGAGTCACCTGCTTGAGCCCAAGGGCATCAAGCCAATCCCAGTCCGCCATAGTCAACGCATCCCGTGCGTCAGAAAATACCGTCGACTGACGGTACCGACTCTTCACCACCTGCAAAACAAAACAACACAAAAACATTAAAACATGACAACAAAAAAAAATTGTACAACACTAAAACAAATATACAACAATGTATACAAACTGTACAACAAAAACATTTAATAAACTGTACAACAACATTAACAAAATGTACAGTACAAACATTCAAAAAAAAATCAATAAACAACGCAAAATAAAAACAAAAATTTTTAACCTAGGGTTTTTAACCTTAGTTTAAACAAAAAAACAAAATAAAAACAAAAATTTTAACCTAGGGTTTTTAACTTTAGTTTAAACAAAAAAAAAACAAAATTTTAACCTAGGGTTTTTAACTCTAGTTTAAACTCAAAAACAAAAAACAAAATAAAAACAAAAATTTTAACCTAGGGTTTTTAACTTTAGTTTAAACTAAAAAACAAAAAAAAAACAAAATAACAACAAAAATTTTAACCTAGGGTTTTTAACTCTAGTTTAAACTAAAAAAAAAAAAAAACAAAATAAAACAAATTTTTAACCTAGGGTTTTTAACTCTAGTTTAAACTAAAAAATAAAAAAAACAAAATTTTAACCTAGGGTTTAATCGTAGTTTAAACTTAATACAAAAAACAAAATAAAAACATTTTTTTAAAAACTAGGGTTTTGATCTTAGTTTAAACAAACACCACACAAAATACAAATACAAAACAATTAAACTAGGGTTTTGATCTTAGTTTAAACAGAAAAATGAAATACAAAATAAATTAATTACGATTTTGAACTATAAAATAAAAACAAACAAAATAAAGAGGAGCACCTACCGGTCTTGCCTCGGCTCCACCACTCGACGATCCGGTCCGTGCACTCATGGTATCCGTGAAATCTCGACAGCGCTCCGCTACGCAGACTCGAACTCCTCCTCACAACTCCAAATCGCCAGAAAAACAATTGCAAATGAGCCCAAAACCTAGTTTTGGCCCTTATATAGGCTCTTAGGCCTGTAATCGTTCCACCCTGGGATGAGTGCTCTAGTTAGCACTCGTCCCACCCTAGGATGATTACAAAACTGGTATTCGTCCCACCCTGGGATGATTACAGAGCAAGAAAATAAAAAACAACCAAAACTGCATCCAAAATGCACCAAAAATAGCAATAAAACTACCGAACAAAGGCACCTTTGCGCCTGCACTTCATGGCATCCAAAACTGATGTTGGGGTCACAAATCCTCACTATCCTACTCCCTAAGAAGGCTACCATATCCGGACCACTCCACGGGAGGATGGATTTTCGACAATTTCATCCCCAAAAGGCGTCACAAAAAGGGTCCAAACCCACCCAAAAACAATAATAAAATTGTCGAACAAAGGCACCTTTGTGCCTATGCTTCATGGCATCCAAAACCAATATTGGGGTCACAAATCCTCACTATCCTACTCCCTAATAATGCTACCATAGCCGGACCGCTCCACGGGAGGACGTTTTTCTCTCCTCCAGAGAGGAAGGATTTTCAACAATTTCATCCCCAAAAGGCGTCACAAAAAGGGTCCAAACCCACCCAAAAATAGCAATAAAACTGCCGAACAAAGGCACCTTTGCGCCTACGCTTCATGGCATCCAAAATTGATGTTGGGGTCACAAATCCTCACTATCCTACTCCCTAAGAAGGCTACCATAGCCGGACCACTCCACGGGAGGAAGGATTTTCGAGAATTTCATCCCCAAAAGGCGTCACAAAAAGGGTCCAAACCCACCCAAAAATAGCAATAAAATTTCCGAACAAAGGCGCCTTTGCGCTTGACATTCTTGGCATACAAAACCGATGTCGGGGCCACAAATTATCAATATCCTACTCCCTAAGAAGGCTACCATAGCCGGACCGCTCCACGGGAGGACGGATTTTTGATAATTTCAGCCCCAATCAACGTCACAAAAAGGGTTAAAACCCACCAAAAATAGGTCAGATTGTTGGGAAACTGCATAAGCATTCAATGGAAAACAACTGAAGGCACCCTTACAAAAGTCATCTTGGGTCAAGTGACTCATCACTTTTCTCATTTCGGTCATTCCCTCATCGATTCGTCGCTTGAGGGGGTAGTCACACTTAGTCACCAATCAACAAATACACACCCAATCAAGGAAATGGCATGCATTCAAAGAATCATTGACAAAGACAATCACGCTCCTGCTTGGGGTAGCAAACAAGCAATAATCACAAGCTGATCAAACACTTGGCATTCTAGAATCATGAACTCAAGGTTCCCATAGACAAAAGGTTGCGCCCTTTGCCTATTCATGATTGAACAATGTCCAAGATCAAGTAACACCTCACCGAAAAAGGTTAACACTTGAATTAAGCTCCTTAGCTCGTCAGAAGCAAGGATTCAAGAATGCATGCCCTTTCCATACTTGGGGCATCAAAATTTGGTTAGGTTACTAAGAAACCCTAATCATTAAGTGCTTTGGTTATCTATTTTTGCTTAGCACTGTGCCACGCACAATGCATCCCAAAAAGGGGCATCTGTAGACACCAAAACAACACCAATCTGATCATGTGGATACAAGCACTGACCGAATTGGCATACATAGCCCCTAGGGCAGCCCCTAGAGGTTAAATAATGGTCCTAACCACTCCCAAAGTAGTTTTGGAAGGTCAGAGGTCAATTTGGCACCTTTCAAGCACCCTGCTCCTTACTTGTTCCACCCTAGGGTGAATAGAATGCTATTCGCCCCACCTTGGGACGATTAGCAACAATCACTCTAGGGTGGGGCGAATAGCAGGTTTGATGGGAAAAAGGTCAAACCTTGACAAATGGCAGCCCAGATCCACCACTCAACTCCACCTTCAATGCATGGGAGTGCGAGTGAGCATTTTTGAGCTCAAAGAGGCAGTCATAGAGGCAGTCATGGAGCCCTTAATCAGGGAGGAATCTTCTCTCCCCTGGGAAGGCATGATGGCCAAGTGGTGCCCCTGCATGCACATTCAAAGCAGACCTTTAGGTCTATAAAATGGTGAGTCTTCTCACCCCAAAAATAGGACATAGAAGGAGCATTTGGAGCAATGGAGTGCTACCGAATTACATCCTCACCCCTCACTTGTGCTTCTTACATCCTTGATCTCTCTTTTGGAAGGGAGGTTATTGGGTGAACATTGGAAGCGCAATACGGACCCAAAACCCAAAAATTTGGCCACAATACCCCACCCAATTTTTTGACACAACCCCCTAGGAGGTTTTGGACCCATCCCAAGTGGATTGGTGTCAAAACCAAGCCCCAAACGACGGGCGTCCTGCCCCCGGGTGCCCCCCGCACTGCTGTAGTCCTAATCGCCCCACCCCAGAGTGATTAGAAATATGTAGTATATTTCTTCACTATTTATTTTGCATCTTATTTTATGTCATTCATATATGCTGCCATTCAAATTTCATGCCATTCTGATGAGTTTTGACTGTGTTTTCATTGTTTTTCGCTTTCACTAACATACAGGGAGCATCTTCGGATACAGGGTGATCGGGGCTGAATCTACAAAATCCAACCTTCTGGGTCATCTCAAAATGCCCTATTTTTCCTAACCCCAACTTTGTAGGTGTTTTTGAGGCCTCTGGATGGGACATTTAGGAGGTTGCTTTCTGACATTTTATGACAGTCCTAATCGTCCCACCCCGAAGCGATTAGAAATCTATAGTAGATTTCTTGACTGTTCCTTTTGCAGTGTGTTCATGATGGTGTTTTCATGCTTCTTTCCAAATTTCATCTTATTCTGACATGTTTTGATTACCGTTTTAATTATTTCATGCATGCATTAACCGGAGGCCTTGGGGATTGCATGTTTCCCTCCATCCGCAGGTGCTATTAATCATTTGCTATTTCTCTGAACATAGGATCTCGACACTAGAGGGGTAGCAAGGAACTATAGATGCATTCATGCAAGCGGTGGTGACGTTTGGCCCACCCATTTCAAATGTGGGCACGCGGAAGATCCCGAAGGGAAGCGTACCATCCGTGGTGTAACAAAACTATATCTAACGCTCCTAGCCCCTAAAAAGGAAGGAGACGTATTGTAACCTGATCTCAAAGCAAAATTAATAAAAATAAGGGCTGCACTTTACATTTTCTTTATATCTCGTTTCAGTTCGTTTGTTTTCCCTTTTCATGCACTTTAGTCCTTTCTTCATTCGTAGGACTTAGCGTTTCGTATGCTTTTGTTTTGCATCGCACCCGGTACGCCATTGCTTCCGTATCCTCGGTGCTTTTAGAAACACCTCTACTGGTAGAGGAGGAGGAAGAAGAAGAAGAAAAACCTCTTATGGAAGAGGTGATAGAGGAAATAGTTGAGAGAGCAAAGGCTCATTCCCTTATCGGCTATAAGAACAGAAGAAACAAAAGCAGTCGAAGTTTGATATCCTATTGAGTTTGAATAACCTCACAGTGATGATACCACTATTTCAAGCCATCCAATATGTTCCAATATATAGCAAGGCAATAAGAGAAATGTGCTTGAGGAATCCAGGGTGAAAAGCAACCCAGACTGACTGGGCGATGAAGGTTCGACAAACTCTCCCACTTCTAGAGAGCGAGTAGTCTCTGTGGGAGAGTTCCAATTAGATGCATGGTAGAACAGCCTAGAGGCAGTGGAACAGTCCTCTATTTTTTGGATCTAGGAGCCCAATAGCCCTATAGAGCCCCCTATTATTGACCTAACCGACTCAGATCAGCCCCCGTAGATAGAGCTGGAACTCAAGGAAGAACCTGTTGAACCTATAGGAGAAGAAGCTGAAACATCAGCAGTAGTGGGGACAGTAGAGCAGGTCCCCAACAATGAAAGAATGGCCACCAGAGAGCCCTCTGACTAAACTATCATATTTATTGCATAGGACACATCCAAAAGGCCTAGGACTTCTTGAAAGAAGGACAAGGAGGCTATCATAGAGCCAAAATATGATGACTGGGATATGCATTTGTTTGCCTATAGGAAGAAAGTGTTTGAACTACTACGTAGAGAGGTGAGGGCAGCTAAGCAGGGGAGAAAATCCTCTTCGAGGGTCTAAGGAACCTCTGGAATCAGTATTGATCTAACATATAAGAGTAAATTTTGGAAAATTTACAGCTCAGCCCCAGGGCGACCCTCAAAAATAAGGAAATGGTTAGAGAGATGGGGGATATTCGACCCAGAGTCAGAGGCTACAACTAAGGTCGAGGAATATCCAAGGCCTAATCCTAAGGAGGCTAGAACATATAAGGCCCAGGTGGTTCGTCAAAGGGGAAGTGATTTAGATATCCCCCTTGTGGTTCCCAGGATCGAAGAAACTAACCTATGGCAGGCTGTAGAAGCAGCATTTCAGGCAAGGACACCCACAGTAGTCATCCCAGCCCCAATAGCAGCCAGAACAAGGAGAGCAGATCGACAAAAATAAATAGCAGCAGGAACGTCCAAATACAAACGATGACCAGAGTGCCTATGGTTTTGATGCCACGAGGGCGTGGCATATGTTAGGCATGGGGGGATGACGAGTCCTAGAATTTCCTATATTTTTGTATGAGTCTTAACAGATATTATGCGATGATATATTGGGAATTGTGTGTTTTTATGTATCTATTTAATGATATTATGTGTATTATCTGATTTGTGTGTTTTAGTGTGTTTCTATGAAGATATTGTTGATTTTGTCAGATTTAATCAGTCGAGGTCTTTTTCATGGACATGGCACTTTTTTTACTATGGAACTGATGCATAATGGATAGGCGCCTTCCTCTTCCAAGAAGGCACTAGAAGAAGGTAGGTGCCTTCCCCTTCCAAGAAGGCACCAATTGAAGATAGGTGCCTTCCTCTTCCAGGAAGGTGCCAATAGAAGGTAGGAACCTTCTACAAAGGAAGGCGCCTCTATTTTTGCATGTTGACCATATCAAACATGATGCAGGCGATAATAAATGGTGTAGTTACAAATCCATGCCACATAGGATATTTGCGGGAGTTGTGCTACCCATGCCAAGTGAAGCATGAGCCAATTACGAAACACACCAATATTAGGAACAAAGCCAGTTTTTGGTAGATGACAGTCGAAGCTTACCAGATTGTCATCATCAAGTCTGGAATAGATCGATGGTTGTAATCGAGTTGTAACAGAAGACCTGTGCATGTGCTATATAAACACACACAGACCTCTCTGATAGAATAGATAATATAGAATATAGAACATATAGCAATTGTATAGAAGGTATAGAATACACATTGTAATTCTTTGATTGCATAATAGAGTCTACAAGTTCCTAAGTGTGTTCACGTTGGGAGGGATCTGTTGGAGCTTGGGCCCACTCCAAGCCAGTATTCTTCCCCTTATTTTCTATGCTTTGTAGATTTCATGCTTTCATAGTTTCATTTCCTGTATTTGTGTTTTATTATAGTAGTAGGTTTGATTATTTATTAGATGCACATATGAATGCTTTATTTCTGAAGATTTAATTTTTCATACGCATTTTATTGAGTGCATGAGAGATTGACAACATTTTGAACACCCCCCAATAGTAGAGTTAGAAGGACTCATCTCTAGGTGGTATTGTGAGTGATCCTGTAAGAGATCCTTCGAAAGTTTACGAACCCCTGTTTTATAATTAATGATCGGGCAAGTGACAAAATAGATAGAAATTTAACTTTGTTTGGCCCGCAACAATCTTCACCCAAGTTTTTCCCCTAAGGCTAACCTCATAAGTCTACAATTATGTAATCTTGCTTCTCCAATATTATTTCCTTTGCAAACCCTATTCCACTTACAAAGAGGAAACCTAAATTTTTCCTCTCATCCTTTCTAAAAAAAACATCTTTGATTTTTTTCAATTTCTAATGTTATATCTATTGGAAATACTAGGGTTTTCATGAAGGATGGAAATGGTAGATTGAGGAACGACAGGTGAAATCATGAACACTCTACAATTTTTGACAACCATTATTGATCAAAGGAAAAAAATTGAGCAATACAAACTCATACTTGCATCCATTCTATCCAACAATCATGTTCAGAATGCTAAGGCTTTCATTGATCACATAGTATCAAATGATATGTCATTGGTGGTCTCAAGGCAATTGTTGTAGTTATTTATGAAGGAATTGAGCAATCTGGAGCTTGAATTGCATAAGGATATATTGCAATATGTGATGGATCAAACTTAGGCCAGAGTTATTTCTTTAGAAGAACAAGCCAATGAGAATGGGTCTGCTAGCAATATAAAAATTGGTAGCAATTGCAGTCTTGGTGGTGTCGGAAATGATGAGGCAGATTCAGATAGTGCAGAAATTCTTTAGGATGTTGATGTTTTGGGCCCAAAATATAAGGGAAAATAGTCTTGGTCTCAAGTGGTGTTGGGCAAGCCTAAGTCCCCAAAGACCAAGTTTGATCTACTTCCAAAAAAGGGCCAACTTTTTATTTCGGATGACCTAGTTAATATGGCCATTGAACAAGGTTCCCATCACTTGGTAGGTAGATTTATGGGAGATAGAACTGACCTGGATGTAGTTAAAAAATAGGATTTTGCTAAGTGGAGGACAAATGGTCATATGGATATTATCACCCTCTCTAGGGTTTTTTTAATGGTGAAGTTGAATTGTTTTGTTGATTTAGAGAAAACTTTATGGGGGGTCTGGTTCTTTAAAAGGCGTGGCCTTTTATTGAGGATATGGGGACCTAATTTTAATCTAGAGACCTAAATATTTTTGTAGGTCCCAATTTGGGTGAGATTACCAAATCTCCCCTTTCACTATTGGAATGAGGAGGTTTTTGCTGGTATTGCTAGGGAAATGGGGCATATGATTACTATGGATCCATCCACCAAGTCCAAATATTACCTTGTTTATTGATGTTTTTATGCATGTTTTGTATAGCTAGGATTTCGGAGAACCCTAGAAATTGTATATATTGTATCAAATCAACTCTGTCAAGGCATAAATAATTGTAACATTTTCAATAAACATGCATTCCACAAATGCATTCACTTAAAAGTACAAAAATAATAAGCCATATATATATATATAACTCGCATATGCAAATATCGTTATAAAGAGCAAACATCTTCACAAATTGGGTGTGTTCAAGGTATCACACCTTCCCTGTTAGAGTATATTACCTTATTTTGGTAATATGTAGTTTCCCTTGAGTAGTTAGTATATTTACTTTCCTAGGTTAGATATTTCCTTAACGACATTCTTTATGGTCGACAAATATTTGTTTGTTAGCATCTATTTGTTATTAGTTAGTTTGCTATCTTAACGATAGGAATTTGTTAGGCTATTTTAAGTCTATAGACTTGTATTTAGACATGAATAATATTTCATCACTTATGCCTAAGTCCAATATGGTATTAGAGCGGGTGCGACGATTCTGGCATATGAAATTTGGTGAATCTATTTTGCGAGAATCGTGTCGTCTGTGCATGGAATTCTGCACATAGTAGATTAATTTCTATCGATCTTTGATCGATTGTGGCGGATTGTTCCTGATATTTGCTAGACTCAACTGGTATACCCTAGCTACCTTATCTATCCTGCGAACCCCTAGAAGGGAGGGGCTTACTGAGCCAAACTGAACATGAGAAAGGACCTGATTAGACCTAAGTGTGACCTAGACCTACCATGGCTGACACAGTAGCCTGTCAAGATACAACTTACACCTGACTTTCAGTACCAAACTCTATGGTGGAAAGATGTGATGTCATCACACTAACTTTGTGACGTGGACCTGTTTACTTGAGGACACGCATAATGCACACTGGACCTACCAGTCCAAGCTGAGCACACTAGACGTGGACAAGGCCCGAAGGTCGACTCAAACTGGAGACTGAGACCCAATGACATGTGACTGGACATGAAGGAGCTGACTGGACACCTAGGGTGACTAGGATGGATCTATAGTGTCACGCTACTGACTTGTGCAAGTGTGGAGCTGATTGGACTGTAGGACCATTGGATAAAATTACCATGTGGCAGACTAGAAAATGAGATATGGCTTGTTCGCAAAAGCTTCATGGATGGATAGTCTACCCGTAGGTAGACATATAAGTATGTAGTCATTTTTATTTTTAAATAACTACTCATCTTTCCCACTTACGCATGTGGGATTCATCCTCACAAACAACAATCCACGACCATTAATTTATTGCTACGATTTGCAAATAGTTGCAAACATTTGCGCTTCTTGGTCCTTTGTTGTCTGAGATGAAGCATTGTGGCAGACAATCATTGTTTCAAATCCACGCAGGAGTGCAGGCAAATTTCTAGCATTGAAGGGAGATAGTCGTAGAGACAACAAAATAGCCCACAGCAGATCTTTCTCTGGGATCATGTTTTTGCAGTTCATAACAGCTCGTGGAGTGCGGAAGCATTCGAATTGCCATCAAGGGAGGAGTACAGCCAAGGACGCATCGCTGAAGGCAGAACCAGAGCTACCACATTTTTTTATGAATGTTTTAAATAAAAACTTTGAGTGATTTGTTTCATCAGGTCTATTAGCCCAGCTGGTCCGCTTGACCATGCTAGGGCATTGTGCACTGTGAGATCAAAGGTTCTATTCCCACCAGAACCATGTGGTAAACAATTTTTTTTTATCCACCATTTTTTTTACTTTAAAAATTGTTTTTGACAAAGTTGCTAAAAAAAAAAAAAAAACAAATTGCTGCACTTTTTTCAAAAATAAAAAGTTGTTCATCATTTCTTTTTGTAAAAAAATTGCTTGTTAGTTTTTTTTGCAACTTTTGTCAACTTAAAAAGTTTCTTGCAAATTTTACAACTTTAGTCAAAACAAAAGGTTGTTTGCAAGTTTTGTAAATTTTGTCAAAACACAAATTTGCTTACTTGGCAACATTTGAATGCATTTTTCCATATTGCCTAAGCGGTAAGATTTGTAACACAAAGCCTATTAAGGCTTCATAGTTGCATTCTTTGCACTAAAACGGGGGATAAATTTTCTCTACCATCTCCTATTTTACAAACAAGGGGAATACATTAATTTTGCAAAAACAAGGGGGAAAACCTTGTAAAGGTGTATTTTCGACAGAGACCGACACCTTAGCCATTTATTTTTGCAAAATTCTGTTGTAAAAGGTGTATTTTTGGCAGCGATCGACACCTTCAAAAATGGGCAGATCAAAGAAAAAGAAAGCCCCAAAACCAACTGATGATGTTGTTACATCAGTTAAAGGTCCTTATTTTCCACCTGATATGGATGGACCTGATTTTTATGAGAAGGGCACATTTCTCACACTAAACAATGGTTTAGTAGCCCTACTCGAAGATTCTGAGTCTTCTACAGACCTTCAGACAAATGGTGCTAGATTTCCTATTGGCATTATAAGGGGCATATACATGTCATTGGTTGCTCTTGACCTTGCCCAACGCAAAGTGAAAATGGAAATAAATGAGGAAAAAGAGGTCCTAATGGTCAATGCTTATTGTGACACAAGTGACCTTCAACCCATTGTGGCAAATGCTTATTGTGACACGAGTAACCTTCAGCCCATTGTGGAAAATGCTTGTGATATAGGTGACCTCATACCTTCAATGGTAGATATCAGTTGTAGCACAAGTGATCTCATTTTAGTGGCAAATTTTGCTTGCGACACTAGTGACTTAAAAACTGAAACTCCTCAAAAAGAGCTCCATAATCTCATTAATAGTGAAAAATGCCATATTGTTAAAAGCATTGATGAAGATGATGAAATTGGGTGTTTTGAAAAACACACCAAAGGATTTGGATCCAAAATGATGAATAAAATATGATTCAATGGTAAGAGATTAGGTAAACAGGAACAAGGCATTAAAACTCCTATAATATTAAATGTCAGGGCAAATAATGAAGGCCTTGGCTATTCTAGACATGCAAGTACGAGTTTTACCATGTTTGTAAAACTTAAATCTCCTACAACTCCTAAAAAGCATTGTTGTAGTCATTGTGGAAAAACAAGACATGTTGCAACTAAATGTTGGAAATTACATCCTTGTGATTCATGTGGATGTACGAATCACTCTTCTTCTAGTTGTTGGTACAAAGTGAAAATGGCCAAAAATGTTCATATAGATTGTGGATGGACATATCACACATAATGGACCATGATGAAAGCAATGTTGTATGGCTTCTACCAAAAAGGTAAAACCTATGGTAGATCCCGAGGCAAATCCAAATACAGATCGAGTGGCAGTCCCAAAGATAATGACCTAGAGATAAACCTAAAGACAGACCCAGAGATAAAGTTCCAGAGCTAGATCTACAGGCATATCCAGAGGCAATGATCCAGAGGCATATTCATAGGCAGATACAGAGATAAACCTAGAGGTACACATCTAGAGGTACATTTAGAGCTAGATCCAAAGCCATGAGCCAGATCCAGAGCCGAAGATAAAGCACGAGCCAACATTCTTTCATTTCTCTTCTTCTTCACTATATTGGGGTAGTTATATACTTTACCCAAATATTGTTGTATAGGAGGATGTATATGTATTATCCAAATAATGTAATAAGGGGATGTTAGAGTATATTACCTTATTTTGATAATATGTAGTTTCCCTTGGGTAGTTAGTCTATTTACTTTCCCAGGTTAGATATTTCCTTACTGATATTCTTTATGGTTGGTAGATTTTATTTTTTAGCATCTATTTGTTATTAGTTAGTTTGTTAGTTTGCTATCTTAATGATAGCAATTTTTTAGGCTATATTAAGCCTATAGACTTGTATTTATTCATGAGTTGAGGAATAATATTTCATCATTTATGACTAAGTCCAATATTCCCCACCAATCCAATAAATAATTCAAGCATTCAATCGCATTACATCATCAACAATTCAATTGCTAGGTTCACAAGGTTACATCCTTTTATCAAAGTTTGAGCTCTTTGCCTTGCATACATCAAATTCAAAAGGCTCCAAAGGAACCAAAACTCTTTTGGTCACAATTAAATCACATCATCAGCAAATCAATTGCTAGGTTCAAAAGATTGTATTATTTTGTCAAAGGTTGTACCCTTTGCCTTGCATTCACATCATCCACATCAACTGCTAGGTTTAAAAGGTTGTGTCCTTTTGTCAAAGGTTACACCCTTTGCCTTGCATTCACACCATCATACATCATCAAAAACCCCTTCATATGTTATGGCAAAAATAGATACATTTCATCATATTTCCCTCATCATATTTCATCATCAAAACCCCTTTATCTATTAAGGGCAATGAACATACACATATCATTTCATTTTACATCATCAAAAACCCCTTTATTTGTTAAGGGCAAAGAACAAACACAAATCATAAAAAATCCCTTTATCTATTAAGGGCAAAGAACAAACACAAATCATCAAAAACCCCTTTATCTGTTAAGGGCAAAGAACAAACACAAATATAAGTGAGCCTTGTATTTAGTGGTTTACCCTATTTCACTTGGCAGTTGTAGCTACTGGTTATCCATGCAATCTGGTAGGATGGATAGATCACCATAAGGACACTTACATAATCAAAAACCCCTTCATCTGTTAGGGCAAAAATAGATACATTTCATCACATTTTCACATCATCAAAAACCCCTTCATCTGTTAGGGCAAAAATAGATACATTTCATCATATTTTCCTCATTTCAAAAACCCCTTCATCTATTAGGGCAAAGAACAAAAACATTCATCACATTTTCACATTTCAAAAACCCCTTTATCTATTAAGGGCAAATAACAAACACAATCATTTCATATTTCATCATCAAAAACCCCTTCATCTGTTAGGGCAAAAATAGATACATTTCATCACATTTTCCTCATTTCAAAAACCCCTTCATATGTTAAGGGCAATGAAAAAAAAATTCATCAAATTTCCATATTTCAAAAACCCCTTTATATGTTAAGGGCAATGAATAGAAACAAATAATTTCATTTTACATCATCAAAAATCCCTTTATCTGTTAAGGGCAAAGAACAGACGCAAATAATCAAAAATCCCTTTTATCTATTAAGGGTAAATAACAGACACAAATAATAAAAAAAACCCTTTTATCTGTTAAGGGTAAAGAACAGACACAAATCATCAAAAACCCCTTCATCTATTAGGGCAAAAATAGATACACTCATCACATCTTCCAAATTGCAAAAATCCCTTCATATGTTGGGGCAAAAATATAATCAATCATTGAATCCACACACATTGCATCCATAAATACATTTTTCATCACCACGTATCCATGTCACCATAAAATCCATCAACAATTACAATATTTGTCAAGTTCAAGTAGCATGCAAGTGAATCTTGTATCTAGTGGGTTATTCTACAAACTTGGTGATTGTAGTGATGAGAATCCATGCAATTCGGTAAGATGAAGAGCTTACCATAAGGACACTTGACCATGATCATCATCACTTATCTCCTTGATTGAGATCACAATCATATTTGGTACCTCACATTGTAAGTGAAACCTTGCCAAAGAACAATTTGCATAACTGTTGTCATTGATGGCCTAGTTCGTGAGGCTTAACACATGAACAAAAACTCAAATTTCATTATTTTTATTTAAAAACATAATGATAGGCACTAGCTATGATGATTTGTTCTAATTGTGTTAATTATCAAAACAATCACTAGAAGGCCATCCACGGTTCTTTTTTTTTTATCTGCATCATCATACTTGCATATCAATGGCATCAGAGAGCACACTATTCAACAACATCAAATCATCCCAAAATTTGGGGCAACAACATTTTGATTTTGATCCTCCCACAATGGGGTACATATTACATGATCATGACATCTACACTTGACAAAACCCCCTTCCCACCATTGGGGCAAAAATGGTATCACATTTTACATCATTCATATCATCTACAATCACATTGCATTTCTCACCACCCCCTTCCCACCGTTGGGAAAAAAATGATGTACATTATTCATCATTTTTCATAACATATGAAGGTATTTTTGATGATGTATGATGGTGTGAATGCAAGGTAAAGGGTGCAACCTTTGAAAAAAGGACACAACTTTTTGAACCTAGTAGTTGATGTGGATGATGTGAATGCGAGGCAAAGGGTGCAACCTTTGACAAAAGGATGCAACCTTTTGAACCTAGCAATTGATTTGCTAATTATGTGATTTAATTATGACCTTTGGAGCTTTTTGAATTTGATGTATGCGAGGTAAAGGGTTCAACCTTTGATAAAAGGACACAAACTTTTGAACCTAGCAATTGAATTTTTGATGATGTAATGTGATTTTATTCTTGAAATGTTTATTGAATTGGTGGAGAAGGTGTGATACCTTGAACACCCCCAAGTTGTGAAGATGTTTGCTTTATTGGGGGGAAAGATGTGAAACCTTGAACACCCCCCAAGTTGTGATGATGTTCTCACTCTCTAGAGATCTTTGCATATGCGAGTTATATATATATATAACTCGATATATATATATACATACATCGCTTATTTTTTTGTGCTTTTAAGTGAATGCGTTTGTGGAATGCATGTTTATAAAAATGTTTTTATGCATGTCTTATTTATGGTAAATCATTATGTTTATTGCATTTCATTATCTGTAGATTGTGCATGCTACTTTATGCATTAATAGCTAGGGTTTTTATTGATAACTGAGGGTCTCACCCTGTGGAGCCCTCACAGGTATTACTAATCCCCTATTTTGTTTGTATGTGTGCAAATCTATAGGTTTTATTCATCATTGGATAGCTGCTGAAGCTAGAGTGGCCCGAAATCGGATATCATAGAAGCCCACTCACTCTGTTGGGAGCAAAGTGTAGTTGAAGACACTCATTTTTGTATAGCTAGGGTTTTGAAGAACCCTAGAAATTGTATCTATTGTATCAAATCAACTCTGTTAAGACATAATAATTATAACAAGGATTGTTGTAGCTCCCTCCCCCATATATTTAAATATATTCTATTTTGTGCAGTTATTTGTCTCTTTGAGTTGATTTCTATATTGCTTGCATAGTGTCGCATTTTAGCTCTACATGAGGTAAAAGAGTGAGGGCACCTTCATTTTCTCTTCATTCTACATAGGAATAACCAGCTAAAGTGGACGCTCACCATCATCATGATTATTCTAAGGATGCTTCTACTATTCTTCTTGAAAACTCCCCACTAACACTCCAATCCTCAAGATATCCCTACCTCCAAAAAAATGGCATCAAAATAATACAAGAACTTGCACAGAATCTACTTGGAAAACAAGGGATGAAGCTCCCCACTTTGAGTTTCGAGGACAAATATCTTTTTAAGGAGGGTGGCATGTTAGTATTCTAATCCTAACCATTAATCATTAATAATTCACTCATTATTCTTATGGACCATTGTGTCCTTTCACTCACAACCTTAGGGTAGATATATATTATTGTCCAATCATTCATTTGAAGGCATCCAAGAAGAATATATATAAATATAATTGAAACCCATTGGAGGGACCCCCCATACCAATGCAATAGTGATTCTATCCAAAGGTGATTCTCTTAGTTTTAGATTCATTTCATGCATCCAAATCCATTCGCTCCATTTGTGCAATCTGCTAGGACCTAGAGTCCTACCAAGAAGAAATTAGGGCACTTGACTCAAGCATGCCCAAACTAGAAGCCTCCTTCCCAAGGTCATAAATTTTGGCAACAAAATAAAATTGAAGAAGAGGGTTCCAGGAAGAAAGATATCTTGGAATCTGAAAACCCTAAGAGTGAAAAGCAAAAGGTCTCATCCTTAGAGGGTTCTAGAAAGGAATATATCTTGGAAGTTGATATCCCTAAAAATGAAGTAAGTAAAGTTGATATGTAGAAGGATTCTTCCTTTGATAATAAATTTATGGTAGATAAGATGAAGTGATGTGATACTTTACCGTCCTCACAAATCAATATTGTTATTTCTCCAAATTCCATTGATTTGCTTCATGAGATTACTTTTGGATATGAATGTAATGGCCTCTTGGAAAATGTGGATGATTAAAATATTTAGTTAGAAAATGAGAAAGATGAAGATGAGAAGAACCAAATAGTTTTGAAAAAGTGAGTAGATCGAATAAAAAATAACCTAGGAAATTTAGCTGATCAAGAAAAGTTGCCCAAAATCCAAAAACCAAACATCAAAAGAAGTTAGAAATTTATGTGGGTACTGTTAAATCTTAGGGGAGACCTTTCAATAGAAAAATTAGAGAAAGAGAGATAGAGACAAATATTGCCAATGGAATTAAAACAATAATAGCCTTGGATGGGGGAAGTGAAAAGGTGCACAAGATAGAAGGAAAAATATGATAATGTAGACCATGTTGAATATGAGAATAGAGATATGCCTAGCCTCTATGGTGCTACGATATTTAACTACTTGCTTATAACTATTCTCCTCTTTTGGATTCATGTTCGGTTTGGTCTTGGGAGACCATTTCACTTTGTGGTCTGTTGTAATTTGAAATATTTTAATTTTATGGTTTGTCTTGTTTGTGATGTCTCAATTTTGAGATTGTTAGTATATTTGTAGGTGTTTTCTTGTAAAAGGTTTGGTCTCCCTTTCAAAACCCCTTCTTGCACCCTAATAAAAAACAAATATACCTATTGGCAATCTTGAAACACCATATAAATAAGGATGGATTACAACATAGTCATTGACTTATAACCTTCCCACCATGGTTAAGAACTTACCTTTAGAACTTGCTAAACATGCTTTAATTCTATCCAAAAAAGAGACCTAAATATCCATTGTATTTCCTTTATTAGAAAGGAATACCCAAGTAGGTTGAGAAATTTTTTTACATTTTAAACCCTAAAACATCCACAATAATTCATTGTAAAACTAGAGCAAAGTTATTGAAAAATCATGGATTATGTAGTATTAATTAACTTTCTAGTAGCCTTATCATAGCATGATAATATTGATTTAAACCCATGGCCTCATTGAATTACGATCATCCCAAAAGAAAAGTATCATCAACAAATTAGAGATAATATTTGAAGGAAATATTTTTTGTAACCTAAATACCTTTGTTTTTTTCTCATTTTAAACTTTCAGAAAGCTCTCCCTAATGCCTCCACAAAAAAAAAAAAAATAGATAAAGAGATAATGGATCACCTTGGTGGAGTTCACAAAATGAATTAAAGTGACCAATAGAAGAACCATTGATCAAAAGAGAATATGTCGCAGTGATATAACAACATTTAATCCATTCACAATAACTATGATCAAAACCAAACTTTTTAAAAATATCATGTAGAAAACTCTAGAAAACCCTATAATATGCTTTGTTCATACCTAATTTCATAAGCATACTTTGTTTTTAATGAAATGAAGAGAATGTATGGCCTTCTATGCAATTATTAAGTCATCAAAAATTTGTTTACCATGAATAGATCTATTGATAGGGTTTAATATTAAATTATTAATATTATCCCTATTCACACAGATCACATTATACAATATTTAATGCTCCCATGGATTGGTGCATTAAATATCACTTTTGTAAAGGCAGACATGCCTATAATTTTTTTTTTGGTGTGAATGCAATCATCAGTTTTCATCATGTTATTCTTTGTGTGCTTGATCTCGAGTGTTCATTCCATATTAGTGGTATCAGAGCTAAGTGTTGGATTGGCAAGTATCCTCTTCCCCTAGGCTAGGTTGGTTCATAGGGGGAACGAGAAAACCACCAGCAGATCTTGGATTAGGAGGGACACTCTTCATTTTTTGCATACTTTTTTTAGCACTCCTCATTCAAAAACTTTGTTGAAGGCTCTATAGTCAACTGACCTTTAGGTAGCAAGGGTTCCTCGAACACCAAACCTCAACTTTTGATCCAAGTCCTCACAATTGGGTTTGTCATTCCTTGACAACTTGACGTAGCCCAAAAAACCCTTGCATCCCTTTGGTCCTTTGTTCATTGCATTTTCTAGTTGCTTAAGAATCCTTGGATCTAAGAGAAAATAAAACCATTCATATTTGACATCTATTTTGGTGATTGATTTAGTAGGTCATAAGGCATAAAAGAAAGCAGAATTGGTGCTACCTCTCTTCGACGATCCTTTGTGATGATCTGGGAAGCACCTTAAAATGAGATAAAGCTAAAAATATTTCAAACACATTTCGGATGCTCTTTGTTAAATATCATAGAGTCTCTAAGTTTTCTGACTGCGGATAAAGTTTCACGATGGTCAAATCATTTTTCATTTCCTAAGGCACGAAAGTGTTTTCATCGATGGCTCTATTGAAAATTTGAGCATTTTTTGTTGTCATTGATGTCAAAAGGTTGGATGTCCCAATTTGATGAAATTAATGACAAAAGGGTTGATTAATGTCAAAAGGTTAAAGTTCCTAAGATGATGGAAATATTTGTGAGAAATGTTTATTAATTACCTTGGTGGTAATTTGGCAAAGGTTAAAATATTAATGGTGGCAATAAATTACCTTGGTGGTAATTTGGCAAAGGTTAAAATTAAATGGTGGCAAGATTCTCCGTAAAAATAAAAGGCCCAAAGGGTTTTAAATATTTAAATTATAATATTTAAATCCTTTAGGATTTAAATAATTATAATTAAATATAATAATTTGAATATTCAAATTTAAATTAAAACAAAGGCAGTTGACATTATATGATAAATTGGGCATGTGTATAAATAAGGCAAAGGTAGCCTAAGTCCAAAGTAGAATGTGCATTCGATTTACCTTGCACAATTTTCCTCGCATGTGAAAGAGAGATAAAGGGTAGACATTCATGATTTTTAGAGGTAAAAGAAGGACAAAAAGTGGCAAGCACCTATCCCCATCTAAGTGAGGTGGCATCTGAGTTGGTTGGCGCAATGCATTGGGAGCAGCAAGGTGCGAAGTTCAAACTGCATGAAGTTTTGTTGAGCACAGTCCATTTGACTATGGCATCGATAGGAAGGAAGATAAAGTAGCATGTGCTCCTTGGTTCACATGGGGTGTTGTAGCCCACACGACTGTGGCCCTTGTGCTAGGGAACATGGAGCTAGGAGGTCACAGGTTCGAGTGACAACGACGATAATTAAATTTTGCCAAGAGGTATGTGCATTTACCATAGTGGAAGTTATAAGGTTTAAATAAATATTTTTATTTTTCAATAATTGGGAGTTATAAGGTATGGATAAAGTTTTGTTTCCATGCATGAGGGTTTTATAAAAAAATTTGTGTATGCTCAATTAGGGAGTTATAAGGGATTTTTTTTATTGGTATTTCAAATAAAAATGGAATGCATGAAATATAGTATGTGATGTTGTTTTGAAAAGGGGTTTCAATAGTTTGATTGAAAATTATTTTGAGAAAGGAGTTATAAGGTGTATGTGAGAATTATGTTTATGTGATTGATGACTCTTGTTGATGAAATTTATTTTTAAATATAGGAGTAATAAGGTGTACAAGTGATTTGGTATTGTATGAATTGTATGAAGAAATATTTGTTGAAGTGAACTTTATTGGTTGTGAGTAAAATAGGTTTTGAAGACATATCTCCATAAAAGCAAAGAGGTATGGGCACATCATCTTTTGTTTGAAATGTTGGAATGAATGTTGTGAAATATAAGGTGGAGTGAAAAATATTTTTTGATAAGCATTGTTGGAAATATTTGAGTGAATGTTTATATGCTTCATGGTTGAATGTTTAGAAAATATTTGAGATAGAGATTGAGGATTATTTGAGTTAGGGTTTGAGACCCATATTGTGCACTTTGTTTGAAGAAGTATAAAAATACTTGTTTAGGGTTTTTAAGCATGTTGTGTTTCATTGGTTGGATGATTGAGATAAATTATTGAGCATTGGTTTTGAGTGATATTGAAAATGAATGTGCAAACATTAGAAACCAGATTTGTGAAAGCGACAGACTTAATGATTGAGTAGAATATATTAATTTTTTTATAGAGGACATCATTATATATATGTTCCAGAGGTTAAAAGTTTTTTGAATATAATATGTCTAAATTACTTCAATCTAAAGGAATTACTTTGAATATTAGACAAAGAATTTGATAGAAATTGTGTGCATGAGTTGAGATTGATTGAGCATATTTTATAAGTTTTTTTGAGTGTGTATTGAGAGCAGATTTGAGGTAAGTCTTGGTGAAGGCTTGAGAGCATATTTGAGGTAAGTATTGGTGAAGACTTGTAGGCATATTTGAGCAAGTCTTAGTGAAGACATGAGAGCAGGTTGATAAAGTTCCTAAGAGGACTTGAAGGTATATTTGAGGTAAGTCTTGGTGAATGCTTATAGGCAGATTTGAGAAAGTCTTAGTGAAGACTTGAGAGCAGGTTGAGCAAGTTCCTGAGAGGACTTGAAGATAAATTTGAGCAAGTATTTTTGAATACTTGTAGACATATTTGAGCAAGTCTTAGTGAAGACTTGGGATTAGGTTGAGCAAGTTATTGAGAGGACTTGTAGGTAGATTTGATCAAGTCTTAGTGAAGACTTGAAAAAACATTGAGCAAGTAACTGAGAGGACTTGAAGACAGATTTGAGCAAGTCTTGGTGAAGACTTATATATAGATTTGAGCAAGTCTTAGTGAATATTTGAGAGCAGGTTGAGCAAGTTATTGAAGAGGACTTGAAGGTATATTTGAAGTAAGTCTTAGTGAAGACTTGAGAGCAGGTTGAGCAAGTTCTTGAGAGGACTTGAAGGCAAATATTAAGCAAGTCTTTATGAAGACTTGAGAGCAGAGTTGATTGATTGATTTTTTAAAGCTTTGTGTTAAGGGTTGGGGCTAATCTAAGAAAATTTGATTTGTGATTGGATCATTATTTGTGTTAAGGCCTGAGGATATATTTTGGTGCAGATTTATGAGCAGATTTATGCTAGACTTGAGATAGAGTTAGAGTAGATTTGTACTACACTTGGGATAGATTTTGGTGTAGATCTAAGATAGATTTGAGAGCAATATTTTAGGATGATAGAGAAAAGGACAAGAGTCTCCAGTGGATAGATATCCATTATCTAGGGTAGTGAGGATAGAGGTCTTTTGTGGAGAGAGATCCACAAGCTAGAGCAATAAGGGCAGTAGTCTTCTAGAAGATCACCAAACAAAGTAGAGGGGAAAGAGTTCTCCTATGGAGAGATCCACAAACCAGAGCAAGGGGAAAGATTTCTCCAGTGGTGTGTGATCTTTGAACTAGCTAAGAAGATAGAGTTCTTCTCTGAAGAGAGATCCATGAACCAGTTGAGGAGATAAAGGTCTCTTGGATCAAGTTCCATGAACCAGAGAAAAGGGGAAAGAGTTCTCCTATGGAGAGAGATCCACAAATCAATGTATAGGAGATTGGTGTCTCCTTTGGATGGAGGTCCATAAACATTGTAATAGGGAACTGATTCCTAAAAATATTTGTTGAGAAAATTTAGTAGAAATATTTTCTCTGTGGAGTAGCCCACATTGGTTGAACCACATTAAATTGGTGTCTATTGTGTGTGATGATTTGTGCATTACATTTATTATTGCTATTGATATTGCCATTGATAATATTGGATAATATTGTTTGGAAAAGAAAAGTAAAATTTGATCTTATACTTTTCACCCCCTCTTAGTATAAGCTTGTGTTATTCAATTGGTATTAGAGTAGGTTCCTTTGAAAGAGTTTAATAGCTTGAGGGAAAAGTATACAGGAACACAAATGGCATCTCAGAGTGGATATTCAACAAATAAGGTACCATTTTTTGATCTGGACAATTATGCTTTGTGGAGCATAAGAATGAATACTTACTTGATGGTACAAGGATATGAGACATGGCAAATAGTTGAGGATGGATACACACCTCCAGCTAGTCCTCCTAAAAATAAATATGGTAAGCTCCTACATCTATATAATGTAAAGGCAATGAATGTAATATTAAGTGGTTTACGTGAAGTATAGTTTGTAAAATTTATGCATTGCACATTAGCAAAAGATATCTGGAAAAAGTTGAAAACATATGAGGGAGACAAAAAGGTCAAGATGGTAAAATTGAAAAATCACAAGAAAATATTTGAAGACTTGAATATGAAGGATGAGGAAGACATTGCTACATACTTAATTCATGTGTATGAGGTTGTTAACTCCATGCGAGGAATTAGGTGTAAATTTGAAGAATTAGATGTTTGTCAAAAGGTTTTAAGGTCACTCCCTGCGAGGTATAGTGAAAATGTTTTAGCTATAGAAGAAACAAGAGATATTAAAAATTTGACCATGGATGAGTTGCATGGAACTCCCAAAACTTTTGAAATTAGAATAGGAAAGGATCCTATCCCTAATAAATATGCAGTCTTCAAAGTAGAAAATAAGACAAAATATAAGAAGCCAAATTCAAGTGATGAGTCATCTAGTGATGAAGAAGTAAACTATGATAGAAGTAACAAGAAGGACTCAAGAAAGCATAAAGGTAATAAAATAGTTAAGTGTTTCAATTGTGGTAGATATGGTCACTATGCATCTAACTATCAAAATCTGGTAGTAGTAGTGAAGAGAAATAACAGGATCATAAGAACAGGGAAGCAAGAAAATCCAGGTATCAAAAGAAAAGCAGGGATGGACAAAACAAGCATAGAAGATGTTTTTCCAAAGACATAAGAAAGTTTCTATGTAGACAAGACACATAATATTTCAAGTGATAGTGATGGAATATCCTCAGATAATGAAGAAGAAGAAATCCTCTTATTGGCAATAGAGGAAGAAGGAAATGCTTCTATTGGAGATAAATATGAAAAGTATGAAGATGCTCTTGAAAAAAAAGAAGTAAAGGAAGAATAAGAAAATTAAGAGGAAAATTTAGATCTAGAATCTGAGCTTATTTCTAATCTTAAGGAATTAATAAAGGTAAGAAAGCATAACTCAAAACCCAAGATTCAATTTTAGGAATGTGATGAATAAAAAAGAAAGCTTATACAAGATCTGACAAATTCAATATCTAAGACAAGGATATTTAAAGAAAAGTTAGAGGTAAAAGTATTAGAATGTGAAATATTAGAGCATGAGGTGGTTTCACTAATGAAAGAAGTGAAAGAGTCTAAATACAAGCTACACAGATTTGAGAAAAACTCAAAGACCTTGGATAAGATTATCAATGCACAAAGATCTTCATCAAACAAAACAAGACTTGGTTTTGAAGAAGAACCAAGAGCACATAAATAGGATTCAAGCTCAAGATCCAAAGAAGAAGAATCTTCAGAAGAAGAGAGTAAAGGAAAAAGTAAGAATTATGAGAATAGAAGTTTCACCAAGAAAGGAAACAATGCACAAACAAGGAACATAGAACATCATAGGGAAGAAAGAACTAAGAGACCAATGGGTCCAAGGCAATATTTCTTAAAAGGTTGTTGCTTCTCATGTAATAGATTTGATCACAAGGCTATGCAGTGCAAGACACATAAAAAGAAGAAAGATAATTTCACTAAGAGAAATTTTAGAAATGGGCATCTCTTTCAAGGGTATTGCTAATCTTGTAATCATTTTGGTCACAAAGCAATTTATTGTAGGGTTCATGATAGGAATGGATATGGCTTCACCAAGAGTAAATTCAAGACATTTGCACCTTCTAGGAACAAAAAAATTAAGTGTTGTAAGTGCAATAATGATGGGCATATAACTAAGTGGTGTAGAACAGAATTTCCAGAGACAAGCAAGAACAAGGATATTCAAAATAATCAGAAGAGTCAATTGAGAATGAAGATGGACAAAGAAAAATAACATTGTATGCTGGGAGTAGAAACACTCCCATCTCAAAATTAACCACCTCATGGAGAGAAGGTGAGGAGAGGGCTGAACTAAGAGTCTTATCTTTAGCCCCAAAGGAGTCCCTTTGCCATTAATGTCAAAGGGGAAGATATATGAGTTAGGGGAAGAGCATTCAGTCATGGGGAGCAGTTTCTCAGGGGGAGCAGTATTGAAAAGGTTAAAAGAATGCTTAAAGAAAAGAGGGTTGCCATCAATGACAAAGGGGGATATTGTTGGAAATTTGAGCATGTTATGTTTTCATTGATGTCAAAAGGTTAGATGTTTATATTTGATAAAATTAATGACAAAAGGGTTGATTAATGTCAAAAGGTTAAAGGTCCTAATATGATGGAAATATTTGTGAGAAATGTTTGTTAATTACCTTGGTGGTAATTTGGCAAAGGTTAAAATATTAATGGTGGCAATAAATTACCTTGGTGGTAATTTGGAAAAGGTTAAAATTAAATGGTGGCAAGATTCTCCCTAAAAATAAAAGGCCCAAAAGGTTTTAAATATTTAAATTATAATATTTAAATCCTTTAGGATTTAAATAATTATAATTAAATATAATAATTTGAATATTCAAAATTGAATTAAAACAAAGGCAGTCGACATCATACGATAAATTGGGCATGTGTATAAATAAGGTAAAGGTAGCCTAAGTCCAAAGCAGAATGTGCATTCAATTTCCCTTGCATGATTTTCCTCACACACGGAAGAGAGAGAAAGGGTTGTCATTCACAATTTTAGGAGGTAGCAGAAGGACAAAAAATGGTAAGTGCCTATTCCACCTAAGTGAGGTGGCAGCTGAGTTGGTTGGTGCAGCGCATTGGGAGCAGCGAGGTGCAGAGTTCAAACTGCATGGAGTTTCGTTGAGCACATTCCATTTGACTTTGGCACTAGTGGAATGAATATAAAGGAGCACATGCTCCTTGGCTCACATGGGGTATTGTAGCCCCCATGGCTATGGCCCTTGTGCTAAGGTGCGTTGATGATATCGACAACAACTAAATTTTTCCAAGAGATATGTGCATTTACCATAGTGGGAGTTATAAGGTTTAAATAAATATTTTTATTTTGCAATAATTGGGAGTTATAAGGTTTGGATAAACTTTTATTTCCATGTATGATGGTTATATAAAAATTTGTATGTATGCTCAATTAGGGAGTCATAAGGGATTGTTTTTATTGTATTTCAAATAAAAATGGAATGCATGAAATATAGTATATGATGTTTTGAAAAGGGGTTTCAATAGTTTGATTGAAAATTATTTTGAGAAAGAAGTTATAAGGTGTATGTGAGAATTATGTTTATGTGATTGATGACTCTTGTTGATGAAATTTATTTTTAAAGATAGGAGTAATAAGGAGTACAAGTGATTTGGCATTGTCTGAAGAAATATTTGTTGAAGTAAACATTCTTGTGAAGATCTTTAGATAGATTGTTGCTATCTAACCTAGAATTGGCAAAAGGATTTGGTTGTAAGTAAAAAATATTTTGAAGAAATGTTGAGTGGTAATTTTACCCAATTGCAAAACCACACTCACCTTAGGATTTTGATCACAAAACCCTCTCTTGCAGATTAAAACAACTTCTCCAAGGTTCCGCTATGTAAGCATTGCACATGTGTATTAGTAATCTCAATGAATTTATATCAAATCAAGTGCTAGGAACACCTTAGTGATTGCAAGTAACTGTTAACAAGGGGCATGTGTTGGTTTGTTTTATTATGCCATATTAATGATTTTTCATAAAACTTAAAGAAAAGTAAATATGAATTCGCCCTCATATGACCACGATGTAGTGCCTTAATGACTTTTATCTTGGAGGATTTTAGGTAGATTTTATCTTCTTTGGATTAAGTAGATTTTAAACAAGTTTTTTATCTTGCATTAAATCCTACTTTAAAAATGAAATAGAAGATTAAAACCTATCTCTAAATATGAATTTCCAATGATGAAAGAATTCATTAAATGTAGCTTCTATAATGAAGATAAAGATAGCCTTTAATATAATAAATAAATTATCCCTCTTTGATGAAATTAATTTTCATAAAGAGACGATAATTCATTGCTTTAAAATAATGGCCTTAAAATGTCATTAAAAATTATCCTTCTTTAATGAAATTAAATTTTCATAAAGAAGAAATAATTTAATGTTTTAAAACACTAGCCTTTGATATAATGATAAATTTCCTTTCTTTAATGAAATCAGAATTTTCGTAAAGAGAAAGGAATTTATTGCTTTAAAAAGATGACCTATGGAATGCCATTTAGATTACCTCCCTTTGATGAAATTGAAATTTTCATAAAGGAAAGGTCATCTTATGCTTATGAATGGAAATGTAAAGTTTAAAAATCTGATTTACCTCCAAAATGTGAAAAAATCAAATTCCAAAATTATAAAAATCTGCATAAAACAATCATTTTCAACAATTTTTATAAAATCAAAATGACTTCGGAATGAGTTCAAATTTATTTTGTATGATAGATTGTATCTCATTCTTCACACCCATGTAATTATTTTTGCCATTTTATTTTTTTTCAATTTTTATTTTAATCCTCGAAGTATAAAAAAAATCTGCGAAATAAGAAAAATAAAAATAAAAATTTGGAAATAACTCAAATGTTGAAAATGTAAACATGTAAAGCTTTGCCAGTTTGATGGTACCTTGTCCTACAAAACCGAAGATGTGAGAATTTTTTACATGCAACCTAGTCTATTCCAACCTACATTTGCACAATCAAAATAAACTAAGTGCTAGCTCCTGGGAACACATAAAATAAATTTCAAGGTTTAAACATTCTATAATGTGACCATTAAAATGCATCAAACATCATATATAAGTCCAAAACCTGAAAAAGGGAAAGATGAAAAATTAAATCCGAGCATGCAAAACACTTTCTCCTCCTATCTTACTAACAAAGTCCAAATTTTTTAAGAAAAACCCTTACATTAAAAAAAATATTTCCTTTTACATTCATTTCAGCAGCATTTCTGGTCTTTTTCCCAAAAGAACCAGCCTTTCTTTCATTCCTCAATGGTGTATTTAAAATCTTCTTAAAACTTTTCATTTCCTCTGTTTGCTTCATTTTTGACCATCCCATTCATTTTCTTTTCCGTCTTGGATTTTCTTTAGAAAATATCTTCCGTTTTATCTTTTCATTGGACATGGTCCCATCATTTCATAACGGTATTGGGTGTTATAACATATTACATTATTCGTTATGGTTGACAATGTTGAAGATTATAGATATACTATGGAAAATAAATAAGTTAGACACGAGCAAAGCTTATGATAGGGTTTATTGGTGCTTCCTAGACAAGTTTCTTGGTAATTTTAGATTTAGTATGAGATGGAGAATATGGATGATTAACTATTATGGATGGCCAATATTTTTAATATTTCTAATTAATACTCTGCCAGGTTTTTTGGGAGTAGTAGAGGTCTAAGGCAAGGGGATCTACCATCACCTTACCTATTTATAATTATAGAAGAAGCTCTAGTTAGATGTATAGATGAAACACAACTTTTAGGAGCATTAAATAGGTTGAAACCCTCTATAAACATAAGGGGTATCACTCATCAACAGTTTGTAGATGATACAATTTTGCTTGGAAAATATTTTGTGGAAAAATCTAGGGAGTTTAGATAGATTCTTAATCTATATGTAAAGTTATCCCACCAATATATCAACATGGAAAATAGTAAAAAAATTATTAACACATTAAAGAATTGATAAAGAAGAATAGTAAAAGAACTTGGATGTAATATCTAATCCCTTTCATCTATATTTGGGAATGTTGATGTTTATTGGATTGTCCAAAGATTAGGTTTGGCGTATGTTGATAGATAAATTTTAATGAAATTTAGTAGGATGGAAAGAAAATTTATTTAGTTAGGTAAGCTTCAACTACTAAAGAGGACTCTCCAATCCATACCAATATTTCTCTTATTTATGTTTAAGTTCCAGCTAAAGTTGCAAATATAGTAGAAAGTATACAAACCAAATTATGGTGAGGATCTAAGGAGAAGAATAGAATCTCCCTTGTTGTGTAGGAGAAAGCATGCATACGAAAATCAAAATTAGTATTGGGATTAAGGAATATAAGAAACATAGATAATATCCTAGCTACAAAAGTAGGATGAAGGACACTAAAGAAAGGACAACCATTGTGGGCTAGAATTCTAAAGAACAAGTACCTAGATAGCCAAGAAGAAATAATATTCATAACCACATTATTTCCTTGTAATGGCTCTTCTATATGGAACCATACATTAAAGGAAAGAGAAGTGCTATGGAAAGGTGTTCAATGAAAATTGGTAATGGTAGGTTGGTCCACTTTTGGGAGGATGCATGGTTGGAGAACCATCCACTAAGGATGAGGAGAGTGTCAAATTCTAGGAAGATCTAGAGAAAAGATATGTGAGTTTGGTTTGTAAAAAACATAGACTAGAAATATGGAGAGGTAAGGTGGAAGTAACTTATAAGTATAACCATAATGTGGAAGCATTATGTAAACTCAAAACTAAACTAAAGGCCTACCATGTAAGTGTAAATATGGTGGAAGACACCATAGTGTGGTAGAAACTCAAGAAGGCTCCTTTAGTTTTAAATCAACCTATGAGTTACTAACATGAGAACTGGAAGGAGAATTCAATAGGGGAGACTATGAAGAAGGAAGGTTACACATAACATAGTAATATTTCTATGGTTGGTTATACACAACAAGATCCTTACAATAAATAACTTGCATAAGAGAGGGTTTCAATTTCCAAATAGGTGTTACCTATGTGAAACACATAATTTTAGAGTGTAACCATTACCTCAAGTTACTTCAATAATTAATCAAGGAGATGAGAATTAAACGGGTAATACCAAACAATATGGTAGAGTGGATTAAGAAGTGATAAAATTCCTTTAATATTTCTAGATTGAATCATATATGGGATTTAATTCCTTTCCATAATGCATGGGGTGTATGGTTAGATAAAAATAGAAGAATATTAATGGGAAAAGGAGAGCTAAATATAGAATTAGTTATAATATTCGAGTTGCTATAGTGGAAATCATGAAAGCCTTGAGGATAAAGGAAATATTAGAATCAATAGAGGAAGCAAGGATAAGTGAACAATGAGATCTAATACCAATAAGGATGAAGAATAATCCTCAAGTAGATACAAGAAGTGTATAATGGAAGCCACCTCGGGAGAGATGGCTAAATCTAAATTTTTATGGAGCATCTAAAGGGAAGCTTAGTAAGGTTGGGGGTGGAGTAATGATAAGGGGTAGTAAGGGAATTCTAATTAGAGTTGTTAGTGATTTTTTAGGTACTACAAGTCATTAAGTAGAAGCCATAGAGGCATTGGCTAGAGAAAAATTGTCAAGATAAAATGAAGTGGGAAATTTTATAGTGGAGGAAGATTCATTTAACAATATCAATTGTGTTAATAAGAGAGCTATGGTGAGTTGGCATGTGTTAAGAACAATAGCAGATAATCTAAGGATATTGAACTTATTGGAGAATTTTGAAGTGGCCTATGTATTTAGAGAAGGAAATGGGGTAGAGGATTGGTTATCTAACTGGGGGATGCTTCCTGAAGAGAAAAATAGATGGATTTCTTTAGATACTATTTGTATAAACATAAATCAACTAGTTAAAAGGAAACGATTTGACATTAGGGTGTAATATATGATAAAAATATTATTAGGGTGAAAATAAGGGGTTTTTGAAAGGGTACCAGCCATTTTTTACAATACCACTCCTCTACATTAAATCAAAAAATGAATAATTAGATAAATGTAGTAGCAAAACAAGACAAGAAATCACAAAGGCCCCTTACAGGGAAAAAAATTGAAATGCTTCAATTTCTATGACTACAAGAGGTAAATATAGCTTGAAACCTTTAATTAATAATTTAACCATAATTTTTCTATCATATGCTTGCAACTCCCTCTCAACTATACTCCTCAACTCACTAGAAAATGTTTCCCTCTATAGAATTGGTTTAGAAATATTTACATATTTATTGGCCAACCAATCTACCACTTGGTTGCCCTCTCGATAGATATGCACTATATTAACCTCCTCCAAGGCTACAATGACCATAGCAACCACACCGCTCAATAAGAACCTATAATAAAATAATATCGTTGTCACATTGCTCAATAAGAATCCTACTACAAAACAATAACCCTAGTATAGAATAGTATCCTATTGCCAAGACCATAGCCATGACATCGCTAAATAGTAACCTATTGGTCACAAATATACCTAAGTATAAAAATATGCACCCTAAACCTGACCAACATTGGAAGGCCGAAGGAAAGAGATGTCCTTCAGACCAATATCCAGAGAGAGTTGGCTCTCATACTAATCTAAAATCAGTGTAAAGCTTAGGGATAGAAATTAACGAAAATAAATGGGAAATATGGCTATAATCTTGAAAGATAGAGTGGGGGATGAACTAATAGCTAAATCATCAAATCAAGTTCTAACCAACATTCATCAGAAATAAGAGCATAGAAACTAATCATAGATCACAAAGATGATTTCCAGTTAAGATTTCAACATTTATTTCTTCATCAAAAATTAAATTCAAATGCAGAATTTTAACATCTCTAATAGAGGCAATGAATATATCATAAATAATAGGTAGAAAAAAATCACATATACGACTAATCTAGGAGCCAGAGTTCAAAATCTTTCAATTGAGGTGGAAGTTAAAACTCAAAAATTTCTTACGCAAAATGTTCCTCTCTCCCCTTTTTTTACATCAATTTTCTTAGTTTTTATAGAGGATTTTGCCTCCAAAATTAAATAAGCATTAAAGCAAATGATGGTAGACTGTTTCGTGGTTAGTGACACATTCTTTTTGGGACTAGCAACGAACAAATCAACTAACACCTTGGGAAGAGACCAACAATTTCATCACATGGCATATCGGGACTTAGCAAGAATCATCGACCAAATTTTAATCTCCATGATGGTGCCTCAAAAATGAACATCTACCATAGTGAATGGTGCCTTGAAATCAACAGGATCACACCAGCGTCAAAGGTGCAACATTTAATTTTCAGCAATAATTCTGGAGATGTTACTTTCTTTACCCCATGAATTGAATTCACCAATCCTTAATCTTTTCCAAAAATGATCTGTACTAAAAGCACAGAAGAAATGATTTAGAAATGGACTTTTACTCAATCTTGCATCCGAAATGAGCTTTTGCTCAAGATATGTTCAAAATGTTTCCGCCAAGGCATTTCTCCTGGAAAATTAGTTCGTTGAGGAATTTGGCGAAAATAGAATTTCACTGTAAAAGAAGTGAAAATGAAATTTGCTCCAACTTGGGGTGAAAATGGAATTTCGCTATGCCTGGGACGAAAATACCCAAATGATGATTTCACTGTCGCCTGGGCGAAATAAATTTCACTGTAAAATACAAAATTTCACTAAGAAGCTAGGGAAAAATAGAATTTCACTAGGAAAGGGGTAAAAATGAATTGCGTTACAACTTTGCTTGGAGATGATTTATGCTACGCTTGGGGGTGAAAATACCCGAAAGATAATTTTACTGGTGAAATTCATTTCATACTTAGGTAAAATTGCAACAAAATTCGAATGTGGCAAAAATGGATGCTCGACCATGGTTTTTGCTTAAGAAAATAGAATATCGCTACAAAGAATAACGAATTTGACTTTGACCATCAAAAATGCATAAATTCTGGTGAAAACCCCCTTTTTTATTTTTGCTGGTGAAGACATTTTAAATCTATTTTCATTGGTAAAAATGACATTCCTTATTTTCACTGGTGAATACATCTCTTTTTTATTTTCGCTAGAAAAGACACCTTTTTTAGTGAAATCATCTGAAGTTTGACTCTTGCCAGCAAAAACATCTTTGTTGGTGAAAGCATTGAAAGAGGTTTTGAAAGAAATATTTATACCAATGAAAATGTCAAAAAAAGACCAACAATGTTGGACATTTTGAGTCCATAAAGTTGTCATTGATGTCAAGGCATGAATTTGTCATTGATTCCAATAAGTGAACTACCATTGATGCCAAAAGGTCAGCAAGGAGCAATACAAGAGGTTGATGAGCTCCATAATGTTTATTTCTAAATATTATGTGGAGCATGATTTTAAAGGTTTTTATTAAAACCTATGATGGAAAAAATAAATGGTTTTTATTTAAAACCAATGGATAGACCTAAGGACATTAAATAAATTATAAATAATTGTAATAATTTCATTATATATTAATTTGTAATTTAATTTAAATTAACCTATGGTTATTAAATTAATTAAAAGTTAATTATAATAATTTTATTATTAATTAAATTATAATATATTTTAATTTACCCTAAGGTTAGGGTTTCAAGGTAAATCTATATGCATCGATGTTTAAATTCAAGGTGGCATAATGGTATAAAAACCACATGCCTTAATGGCATTTAATCATCCTTCATTTGAATGAAATAAAGAGGCCAACATGTAATATGATGTGATTCATGCGAGAAAGAAGACAAAGCTTATTGTCTTGAGCGCCAGCAAAGGAATAATTTTAGCGTGGGCTAAATCCTCATATCCACCCGACAGCATGGCCTAGTGGCAAGTGGTCAAGGGCTAAGGTGTTGGACGCAGAAAGACCCGCGATCAATTCTCGATGGTAATTTTTGAGTGTATTTTGCTTGGGCGCTGAAGGAAGAAGTGTGTGATCATTTTGGGCTTACGCACCAAAAGGAAAGGGTAAAGAGAATGTGGTGCTCTTTTCTCCCAAGTCAAATTCCTAGCGCACACGATAGCCAAGGCTACGACTACAACGCACGGGGATGCAATGTCATGAGTTCAAGTCCCACGAAGGCAAAGGTAATAAATTTTTAATATATTTTGTGATGCCTAAGATTTTGACATAAGGTCCTAGGGAGTTAAAAGGGGTAGATAAAAAGTATTTTTAATTGGTCATTATTTTGGTTAATTGGAGGAATAAGGAGTTAGCTTTATTTTTAATAAAGTCTTTTTGACATATTAGCTTATT
This sequence comes from Wollemia nobilis, assembly GCA_028583015.1. Taxonomy (NCBI): domain Eukaryota; kingdom Viridiplantae; phylum Streptophyta; class Pinopsida; order Araucariales; family Araucariaceae; genus Wollemia; species Wollemia nobilis. Next base: position 3,159,134 of record JAQPPZ010000569.1, on the reverse strand, counting down.
GTAGAAATAAGTGGATTAAAGTACTGGTTAAATTTTGAAAGGACTTCTTGCAATTGAGTTCTTTTGAGAAGGTGATTGTATTGACTTTATTTATGGTGTTGGATACTATTTTAAGTTAGAGTTAATAAGGTGTATGAAGAAAATTATCTTTATGTATGGTGTGATGAGTGTTATGTTTAAAAGGAAGAAATAAGGCATAAGTTTAGTTGTGATTGTTTTATGTCCAAGGAATATTTTGGAAAGTAATGAAGTAATATTGTTGTGTCTAACCATTGGAATTGAAAAGAAGAAAATTGTGATTAAGACAAGTTTTCTAAAGGCACTTCTACATCCAACAAAACGTATGGGCATATTCTTCCTAGTGAGTGATTGTTGAAAGTTGTGAATGGAAAGTTGAAGTGAAAATGATTGTTTGGTTAGCATTTTTGAGAGTCTTTGGATTTATTGCTTCAAGATTTTCTGGAATTAAGAGTTGTTGATAAAACCTTGTTTATAAGCATTGTTGTTGAAGTGATTTTTTGAGTGAAGAACTTGAACTGGGGTTTTGAAAGAACATGTGTATCATAGTTATATGAGATTGGTTGATAAAAAATTGTTGGAAATATTTGAGTGAGTATTCATATTCTTGGACTAGGGTTTGTGAGCAAGGATCATTTCATTGAGTAATTGGTTGAGTAAATTTGGTTAAGCTTAGTCAAGTGAATGTGTGAAGTGATTGTTTGAGTTATGTGAAACAAATTATTCTATATGAGTATTGATGAGTGTGAAGCATATTGAGTCTCTAACAATTCTTTATATGTTTCTGTGATAAAAGAGTGATTGAGAGTGATTGAGTATTGAGGTGAATGTGAAGCATATTGAGTCTCTAACAATTCTCTATATGTTTCTAAGAGAGTGATTGTAAGTGATTGAGTATTGTGGTGAATGTGAAGCATTTTGAGTCTCTAACAATTCTATATATGTTTCTAAGAGAGTGATTGAAGTAACTAAGCATTGTGATGAATGTGAAGCATATTGAGTCTCCAACAATTCTCTTTATGTTTCTATGAGATTGGACAAGTTCTAGTGTGGACTTGTTGAGTAGATTTGAGGTAAGTATTTGAGAAGACTTGTGGACATATTTGTGTGAGCTTTTGTAAAAGCTTACAATACATATTGAGAGCAGATTTGGATAAGTTCTAGTGAGGACTTATTGAGAAGATTTAGACAAGTTCTAGAGAGGACTTGTGGATAGATTAGTGTGAGCTTTTGTGGAAGCTTACAAGGAAAATTTGAGATAAGTATTTGAGAAGTCTTGAGAGTAGAGTTGATTGATTGATTTTTTCAAACCTTGAGTTAAGGTTTGGGGCAGATCCAGCAGGGTTGAGTTGATATTGAGTCAAGCTTTGTGTTAAGGCTTGAGGACAGAGTTTGAGGACAAATTTGTGCTAGATCGAAGTATAGTGTTTAGTGCAAGATCAAAAGAAATATTTTGAGGACAGATTTGTGCTAGATCGAAGTACAGTATTTAGTGCAATATTAGAAGATAAATATTGATGACATATTTATGCTAGATCGAAGGACTATGTTTAGTACAAATTTGAGAACAAGTTTGGTGCATATTTGAGGCAGGTTTGTGCCAGACCAGAGATAGATATTGAGGATAGATTTGTGCTAGACCGAAGGACTATGTTTAGTGTAGATTTGAGGTAGAGCTTTGGAGGTGACAGATTTGAAGACAAAGATATCCAGCCAGAGCAGGGAGGACAAGTATCTTTTGTGGATAGAGTTCCATTTGGTAAGAGCACATAAAGAGGAGTCAAGCTCAAGATCCAAAGAAGAAGAAGCTTCGGAAGAAGAGAGTAAAGGAAAAAGTAAAAATTATGAGAATAGAAGTTTCACCAAGAAAGGAAACAATGCATAAACAAGGAACATGGAACATCACAGGGAAGAAATAACTAAGAGACCAATGGGTCCAAGGCAATATTTCTTCAAAGGATATTGCTTCTCATGTAATAGGTTTTATCACAAGGCTATGCGGTACAAGACACATAAAAATAAGGAATATGAGTTCACTAAGATAAATTTTAGAAATGGGCATCTCTTTCAAGGGTATTGCTACTCTTGTAATCATTTTGGTCACAAAGCAATTTATTGTAGGGTTCATTATAGGAATGGATATGGCTTCACCAAAAGGGACTTCAAGACATTTGCACCTTCTAGGAACCAAAAAATTAAGTGTTGTAAGTGCAATAATGTTGGGCATATAACTAAGTGGTGTAGAACAGAACTTCCAGAGACAAGCAAGAATAGGGATATTCAAAATAATCAGAAGAGTCAATTGAGAATGAAGGTGGACAAAGAAAATAACATTGTATGCTAGGAGTAGAAACACTCCCATATCAAAATTAACCACCTCATGGAGAGGAGGTAGGGAGGGGGCTAAAATAAGAGTCTTATCTTTAGCCCCAAAGGAGTCCCTTTGCCATTGATGTCAAAGGAGAATATATTTGTGTTAGGGGAAGAACATTCAGTCAAGGGGAGCAGTATTGAAAAGGTTAAAAGAAAGCTTAAAGAATAGAGAGTTGCCATCAATGACAAAGGGGGATTTTGTTGGAAATTTGAGCATGTTATGTTGTCATTGATGTCAAAAGGTTAGATGTTTATATTTGATAAAATTAATGACAAAAGGGTTGATTAATATCAAAATGTTAAAGGTCCTAATATGATGGAAATATTTGTGAGAATTTTTTGTTAATTACCTTGGTGGTAATTTGGCAAAGGTTAAAATATTAATGGTGGCAATAAATTACCTTGGTGGTAATTTGGAAAAGGTTAAAATATTAAATGGTGGCAAGATTCTCCCTAAAAAGAAAAGGCCCAAAAGGTTTTAAATATTTAAATTATAATATTTAAATCCTTTAGGATTTAAATAATTATAATTAATTATAATAATTTGAATATTCAAATTTGAATTAAAACAAAGGCAGCCGACATCATACGATAAATTGGGCATGTGTATAAATAAGGTAAAGGTAGCCTAAGTCCAAAGCAGAATGTGCATTCAATTTCCCTTGCATGATTTTCCTCACACGTGAAAGAGAGAGAAAGGGTAGTCATTCACAATTTTAGGAGGCAACAGAAGGAAAAAAATTGCAAGTACCTATTCCCACCTAAGTGAGGTGGCAGCTGAGTCGGTTGGTGCAACGCATTGGGAGCAACGAGGTGTAGAGTTCAAACTGCATGGAATTTTTTTAAGCACTGTCCATTTGACTTTAGCACCAGTGGAAGGAAGATAAAGGAGCACGTGCTCCTTGGCTCACATCGAGCATTGTAGCCCACATGGCTATGGCCCTTGTGCTAGGGTGCATGGATCTAGGAGGTTGTAGGTTCGAGCGACATCGACGACAATTAAATTTTGCCAAGAGGTATGTGCATTTACCATAGTGGGAGTTATAAGGTTTAAATAAATATTTTTATTTTGCAATAATTGGGAGTTATAAGGTTTAAATAAATATTTTTATTTTCGCAATAATTTGGAGTTATAAGGTTTGGATAAAGTTTTGTTTCCATGTATGAGGGTTATATAAAAATTTCTATGTATGCTCAATTAGGGAGTCATAAGGGATTGTTTTTATTGTATTTCAAATAAAAATGGAATGCATTAATGTTTTGAAAAGGGGTTTCAATAGTTTGATTGAAAATTATTTTGAAAAATAAGTTATAAGGTGTATTAAGAATTATGTTTATGTGATTGATGACTCTTGTTGATGAAATTTATTTTTAAAGATAGGAGTAATAAGGTGTACAAGTGATTTGGCATTGTATGAAGAAATATTTGTTGAAGTGAACATTCTTGTGAAGATCTTTAGATAGACTATTGCTATCTAACCTATAATTGGCAAAAGGATTTGGTTGTGAGTAAAAAATATTTTGAAGACATGTTGAGAGGTAATTTTACCCAATTGCAAAACCACACTCACCTTAGAATTTAGATCACAAAACCCTCTCTTGAAAATTAAAACAACTTCTCCAAGGTTTCGCTATGTAAGCATTGCACATGTGTATTAGTAATCTCAATGAAGATATATCAAATAAGTGCTAGGAACACCTTAGTGATTGCAAGTAATTGTTAACAAGGGGCATGTGTTGGTTTATTTTATTATGCCATATTAATGATTGTTCATAAAACTTAAAGAAAAGTAAATATGAATTGGCCCTCATATGACCACGATGTAGTGCCTTAATTCCTTTTATCTTGGAGGATTTTAGGTAGATTTTATCTTCTTTGGATTAAGTAGATTTTAAACAAGTTTTTATCTTGCATTAAATCCTACTTTAAGCATGAAATAGAATATTAAAACCTATCTCTAAATATGAATTTCAAATGATGAAAGAATTCATTAAATGTAGCTTCTATCATGAAGATAAAGATAGCCTTTAATATAATAAATAAATTATCCTTCTTTGATGAAATTATTTTTCATAAAGAGACAATTATTAATTGCTTTAAAATAATGGCCTTAAAATGTCATTAAAAAATATCCTTCTTTAATGAAATTAGATTTTCATAAATTAAGAAATAATTTAATGTTTTAAAACACTAGCCTTTGATATAATGATAAATTTCCTTTCTTTAATGAAATCAAAATTTTCGTAAAGAGAAAGGAATTTATTGCTTTAAAAAGATGGCCTATGGAATGCCATTTAGATTACCTCCCTTTGATGAAATTGAAATTTTCATAAAGGAAAGGTCATCTTATGCTTATGAATGGAAATGCAAAGTTTAAAAATCTGATTTACCTCCAAAATGTGAAAAAATCAAATTCCGAAATTATAAAAATCTGCATAAAACAGTCATTTTCAACAATTTTTATAAAATCAAAATGACTTCGGAATGAGTTCAAATTTATTTTGTATGATAGATTGTATCTCATTATTCACACCCATGTAATTATTTTTGTCATTTTATTTATTTTTTAATTTTTATTTTAATCCTCGAATTATAAAAACAAATCTACGAAAGAAATTTAGAAAAATAAAAATAAAAATTTGGAAATAACTCGAATGTTGAAAATGTAAACATGCAAAGCTTTGTCAATTTGATGGTACCCTGTCCTGCAAAACCGAAGATGTGAGAAACTTTTACATGCAACCTAGTCTATTCCAACCTACATTTGCACAATCAAAATAAACTAAGTGCTAGCTCCTAGGAACACATAAAATAAATTTCAGGGTTTAAACATTCCATAATGTGACCATTAAAATGCATCAAACATCATATATAAGTCCAAAACCTGAAAAAGGGAAAGATGAAAAATTAAATTTGAGCATGCAAAACACTTTCTCCTCCTATTTTACTAACAAAGTCCAAATTTTTGAAGAAAAACCCTTGCATTAAAATAATATTTCCTTTTACATTCATTTCAGTAGCATTTCTGGTCTTTTTCCCAAAATAACCAGCCCTTCTTTCATTCCTCAATGGCGTATTTAAAATCTTCTTAAAAATTTTCATTTCCTCTGTTTGCTTCATTTTTGACCATACCATTCATTTTCTTTTCTCTCCTGGATTTTCTTTAGAAAAAATCTCCCGTTTCATAATTTTCATTGGACCTGGTCCCATCATTTCATAATGGTATTGGGTGTTATAACATATTACATTATTCGTTATGGTTGATAATTTTGAAGATTATAGATAGACTATGGAAAATAAATAGAAGGATGTGGAGATTGAGGAGGGAGAAATGTTGGAGAAAAATCTGTGTACTAGGGTAGATAACAAATATTTATATGATAATTTATAAAGTGAAAAATCTTCAATGCTAAAAAAAAGTAATTTAAATAAGGGGGAAAAATATATGGTACAACAACAAACAAAAGAAAAGGAGAAAGTTATGGAGAAAATATTAGACGCGGAAGAAATGGATCCAAAAGTGATTCCCTATACATTTAATGAACTATCATTGTATTAGTAACATCAAAAGAGAAGAGGTACCAAATTTAAAATTAACAAGAAGTGCAAGAAATATCCCAAATATGGGAGTAGAGGAGGTAAATAAGGTGTGCAAATCAACTTTAAAGAAAAATGCATAAAGAAAATGGAAAAGGATGTCAACATGGGGACATAGACGGTCATAAACTCCAGTGGAAAAAAGCACACCAAAATAAATAGGAAATGATGATCATATCATGGAATGTTAGGGGAATTAATTCCCCTAACAAACACAGGTTGATGAGATCCATAATTAAGGATCACTAACCTAATATACTTTTATTGTAAGAAATAAATTTAAATATTGCAAATTGGGGGAATATTAATAAAGGGATATGGAATAAGGGCAATAGTTGTTAGGTGGAAGCTAGGAGGATTTAGGAGGAATATTAATATTATGGAATTTGAATTTATACAAAGAAGTCATTTCAAAAACTGAACATCATCTAATGATTTTTATCACTTCTAAATATTTAAAATTTTCCTTCCTTGTCACTAACATTTATGCTCCAAATGTGAGTAGAGCAATAAAGGATTTATGGAGGGATATGGAATGGATGGAGCAGCATGTTTCAAGAATAATATGGATAGTGGTAAGTGATTTCAACATCCCTTTAATACCAAGAGAAAATAAAGGGGGTTCCAAGGGATTCTTAGACAAAATAGAGAATTTTAGCAATTTTATATCAAAATCTAGACTTTAAGATGTGGAACTAAGTGGAAATATATTTACTTGGACAAATAGGAGATTAGAAGATAATTTGATCCAAGTGATATTTGATAAAATTTGTTATCTATAGAGTGGTTTAAGGAAAATTTATGAGCACACATTAGTACCAATGCCAAGGATAGGATCACAACATAATCCTTTGACATTTTGGTGCAATTGAAAAGGAAGAGTAGAAACCCCAACAAATTTGAATATATGTGTCTTTAGCATCCAAACAATTATGAAGAAATGGACATATGATGGAGGAATCTATATTGGCTAGGAACTCAAATATATCAAGAGAGAAGTGAAAATATGGAACAAGTTAGTATTTGGAAATATCTTCAAACAAGAGGAAAGACTAAGGCAAGAACTTAGCTTACTTGAAGAGGAAGTAGAAGTGGGATGGACTAGGTCCTCTACATAAGAGAGAATGAGATTTAATCAATATTGCATATTATAATGGCATAATACAAAATTTACTAGAGACAAAAGTCTAGGAATAAGTGGCTTATGGAAGGAGATAGAAACACAAAAAAATAATATCTTGACCATAAAACATAAAAGTATTGTAAGGATCACTAAAATCCTCCAAGAGAATATAAAAGTAGTCAAATATGAAGAGCATATTAGGAAAGGGTTAGTTCTCGTCTTTAGCTTATTTCTAATTAAGGATAGATAGGATGACCAAGAACCGATGGAGGATATTTTTTAACATATCCCAATGTCAATGACAAGAGATGAATACTAAGCTTGAGAAATATGTGAAGAGGAGGTTAAGGAAATGGTCTTCTCCTTGGAAAAAAGTAAAGCTCCATGCCTGGATGGATTTAGGTAGAATTCTTTTAATCCTTTTGGAATATAGTGAAGGAGGATGTAATAGTAGTAGTCTAAGAATATCACCATTCAAAAAAAGTGCTAAAAATAGGGATTGAAAGGGTTTAAGAACTTCAAATCGATAAGCCTATGTAATAAAATTTATAACATCATATCTACAGTAATAGTATTAAGGCTAAAATATGTCCTCCCAAATATGATTAAAAAAAACAAATGGGTTTTGTGAAGGGAAGGAAGATATTGAATGAAGTCATTACACTTCATGAAAATATGCACTTGGTGGAGACTAGTAAGAGGGAAGGAATAATGCTCAAGTTAGACATGAGAAAATATTATGATAGGGTTTATTGGTGCTTCATGGACAATATTCTTGGTAATTTTAGATTTAGTAGGAGATGGAGAATATGTATGATTAACTATTATGGATGGCCAATATTTTTAATATTTCTAATTAATACTCTGCCAGGTTTTTTGGGAGTAGTATATGTCTAAGGCAATGGGATCTACCATCACCTTACCTATTTATAATTATAGAAGAAGCTCTAGTTAGATGTATAGATGAAACACAACTTTTAGGAGCATTAAACAGGTTGAAACCTTCTATAACCATAAGGGGTATCACTAATCAACAATTTGTAGATGATACAATTTTGCTTGGAAAATATTTTGTGGAAAAATCTAGGGAGTTTAGGTAGATTCTTAATCTATATGTAAAGTTATCCCACCAATATATCAACATGGAAAATAGTAAAAAAAATTATTAACACTTTAAAGAATTGATAAAGAAGGATAGTAGAACTTGGATGTAATATCTCATCCCTTTCATCTATATTTGGAAATGTTGATGTTTATTGGATTGTCCAAAGATTAGGTTTGGGGAATGTTGATAGATAAATTTTAATGAAATTTAGTAGGATGGAAAGGAAAATTATTTAGTTAGGTAAGCTTCAACTACTAAAGAGTACTCTCCAATCCATACCAATATTTCTCTTATTTATGTTTAAGTTCCAGCTAAAGTTGTAAATATAGTAGAAAGTATACAAAACAAATTATAGTGAGGATCTGAGAAGAAGAATAGAATCTCCCTTGTTGTGTAGGAGAAAACATGCATACTAAAATAAAAATGAGTAATGGGATTAAGGAAGATAAGAAACATAGATAATATCCTAGCTACAAAAGTAGGATGAAGGACACTAAAGGAAGGACAACCATTGTGGGATAGAATTCTAAAGAACAAGTACCTAGATAGCCAAGAAGAAATAATATTCATAACCACATTAGATCCTTGTAATAGCTCTTCTATATGTAACCATACACTAAAGGAAAGAGAAGTGCTATGGAAAGGTGTCCAAATGAAAATTGGTAATGGTAGGTTGGTCCACTTTTGGGAGGATGCATGGTTGGAGAACCATCCACTAAGGATGAGGAGATAGTCAAAGTCTAGGAAGATCTAGAGAAAATATATGGGAGTTTGGTTAGTGGTTACGTGGACTAGAAATATGGAGAGGTAATGTGGAAGGAACTTATAAGCAATAACCATAATGTGGAAGCATTAAGTAAACTCAAAACTAAACTAAATGCCTACCATGTAAGTGTAAATATGGTGGAAGACACCATAGTGTGGTAGCAAATCAAGAAGGCTCCTTTAGTGTTAAATCAACCTATGAGTTAATAACATGAGAACTAGAAGGAGAATTCAATGGGGGAGACTACAGAGAAGGAAGGTTACACATAACATAGCAATATTTCTATGGTTGGTTGTACAAAATAAGATCCTTACAATAAATAACTTGCATAAGAGAGGGTTTCAATTTCCAAATAGGTGTTACCTATGTGAAACACAAGAAGAGAGTGAAACACATAATGTTAGAGTGTAACCATTACCTCAAGTTACTTCAATAATTAATCAAGGAGATGAGAATTAAACGGGTAATACCAAACAATATGGTAGAGTGGATTGAGCAGTGATAAAATTCCTTTAATATTTCTAGATTGAATCATATATGGGATCTAATTCCTTTACACAATGCATGGGGTGTATGGTTAGATAAAAATAGAAGAATATTAAGGGGAAAAGGAGAGCTAAACATAAAATTAGTTAGAATATTCAAGTTGCTATAGTGGAAATCATGAAAGCCTTGAGGATAAAGGAAAAATTAGAATCAATAGAGGAAGCAAGGATAAGTGAACAATGGGATCTAATCCCAATAAGGATGAAGAATAATCCTCAAGTAGATATAAGAAGTGTATAATGGAAGCCACCTAGGGAGAGATGGCTAAAGCTAAATTTTTATGGAGCATCTAAAGGGAAGCCTAGTAAGGTTGGAGGTGGAGTAATGATAAGGGGTAGTAAGGGAATTTTAATTAGAGTTGTTAGTGATTTTTTAGGTACTACAATTCATTAAGTAGAAGCCAGAGAGGCATTGGCTAGAGCAAAATTGTCAAGATAAAATGAAATGGGAAATTTTATAGTGGAGGAAGATTCATTTAACATTATTAATTGTATTAATAAGAGAGCTATGATGAGTTGGAATGTGTCAAGAACAATAGCAAATACTCTAATGATATTGAACTTATTGGAGAATTTTGAAGTGGCCTACGTATTTAGAGAAGGAAATGGGGTAGAATATTGGTTATCTAACTAGGGTATGCTTTGTGAAGAGAAAAATAGATGTATTTATTTAGATACTATTCATATAAACATAAATCAACTAGTTAAAAGGAAACAATTTGACATTAGGGTGTAATATATGATAAAAATATTATTAGGGTGAAAATAAGGGGTTTTTGAAAGGGTCCCAACCCTTTTTTACAATACCACTCCTCTACATTAAATCAAAAAATGAATAATTAGAGAAGTGTAGCAGTAAAACAAGATAAGAAATCACATAGGCCCCTTATAGGGAAAAAAATTGAAATGCTTCAATTTCTATGACTACAAGAGGTAAATATAGCTTGAAACCTTTTATTAATAATTTAACCATAATTTTTCTATCATAATCTTGCAACTCCCTCTCAACTATACTCCTCAACTCACTAGAAAATGTTTCCCTCTATAGAATTGGTATAGAAATATTTACATATTTATTGGCCAACCAATCTACCACTTGGTTGCCCTCTCGATAGATATGCACTATATTAACCTCCTCCAAGGCTACAATGACCATAGCAACCACACCACTCAATAAGAACCTACCATAAAATAATATCGTTGTCACATTGCTCAATAATAATCCTACTACAAAACAATAATCCTACCATAGAATAGTATCATGTTACCAAGACCATAGCCATGACATTGCTAAATAGGAACCTATTGGTCACGAATATACCTAAGTATAAAAATACGCATCCTAAACCCAACCAACATTGAAAGGCCGAAGGAAAGAGATGTCCTTCAGACCAATATCCAGAGAAGGTTGGCTCTCATACTAATCTAAAATCAGTGTAAAGCTTAGGGATAGAAATTAACAAAAATAAATGGGAAATATGGCTATAATATTGAAAGATAGAGTGGGGGATGAACTAATAGCTAAATCATAAAATCAAGTTCTAACGAACATTCATCAGAAATAAGAGCATAGGAACTAATCACAGATCCCAAAGATGATTTCCAGTTAACATTTTAACATTTATTTCTTCATCAAAAATTAAATTCAAATGCAGAATTTTAACTTCTCTAACAGAGGCAATGAATATATCATAAATATTAGGTAGAAAACAATCACATATACGACTAATCTAGGAGCCAGAGTTCAAAGTATTTCAATTGAGGTGGAAGTTAAAACTCAAAAATTTCTTAAGTTAAAACTCAAAAATTTCTTAAGCAAAATGTTCCTCTCTCTCCCTTTTTTACATCAATTTTATTAGTTTTTATAGAGGATTTTGCCTCCAAAATTAAATAAGCATTAAAGAAAATGGTGGCAAACTACTACTTGGTCAATGACAACATTCTTTTCAGGAACAACAACAAACAAATCAACTAACACCTTGGGAAGAGACCAACAATTTCATCACATGGCATATTGGGACTTAGCAGGATTCATCGACCAAATTTTAATCTCCATGGTGGTGCCTCAAAAATGAACATATACCATAGTGATGGTTCCTTGAAATCAACAGGATCACACCAGTGTCAAAGGTGCAACATTTAATTTTCAGCCATAATTCTGGAGATGTCACTTTCTTTACCCCATGAATTGAATTCACCAATCCTTGATCTTTTCTGAAAATGACCTGTACTAAAAGTATAGAAGAAATGCTTTCGAAATGGAATTTCACTCAATCTTGCATCCGAAATGAGCTTTCGCTCAAGTTACATTCAAAATGTTTTCGCCAAGGCATTTCGCCTAGAAAATTAGTTCGCTGAGGAATTGGGCGAAAATAGAATTTCACTGTAAAAGAAGTGAAAATGAATTTTTCTCCAAATTGGGGTGAAAATGGAATTTCGATATGCTTGGGACGAAAATACCCAAAATATGATTTCACTGTCACCTGGGCGAAAATAAATTTCACTGAAAAATACGAAATTTCGCTAAGAAGCTAGGCAAAAATATAATTTCACTGGGAAAGGGGTAAAAATGAATTGCGTTGCAACTTTGCTTGGAGATGATTTTTGCTACGCTTGCGGGCGAAAATACCCGAAAGATAATTTTTCTGGTGAAATTCATTTCATACTTAGGTAAAATTGTAGCAAAATTTGAATGTGGCAAAAATGGATGCTCGAAAATGGTTTTTGCTCAAGAAAATAGAATATCGCTACAAATAATGACGAATTTGACTTTGACCATCAAAAATGCATAAATTCTGGTGAAAACCCCCTTTTTTATTTTTGCTGGTGAAGACATTTTAAATCTATTTTCGTTGGTTAAAATGTCCTTCCTTATTTTCACTGGTGAATACATCTCTTTTTTATTTTCGTTAGAAAAGACACCTTTTTTAACGAAATCATCTGAAGTTTGACTCTTGCTAGCAAAAACATCTTTGTTGGTGAAAGAATTGAAAGAGGTTTTGAAAGAAATATTTATACCAATGAAAATGTCAAAAAAAGACCAACAATGTTGGACATTTTGAGTCCATAAAGTTGTCATTGATGTCAAGGCATGAATTTGTCATTGATGCCAATAAGTGAACTACCATTGATGCCAAAAGGTCAACAAGGAGCAATGCAAGAGGTTGATGAACTCCATAATGTTTATTTCTAAATATAATGTGGAGCATGATTTTAAAGGTTTTTATTAAAACCTATGATGGCAAAAATAAATGGTTTTTATTTAAAACCAATGGATAGACCTAAGGACATTAATTAAATTATATTTAATTGTAATAATTTCATTATATATTAATTTGTAAGTTAATTTAAATTAACCTATGGTTATTAAATTAATTAAAAGTTAATTTTAATAATTTTATTATTAATTAAATTATAATATATTTTAATTTACCCTAAGGTTAGAGTTTCAAGGCAAATCAATATGCATCGAAGTTTTAATTCAAGGTAGCATAATGGTATAAAAACCGCATGCCTTAGATTTTTTTGTGGTTTATGCTCAATATTTTAGCAGGAAATGTTGCATGGGATACAAGATGGGTTAGAAATTTGTCTTTCAAAAGATCATACTGTGAACTTGAGTGACAACGGCTTCCAATTTGCTACACAAAAGAAAAGTGAAAATCATACCTTTCCACGACGTCTAGGGCAAGGATTAAAGAGATCACGAAACAAGTTTCAAGCAGTTGATCAAAAAATGTCAGTTGATCAAAAAATGTCTCATATCTCAAGTGAATCTGGTGCTAAGGTGCACCCACAAAATAATTCTACTGTGAAAACCCCTATCAAGGGTAAGAATTTCGAAGACTCAGTCCCAAAAATGAATTTTAGGGATGCCCTTCATGGTGGACAGCCTCATACCAATGCTAATATCAATATTAGGGCTTCCCATAAACCTCTAAGAATGCCTAAGATTGATCCCAGGAAAACGGAGTCAGGATGTCTTAAAGCAACTGATGGAACTCCTATTGTTAAGCTTGATATGGGTAACATTCAGATTGGCATTGAAGATTTGGAAAAAAGAGGACTAATTTGTCGGTTCGTGGGTTTTCGTCCGAGTCTATCTGCTTTCAAAGTTTGGGCTGCAAAAAGCTGGAAAACTAAAGGTGAGTTACAAATCTCTATTTATCCAAATGGTTATTTTCTTGTTTTATTTGCTAATAATGAAGATAGAGAGAAAACTTTTCAAGGGGGTCCTTGGTTTTTTGGAAGGGCAGGGTTTTTCATGAAGCCCTGGCATACTAAATTTAAAGTTGAAGAAGAGATGCCTTCTATAGCTCCCGTGTGGGTTAGACTCTTTGGCCTCCCTATTGAATTTTGGAATCCTACTATTTTTTCTTCAATTGGAAACTCTTTAGGAACTTTTATGATGACTCGCTGATTGTACTCAAAATTTTGAACATATTATTTATGCTCGAATTTGTGTTTTAATGGATTTTGACAAACCCCTACCTAAAAATATCACATTACAATTTGGGGAAGACACTTGGGAGCAAGTAGTGGACTATGAGAACATTCCTTTTCATTGTAGAATTTGCCATGAATATGGTCATTTGGCCAATGCTTGCCCAAATAAAATTCCTGATCAAAAGAAAGAAGATATAAACTCAAGCAGGTTTCCAAATACCTAAGAAGAAGAACACTCGTAAAAAACCAGTTATGAAGGATCAATCAAAGTCATCTCGCTAATATGTTTGAAATCCTTTCCACAAATGATATCCCAAGTGAGGAAGAGGAAATAATGGAAACTCGAAATCTTAGAAACACAATTTAAATATGAAGGGAAGAACTCGGAGACAAACCAACAAATCAAAGGTTTTCAACAGAAAAAAAAAGGAGAAAATTTACACAAGAAAAACAATATTTCAAATGTCAAAACTTCAAATAATGCAGGTCCCAATATAGACTCCGTTGAACCATCTAGTAAAATTTTGGCTGTGTACGAGCATTCTTCAAGGTTAGAAGCCATCTCATATTCAATTGGAATAAGTCAAGAAACAGGGAAAAAAAATTGAAGATGGATTCTAATCAAAAAGTAGGTCGCAAGACCAATCAATATCATATGGTAAAAGAAGGTGAAAATCTTGTAGAGGAAGGTAAGATTAATGCCCTTCCCAACTTTTTTAGCCCTGGTATTAATGAAGATCATCACTTGGAATATTAGAGGACTCAAAGGGAGTCTTTCAAAACAAAATGAAATTAGAAGAATGATTCGGATAAATCATCCACATCTTGTTTTCCTTCAAGAAACAAAGATGTCAATGGAGGATATGGACTTAATTGCCGATGAAATTTGGCCAGCTAGAAAAGTGGTTTCCCTCGGCTCCCAAGGGACTTCGGGTGGCATTGCTTGTCTTTGGGATCCAAAAGAGGTAGTTATTCACCATATGGTTGGCAGCTTGGGGTTTGTTGGCTATAGCTATTCAAAGTAGACATTCCAACCAGATTATGCTCTACATTACTATTTATGCTCCGACTTCTTTGGAGGAAAAAAGAAGACAATGGAAGGATATTACTCATATTATCTCTCATTTTCCTAAAGCTTGGATCTTGATCGGAGGAGATTTCAATACCATCCTCTCTCTGGATGAGAAAAGGGGGGAAATAGAAATTTGGACAAAAGCACTGACCTCATGAGCGAATATATTGCAAACCTCCATCTTGTGGATATCCAACCGGATAATGGCCTTATGACTTGGTCTAATAGAAGGCAAGGCTTAGCTTGTATAATGGAGAGATTGGATAGGTTTTTGCTCTCTGAAAATTTCTTAATCCATGGTCACATTCCTAAAGTGAAGACTCTTAATAATGTTGGTTCGGATCATTGGCCATTCATGGTGGAAATGTGGAAAACCAATGTGAGTTTCTCTCCTTTTCGTTTTCAATTAATGTGGCTTAGAGACATTTCCTTCAGACCTCATGTGCAACAATGGTGGAAGGAAGGTAAACCTAGGCATGGGACTAAGATGTTCTGTTTTGCCAAAATACTACAATACATTAAATCCAAAATCAAGACTTGGAACTGGAAAGAGTTTGGGGATGTTCATAAAAAAAACATGAAGTTATTGCTCATCTTGAAAATTTGAATAAGAAAATCCGTTTAGATGGCCTCACAGAGAAGAGAAGTGCAGATGAAATTAAACTCACAACTCGGCTTAGAGGAATGGGAAAAAAGAGAAGAAATCTTATGGAAGCAAAAATCTAGAATTCAATGGCTCAAAGAAGGAGATCGAAACACAAATTTCTTCCACAAATCTCTTCTAGCTCGAAGATCTCACAACTTTATTTCTTCCTTAAAATCAGATTCTGGAGATGTTGTTTATACTTGGGATGGCATGAACTCTATTGTTGTTGATTACTTTTCCAATATTTTTGTTGCTACTCCCCTTGACTCAGCTTCACAACATAATGTTCTTCAAGCAATCCCTTCTCTTATCACTTCTGAGGAGAACTCTATTTTGACTTCTCCTGTTACTATCAATGAGCTTCAACAAGTAGTTTTTAAAATGCAAAAAGGGAAAACCCCAGGTCCTGATGGTTTTCCTATTGAGTTCTACCAAGAGTTCTAGGATATCCTTCATGTTGATTTATTAGAGGTGGTGGAAGAAGCCAGGAAAGCCAAAGAAATTTTGAAGGTTATAAATAAAACTTATATTACTCTTGTTCCAAAAGCTCAAGAGGTTGATCATATCTCAGCTTTTAGACCTATTGCTTTATGTAATGTTCTTCTCAAAATCATTACTAAAATCATGGCAGAAAGGTTGAAGCCTCTTTTGCATAAGATTATTTCCCGCAGCAAGGGGGTTATGTGGAAGGACGTCAAATAGTAGATGAGATAGTTCTTGCTCAGGAAGCCATCCATTCCATGGATATGCAAAATTCTCCTTCCATGTTCATTCGGTTAGACTTATCCAAAGCTTATGACAGAGTGGATTGGCACTTCCTTATCAAAGTTTTGAGGCAATTTGGTTTCTCTAAGGATTGGATGGATTGGATTATGGGATGTATCTCTTCAGTTTCCTACTTAGTTCTTATCAATGGTAGGCCTTCTCAGTCTTTCCCATCTTCCAGAGGTATTAGGCAAGGTGACCCGCTATCCCCTTATTTATTCATCATTCTTGTTGAATGCTTGGGTAGGACTATAACCAAAAAGAGGGAAAACAAAACCCTTGAGGGAGTTACCATTGCTCATGGAGCTAGACCTATCTCTCATCTTCAATTTGTGGATGACTCTACTCTTTTAGGTAAAGCTACAGCTTAAGGAAGCTTCTAATATTAAGCAAATCATTAGCTATTTTTCTAAGGCTATCTGGGCAGTTGATCAATGAAGACAAATCTAAAGTTATTTTCTTTCACTGCTCTGCTAGACAGGAATCCATGGTCTTGGATAAACTAAGATATAAGAAGACCTCTCTTCCAATCACTTATTTAGGTATTCCCATAAATATTCAAAGGCAAAAAATAAAGATTGGAATTGGTTGTTGGACAAAGTCAAGAAGAAAATTGGAAAGTGGACCAACAAGTGGCTTTCTTCTGGGGGTAGAATCACCTTGGTAAAATCAGTCCTTCAAGCTATTCCTATTTATGTTTCTTCCGTTTTGAATATCCCAAAGGCTGTTCTTCGAGAATTGGATCAAATCAGTCATCGTTTCCTTTGGAGTGGTACTAAGGAGAAAAGAAAATGGGCCTTGGTGAAATGGGATACTTTATGTCTTCCTAAGAGTGAAGGGGGGTTAGGATTACGGTCTTCAATTAATAACAACAAAGCTTTAGCTGCTAAATTATATTGGAGGATGTTGCATAACCCCAATGCTCTTTGGGCCAATAATCTCCGTGCTAAATATGTTGAGAACAAAAGTCCCGAAGACCTTGTTCGCTATCAACTTCCTACCAAAGGTTCTCCCATTTTAGTAGTTCTTAAGACTGGTGAGGATTTGATAAAAAAAAAATTATTTTGGATCATTCATAATGGTCAACATGCAAATTTTTGGACAGATTCTTGGGATGGTCACAAGCCTTTGATAACTCAGTTTCCCGATTGGAGGCCTTGGATGGAGGAGCTTCACCGAGCTAATTGGATAAAGGTGGCTAATTACTATCGGTACCATACTGGTAATTCAAAGGTTGGTAGATATTGGATCCCTATTGAGGACTAGCCTATTCAAATCCCATAAAGGCAAAGACAAGATATCCAAGGCATCCTTCATATGAGATCCCTCTCTTGGTCCCATGAAAAATATTGTTTTGGATGGAACAACACTACTAAGGGTGAGTATTCAGTTGCTCAAGGTTATTTGACCTTATGCCATAATAATCCCAACCATTCTTCTCACATATTTTCTCGATTGTGGGCTCAAAAGCTCTAGCCTAAGGTGAGGTTCTTTAATTGGCTTTTATTGCATCGTAGGGTGCTTACTGGTGAGCAACTTATGAAGCGTGGTTTTCATGGCCCTTTTAGATGTGAAATGTGTGAAGAGAATGTAGAAAATATCAACCATATTTTTATTGAGTGTACTTTAGCCTCTGAGCTGTGGAGGAGAATGGCCACTTTACTTGGCTTACAAGTGGTCCAATTTTTTTACTTTTGAACAACTTTGGAGGGATTGGCCTAATCAAGAGGGTGTTGATCATTTTATTAGGCAGTTAGTTTGGATGGGTTCTACCATTCTTCTTTGGAATATTTGGAATGAAAGGAACAACCAAATTTTTAATCAAGATAGGAAGGATATTCACTATATTTGGCAAAATACCATAGCCAACTTAGTTGAATCAGTCCATCATCTCCTTAATCACCCCCAAAACTCCCACCAAATATGGGATCAAGTGATGCAAATATTGAAGATTAAACCTTCTAAGGGCAACCAACTTAAAGGGAATGTGAGTATTAGTAAGATGGATAGGAATAGAAATTGGCAACCTCCTCCTAAGGATTTTGGAAAAGTCAATACCGATGGAGCCTCTAGAGGGAACCCCGGAAAAGCCAGTGTGGGAGGAATTGGTAGACTTTCGGATGGCTCCCTGGTTTTTACTTTTGTTGAGAATTTGGGTATTCTTTCCAATAACCTTGTTGAGGGGTATGGTATCCTCGTGAGGCCTTCAAGAGGCTACTAAGGTTGGATGGGAAAAGGTGTTAGTTGAGTCTGACTCTCAACTTATGATTAATCTCTTGAAGAATCCTTCTAATAATCATAAGGTGGATTGGAGAATAAAAAGAATTATTGAGAAGATTCAGTTAATCCAGATGGGATTTTTGAAAGTTGATTACAATCATGTGGTCAGAGATCAAAACAAGAGTGTTGATGCTTTAGCTAATTGGGCTTTGGACAAAGGTGATCTTACTTGTTATGGCCACCCTCCTATATGGTGGGCTTCTCAAATTAGGGAAGCTCTTCTTTCTATCATTTCTTTGGATGGCTCCAGTTTCGAAGGTACCTAGTTTCTTCTTGTTTTTTTTTTTTTTGCTTCTCTTTGGTTCATTCAGTTTTTTTTAGTTCCCTAGCTCATTCTATTCTTTATTTTGTTTCCTCCGTTGATTCTTGCCTTAATAGTCTTCTGGTCTAGATAGGTCATTGTTTTGTTCATTTTTTATTTCTTTTTTCTTTTTTGTTTTTTTTGTTTAGTTTTTTAAGGTGGGTGGGTTTTTTTTATTTTGTTTTGTTTTTGTGTTCTTTGTGTTGTTTTTTGTTGTTCTTGTGTTTTTGTTGTTTTGTTTTTTTTTTTATGTTTTTTGTTATTGTTCTTGTGTTTTTTTTCGTTCTTGTTCTTGGGTTTCTCTTTGTTTGTGTTATTTTGTGTTTTTATGTGTGAGTGTTTTCTATGTTTTTTGTTTTTGTTTATTGTCTGTTGTTGGTTGTTTTTTATTTTTATTTTTATTTTATTTTTTAATTTTTTAGGTTTTGGTTGTGTTTATTTTTCATGTTTTTTTTGGGTTATGTCTTTGTAGTGTTCTGTTGTTTTTGTCTTGTTTGTGTTTTGTTATGTGGTTCTTGTGTTTTTCTATGTGGTTTGTGTTGTGGTTTCTTTTATCTTATTGTGCGTGTTTGGTTGTGCTTTTGTTTTTGACACACTCAAGGAGCATGTTTTTTATTTTATTTTATTATTTTTGTTGTTATTTACTTATTTTTAAATTGGTTTTGTGTGTTTGTTTGCTCCTTGAGTATGTCAAAGGTGGTAGGCCAGGTCCGAGTCCTGGGAATTTTTGGCGGAATGGATACCCCTGCCTCCTTGGGTCTTACCCGAAAGTGGCATCCCTTTTGGGATGTTTTCCACAAATAAAAAAAAAAACCACATGTCTTACTGGCATTTAATCATCCTTCGTTCGAATGAAATAAAGAGGCCAGCATGTCATATGATGCGATTTGTACAAGAAAGAAGAAAAATATTATTGTCTTGAGCGCCAGCAAAGGAATAATTTTGGTGTGGGCTAAAGCCTCATATCCACCCAACAACGTGGCCTAGTGGCAAGTGGTCAAGGGCTAAGGCATTGGACGCGAAAAGCCCCGCGATCGATTCTCGACGATAATTTTTGAGTGTGTTTTTCTTGGGTGCTGAAGGAAGAAGCGTGTGATCCTTTTGGGCTTAGGCACCAAAAGGAAAGAGTAAAGAGCATGTGGTGCTCTTTTCTCCAAAATCAAATGCTTAGCACATGCGATGGCCAAGGTCGTGGCTAGGGCACACGGGGAGGCAGTGTCATGAGTTCGAGTCCCACCAAGGCAAAGGTAACAAATTTTTAATATATTTTGTGATGCTTAAGGTTTTGACATAAGGTCCTAGGAAGTTAAAAGGGGTAGATAAAAAGTATTTTTAATTGGTCATTATTTTGGTTAATTGGAGGAATAAGGAGTTAGCTTTATTTTTAATAAAGTCTTTTTCACATATTAGCTTATTGGAAAAATAAGTGGATTAAAGTGTTGGTTAAATTTTGAGAGGACTTCTTGCAATTGAGTTATTTTGAGAAGGTGATTGTATTGACATTATTTATGGTGTTGGATATTATTTTAAGTTGGAGTTTATAAGGTGTATCAAGAAAATTATCTTTATGTATGGTGTGATGAGTGTTATGTTTAAAAGGAAGAAATAAGGCATAAGTTTAGTTGTGATTGTTTTATGTCCAAGGAATATTTTGGAAAGTAATGAAGTAATATTGTTGTGTCTAATCATTGGAATTGAAAATAAGAAAATTGTGATTAAGACAGGTTTTCTAAAGGTACTTCTACATCCAACAAAAGGTATGGGCATATTCTTCCTAGTGAGTGATTGTTGAAAGTTGTGAATGGAAATTTGAAGTGAAAAGGATTGTTTGGTTAGCATTGTTGAGAGTTTTTTGATTTATTGCTTCAATGTTTTCTGGAATTAAGAGTTTTTGATAAAACCTTGTTTATAAGCATTGTTGTTGAAGTGAGTTGTTGAGTGAAGAACTTGAACTACGGTTTGGAAAGAACATGAGTATCATAGTTATGTGAGATTGGTTGATAAAGAATTGTTGGAAATATTTTAGTGAGTATTCATATGCTTGGACTAGGGTTTGTGAGCAAGGATAATTTCATTGAGTAATTGGTTGAGTAAAGCTGGTTAAGCCTAGTCAAGTGAATGTGTGAAGTGATTGTTCGAGTTCTGTGAAACAAATTATTCTATATTATGAATTGTTTTGAGAGAGAGTTTGAGTATTGATGAGTGTGAAGCATATTGAGTCTCTAACAATTATCTATATGTTTCTGTGATAAAAGAGTGATTGAGTATTGAGGTGAATGTGAAGCATATTGAGTCTCTAACAATTCTCTATATGTTTCTAAGAGAGTGATTGTAAGTGATTGAGTATTGAGGTGAATGTGAAGCATGTTGAGTCTCTAACAATTCTCTATATTTTTCTAAGAGATTGATTGAAAGTAACTAAGCATTGTGATGAATGTAAAACATATTGAGTCTCTAACAATTCTCTTTATGTTTCTATGAGATTGGACAAGTTATAGTGTGGACTTGTTGAGTAGATTTGAAGTAAGTATTTAAGAAGACTTGTGAATAGATTTATGTGAGCTTTTGTGAAAGCTTACAATACAGATTGAGAGCAAATTTGGATAAGTTCTAGTGAGGACTTATTGAAAATGTTTAGACAATTTCTAGAGAGGACTTGTGGAAAAATTAGTGTGATCTTTTGTGGAAGCTTACAAGGAAATTTTGAGATAAATATTTGAGAAGTCTTGAGAGTAGTGTTGATTGATTGATTTGTTCAAACCTTGAGTTAAGGTTTGGGGCAGATCCAACAGAGTTGAGTTGATATTGAGTCAAGCTTTGTGTTAAGGCTTGAGGACAAAGTTTGAGGATAAATTTGTGCTAGATCGAAGTATAGTGTTTAGTGCAATATCAAAAGATAGATTTTGAGGATAAATTTGTGTTAGACCGAAGGACAGTGTTTAGTGCAAGATCAGAAGATAAATATTGAGGATAGATTTGTGCTAGATCGAAGGATTGTGTTTATTACAGATTTAAGGATAAGTTTGGTGCATATTTAAGGACATGTTTGTGCCAGACCAGAGATAGATATTGAGGACATATTTGTACTAGACCTAAGGACTATGTTTAGTGTAGATTTGAGATAGAGCTTTGGAGGTGACAGAGTTGAAGACAGAGGTCTCCAGCCAGAGCAGGGAGGACAAGTGTATTTTGTGGATAGAGTTTCATTTGCTAAGGGCAGTGGACGCAGAGGTCTTCTAGAGGATCACCAGCTAGAGCAGAGTTAGGAGATTGGTGTCTCTTGTGGATAGAGATCCATGAACTTGATTAGGAGATTGGTGTCTTATTTGGATAGAGGTCCATAAACACTGTAATAGGGAAAGGATTCCCAAGAGATTTATTGAGAAAATATTAGTAAAATATTTTCTTCGTGGAGTAGCCCATATTGGGTGAACCATGTTAAATTGGTGTCTCTATTATGTGTGATGATTTGTGCATTGCTTTGGTTATTGCTATTGATATTGCCATTGATTATATTGGATAATATTATTTGGGAAAGAAAAGTAAAAAATGGTATTATTTTGTTCACCCCCATATCAGTATAAGCTTGTGTTCTTTAAACAAAAAATTATAACTTATATTATGTACTTGGAATTTTTTTACAAAAATTTCTAGTGTGACAAAACTACCAACACTTCTGGCAACTCATGGGGTATTCAGCTTGTCTAGATGCAATCGACCCTAGACCTTTATCCATTGGGCTCAACTCTCACCTCTGCTTATTACATCATATGGTTCATTTTGTTCAGCAACTTCCTCTTGTTCTCTTTTTGCTTGTGCCCATTCCTCCTACTCCCTAATATGTGTACTGGTGGTCTTATATATTACAACTGTCTCAACCCAAGAATCTAAATCAAGCATTGAATGATAATGGAGTGAATCAATAATGAAGTGCAATGTCTATATCTAGTTCAATCTAATGTGATTAGCTCTTTGGCTCAACTCTAGCAAGGATGACTCAATGCGAGTGAGCTTATTCATGAATGACAACACCTGCTCTTCTGTAATTGGTTATGTCCAACTATCAATCTTTGAGGTATCCTCTACGAAATTTCTCTAGAATGCTTCCAACTCTTGCTTCAAAAAAATATCCCCATGGTTATCAGTGAAACTTAAGAATCTGACATTAGTTACAACCTTGAATAAACAAGCAAAATACATTGCTCCTTCTCATACATATAAAGTAGTTTACAACCTTCTCTAACCATATCCAATCTAGAAAAATAACTACATAATGTTATCCGAGTTTTAGACCAAGATTAGTACATCCCACTCATGGGTTTACATCGAAGGTCAAAATGAGATAATGACTGAATCTTTAGTGCCATCTCAAATTTTAGTCTAGCTGCTCCTCAGCATATTGTAATGATTCCTCACCAACTATAATTACTGTTTGAGAATCTTGAAGATACAACAAAACCAAGAGTGCTTTCGTTGTCCATTTTGCTTAGTCTTCAGTCAAAACATAGTGAGCCTCCTTGATTTTCTCCTTGGAAAATCCCACTGATTGTACTACCTTTTTAGCTAGTTGATTCTGTAAATATTTGAGTTGGATAGATAATGCTTTCACTTACTATTCTGCTCCTTTCCAAGCCTTTTGGTTCTCCTCAACCACTTACCTATATCTTGTAATTTCTTTATCCAAACCATCTACCTTCTATTGCCAATGCTCTACCTCTGATCTCACTATTTCTAGCTAGGCCTTATGTTCGGCTCGAGTACCTTACAACTCGGTAATATTTGCTTCAGCTTCAAAAAATTTCTTATTGAAATTCTCATCGTGCAAGTAGATTGAGCTCATATCCACTTGAATGTTCCTCATATTTTCTACAACATCAATATATGTAAGGTCCTCTATAATGACTTAATAAGCATAGTCGCTTGGAGCCATATCTCCTTGGGTATTTTGGACTTGTAGAATCATTTTCATCATGTGGGACTCCATAGCTTTAGGGTCAAAAGAGACCTTCATCAATGTTTTTTTTGGAGCTTGAGCCTCCTTCCACTTACGATTTTTTAGCCATAGTGATGAACTTTTGTAGGCTCAACTGATCTTTTCTATAATAGGGTGCTTTGGCACTGTGAGAGGTGAGCTATTCGATGCAAAGGTAAAATATGTATTAACCATTAACTTGAAATTAGGTTACAAATGATTTAAATAAACACAAAATAACCATACTAGAGAAAAGGGGGAATAGGAGAAGTTAAGGGAAGGGAGAAGAAATTAAATTAAAACTCTCTTGTCGCCCAAATATGTTGTCGTCCAACTGCCGTCTAGGTAAGGTAAAAGGTAAGTAAACTTACCCAAGGTAAAATACTCTTTTTAACCTTTTACCAATGGTAATTTTCCAACATTCTCCCCCTTAAAGTTGAGAGGATTGACTATACAGTCTCTCAGCTTTATAAATTGAGCTTTAGCCATGCCTTTGGTGAAGATGTCTGCTAGATTATCCAAAGTGCTGCAGTATTGAAGCTCAACTATCTGCTGTTCCACCATATCTCTTATGAAGTGATACTTCATATCAAAATTTTTTGACCTTTTGTGGTGGATCGTATTATATGCCAACTTTATGGCACTAATATTATTACAATTCAGTTTGGTTGGACCAATTTGTTTTTCGCCAATCTCTTAAAGGATTTTCCTCAACCAGAGGATTTGAGTACTAGCATGGGTAATGGCTATATACTCAGCTTCTGTAGATGATAATGCTACAACATATTGCTTCTTGGAACTCCAAGTTATTAGTCCCGAACCTAGACTAAAATAGTTCCCTGATGTAGATTTTCTGTCATCTATATTATCGCCCCAATCGCTGTCACTATAACCAACTAACTTCACAGAGTTATACTTGTGGTAATGGATTCCAAAATCCAATGTACCTTTTACATATCATAAAATTTGTTTGGTTGCTTGAAGATGCAGCTCCGATGGGCATGCCATAAACCTTGATACTAGAGAAACAACATACTGTATATCCGGCCTAGTGTTGGTGAGAAACATTAAACTCCCAACCATGCTTCTGAAATTGGTCATGTCAAATTTTGGTGCTCCATCATCTTTGCTTAGCTGGATTCCATGTCCTCGTTGGTGTTGCAAGCGATTTGCACTGCTCGCATAGCAAATTTCTTGATCATGTCATGAGCATATTTCTGTTGACATATGAAGATATCATTATTTGATTGATGTACTTCCATTCCTAGGAAGTATCTCATTAATCCGAGATCCTTCATCTCAAACTGATTCATCATGGAGTTTTTGAACTCCATATTAATTTTATTATTAGTACCCATAAATATTAGATCATCCACATATAAACAAACTATGAGGATATCTACTCCATTCTTTAGGTAGTATAGAGTTGGTTCACTCTTGCTTTTTTTGAAACCATACTCGCTGAAATAGTCGTCAATTCATGAGTACCACGCTCGTGGTGCTTGCTTGAGGCCATAAAGTGCTTTTTTCAATTTATAAACAAGGTTTTCTTTTCCTTGTTCTTGGAAACCTTGAGGTTGTTGAACATACACCTCTTATGTTAGGTATCCATTTAAAAATGCACTTTTCACATCCATGTGTTGAATGTTCCATCCTTTATGGGCTGCCAAGGAAAGAACAGTTCTGATTGTTTCTTGTCGAGCAAATGGAGCAAAGGTTTCTCATAATTTATTCCATATTTCTGAGTAAAACCCTTATCTACTAATCTTGCCTTGTGCCTTTCAATGCTTCCATCAACATTGAATTTGGTCTTATAGACCCATTTACATCCAACACATTTTTTTCCCTTGGGAAGCTTCACAAGCTCCCAAGTATCATTCTTTTTAATTAAGGATATTTCCTCTTCCATGGCATCTTGCCATATACTTTCAGTACATGCTTTTTCATAGCTAGATGGTTCTAGGCGTGCAGCAGCCCAACAAAGCATAATTGACTACATCACCCCTTGGTTCATGAGACTCATCATCTCTTGAAATTTGAAGATTTTCAAGTCTTGACAAAATGTCGTCCATCTCACTAGCTTGACTCCTAGTGTATCTTTGTTGGAAATTCCTATCCAACATTTGAGAAGATGGATGACTCTGTAGTATGTGCTTTCCTCTATTTGTCTCTTTCCTTTGAGAAACTAGATCAATATCCATCGGACTTGAAGTGCTTACAGATCTTTGAAATCATTTCGAAGAGTTTGGGGGTGCCAACAAATGAGTCCCTCTTGGACTTGGTGTACCACTTGATGTACTTGATGAAGATTCCTGATGTGGACTTTGTGGAGGGGAACTATTTCCACTACTTTTCTTGGGGTGTACAAATGTGGAACTTTCCAAATTAGAGTCTATATCAAAAAAAAATTTATGACCCCATTCTCCCCCTTCATCAAAAATTACATCCCTGGAGATAATTATTTTATGTGTCTTGGGATTGTACAATCTATACCCTTTGGTCGATTCACAATACCCTACAAAAATACATGCTTGACTCTTGGGATCAAGCTTCTTTCTCTTCTCCTCAGGAATGTGTGCATAAGCTAAAGAACCAAATACTCAAAAATGTTTGACATTTGGTTTCTTACCATACCATCCTTCATAAGGAGTGATACCATCTAAACTAGAAGTCGGACTTCTATTTAGAATATATGCACTAGTTCTCACTGCATCTTCCCAATAGTTGTATGTTAGATGCTTCGTCTGAAGCATCATTCGTGCCATTTCAACAAGGGTGCGGTTCTTTCTCTCGGCCACACCATTCTGTCGTGGGGTATAGGCAGTGGTGAACTGCCTTTTTATCCCATTTTGCTTACAATAATTTAAAAATTCATTTGAGGAGTACTCTCCTCCTCTATCAGTGCGAAGACATTTGACATAGTAGTCACATTGCTTTTCTACATTATTTTTGAAGTCTATGAAGCAAACAAATGCTTCATATTTGTGTTTTAGAAAATAGATCCAGCACATTCTAGAATAATCATCTATGAATGTTAGAAAATAAGAATTGTTTCCAAGGCTTTTTGTTTGCATTGGACCACAAATGTTCAAATGTACTAGCTGAAGAGGATAGCTTGCTCTCCACACTTGGCCTCTTGGAAACTTCATTCTGGAGTGCTTTCCCAAAGCACATGCTTCACATACCTTCTTATGTTCTTGAATTTTTGGTAGTCTTGTCACCATAGCTTGTGATGTTAACATTTTCAAGCTAGCAGAATTGAGGTGACCATATCTCAAGTGCCACAATACACTTGGATTTGTAAAAGCAATGTTTGCAAGTTGAGCTCCCCCTGGCTCACCAAATTTTAGAGGGAATAACCTATTCTTTGTCATAGGTACTTCGTGATGACTCTGTTACAATTGTTTTTATCAAAGATTGTACATTTTCTTTCATCAAAAACTAATTTGTAATGCTTCTCCATCATTTGGCCAACACTTAAAAAATTGTGTTGTAGCTATGGAGTATAGTATATGTCATTCACTTTTTTAAGGCCTTCTTTTGTTGGAACTTCCATAGCTCCAATGCCTTCAACTTGCAAAGATTTATTATCCCCTAACTTAACATGGGATTTGTAATTTGAATCTAATGTAGCAAAGAGATTTTCTTTGCCACTCATGTGGTTGGAGCAACCAGTATCCAAAATCCATGTATCTTTAAGATTTTGATCTGATTGTCCATAACAGAAAAATATTTGATGGACCTTCTTCTTCTCCGTAGAATGAGCCATATTGACTACTTTGATCTTTTGAAGACTTTGACCAGCAGTCACGAGCAAAGTGTCCTTGTTTCCCATAATTGAAACAAGCTATTTTAGTCTTGTTACTTCCTCGTCCTTGATTTCCACGGCCTGCATTGCCGCTTTGGTTCTGATTGGCTCCTCTATTTTGATTTCCACCTCTATTTTGATTTCCTCCTCTGTAGGAGTTGCTTTGGCCTTTGCCTCTTTATTGTTGTCCTCTGCCTCGGCCTCTATCTTGTCCTCGTCTTACAGCTTCATTTGAAGTGAAGGCTTTGTCATCACCTCCATAGCTTTTTGAAGGTGCTCCTTGAAGTCTCTCTTCATGTGATGTTAATGATCCAATCAAACTATCAAATGTAAGATTAGAAAGGTATTTTGATTCTTCAATTATGATGGCAATGTGATTCCACTTAGGAAGAAGTGTTCTCAACACTTTCTTCACAATTGTTTCAACTTTTGTGTCATCACCTAAAGTTTGCATCATATCAACTACTGGTTTGACTCGCATACGGTAGTCACCGACGCTTTCATTTTCCTTCATTCTGAGATTTTCAAAATCTCTTTTTAAGGTTTGAAGCCTGACTTGCTTCACTTTATCACTTCCTTGGAATCCTTCTTTCAAGGCATTCCATGCATATGTGGTAGTTAAGTAAGATGCAATTCTAGAAAATATACTTGGATCTAATGCCGCTTGAAGATGGTATAAGGCAAAAGAGTTATTTTTCTGTGCATCTTTGAAGATCTTCTTATCGGTTGCACTCAAAGTAGTCCAATCTGTTGGAGTAGTGTAACCGTCTTCAATACTATCCCATAGTCCTTTTCCTATGAGTAATGTCCTCATTTTGATGGACCAAGACTCATAATTATCCCCATTGAATTCGAGGATTGGTAGATTGTTATTTGATCCCATTACAATCTACTAAAACAAGAAACCTTTCTTATATAGTCTTATTTCAAAAAGACTTTACAAACTATCAAGCCTTGCTTGATTTACAATCATAAACAACTCACTCTTGTTGTTGTGATTCAACAATTACAAAATTGTCAACGACTTGTTCGTCGTCGTCACTGATCAATATAATTTTAGGAGAAGGAGGTTGTAGGATTTCAACTGAATTACAATAATGAGTATATTCAGATCCTTGTGGAGCAATCTCCACTGTGTCGGATTGTTCAAATCTTCTCCCAAAGGAGTTATCTTCTGAATTTGCTTCGTATCCTAGATCAGGATTTCTCTGTTATGCAATAACCGCGTTTTGCAACTATGAAAAGACTAAATTTATGCCTAGTGTTCTCACGTGCTCATCAAAGCTTTCAGCGTTTGTTCTCAGTAACAAACTACAAAGTGCTTGGTAACATCCTTCCGATCTTATCATTTAAGAAAATTTCCCAAAAATTTTCTTTTACAAAGATTTCCTCTTAGGAAATTTTACTAAAAAAATTTTTACCTCTTAAAGCGTAAAAAATTTTTTACAACTATTTACTAATTTTTTTACCTCTTAAAGCGTAAAAAAAAATTTACAACTATTTCCTCTTAGGAAATGTCAATCATCAACTCAAATGATAAATAAAACCTTTCAAAAAAATTTAAATTACCTTAAAGGTTTTTAAAGAAATTTTCTTTTAAAAAAAACTTTTGACCCCGCCGAGGTTCGACCGTGCGACCTCGCGGGCGTCAAGGCAAAGGGTAGTCGCTGTGCTATCGGGCAGATCCAGGAGTACTAGCGGGGTCCCTGCCTTTATTGCATTCGCATCGAACGCGAAGCAATGTTTTGGCTTCGCACTTCGGTGCAAAGCAAATTTTTTTTATTTGGGACTTAATAGTCCCACATCGCCGATGCGACGATGTTGATGCTCTTTAAAAAAAGCAAAGCACTATATGTGCTTTGATTTCCTGTGGGTAGTCCGTAGGATACGTGATCCTTTTGCCACATACCACGCGTAGGTCACCTCGGGTTACGCGTAGGTGGCTTCTTCAATGAACCACCTCGGGTCGTGTGTCACCCTCTCCAACGTGCTGCCTCGAGCCACGTGCCTGCCTGCGCCTGTCATGTCCAGCTCCACCAGCACCTCGAGAATCATGCCGATCTGCTCCTACGGGCTACCTCAAGATTCGTGCCACTGCCTCAAACTACGGGCCCCATCGCCTCGAGATTCAGGCCGATCTCGGCTCTCGGCTCTAATACCAAATGTGAGAGGTGAGCTATTCGATGCAAAGGTAAAATATTCATTAACCATTAACTTGAAATTAGGTTACAAATGATTTAAATAAACACAAAATAACCATACTAGAGAAAATGGGGGAATAGGAGAAGTTAAGGGAAGGGAGAAGAAATTAAATTAAAACTCTCTTGCCGCCCAAAGATGCTGCCGTCCAGGTAAGGTAAAAGGTAAGTAAACTTACCCAAGGTAAAATACTCTTTTTAACCTTTTACCAATGGTAATTTTCCAACAGGCACAACTTCCATCTCTAACTCTGGCAGTTCCTGCAACTCAAGAAATGGGGAAAAGGGAAAAATAGCCTATTGAGGGTTTGGCTCACAAAGGGAAATAAAAACGGGAGTGGTTAACAAAATGGAAACATAGGATTCAACTACAGTTACACTTACTCGATAAGGGGTTGGTGTACTTATAGCCATGGAAAAACTACCCAAAGTAGAAGATGAAGAGAGTGAAAATGGGTTGGGTGTGGATGCGAATGAACTAAAAGAATGGAAAATAGAAGGAAAGGGAATAGAAGAAGGAGCATTGATGACCGATAACTAAGAAATAGAGATTAAATTGAAGTGGAAGGTATGCTAGATGGGGATGAAATGGAAATGAAAACTACTAAATGGGATGTGATGGTCACCAAATTCTCATGATCAAGGAAAGAAGATAGAGAAAATGTACCTACGGGATCCGACACCATTTAAGTCGACGATGGTGGTTGCGATACTGATTATTTCTTAGCCTTATCTTCCTCCATCCCCTCCTCAATATTTATGATCTCAATATTTTGGTCAAACTGCTCTCCCTAGACCAAAGAAACAGTCTTTGGAACACTAGCCTGTGTGGCCAAAATTGCAGGAAGAGGATTTGGGCCAAATGAAGAGACTGCACTAGTTCTTGGATTCTTGGAGATGTTTATAAAAGGAAGTGCCTCACCCACACTCCTTTTATTGCATTGAAGCTAATATTTCAGCGATGGTTATTTTTCTTCTTCTAAAAGTGGAACTTCTTCAGCTATCGGTCGCTCTTTTCTAGCCATAATATATTCACTATCATATCTTTGAAATATTCGAGGGATAACTTCAGTGAAAGTGATCGACTAGTACTTATCACAATGCTCATCATATATCCAAAAATACCTCATCCATCACCAAGCCATAGGTTGACCTGGTATTTCCTTGGTGGGCCCTCATAATCCACCAGTTAGTGATTTTCTCCTCAAACCAATCGGGCCACTGATTCTTCATTTTATTAAATAGGTTTGAAGGAAGAATCTGGTGATTATGGACTCCAATATTATATTCGAATTCCATCTTGTAGAAATCATGTCATGGAGGGAACGATGACATCTTCTCAATGTGCCACTCGAGATCACGTCCTTCTAGATTGTTCCTTTGCTACATAATATCTTCCCTAGGGTAGCAATGAAAACTCTTCGCTTTAATAAACTTCAAAAAATGATCCAAAGGGTCATCTTTCCATCGTTGGAAAATTTTGACCAAACCAAGGTCATAGAGGGTTTCAAAAATTAGCTCATTTTGCCCCACTTGGTTTACTTCAATGTCACCAAAGTGAAATGGCATGTCACAAGTAACTCACTTTCCCCTGCCTTATCCATATGTGTCATTGGTGAAATCGCTTTGTTGGACGACCTCCAATGCAAAAATACATTTTGAAGTGAAGTATGGAAGGAGGAACGACTTTCCAATAAATCTAAAAATTTGTACCATGATTCCTTGCATCAGCAAGAAGATATCACCTTTCTCACTTGTGATGATCTCCTCCTTCATCGCACTCGACACTCTCTCACATGCACATAAAATAAGTTTGAGAGCGAGGCCCAGGAATATACGGTTGAAATTGTAATAGGAATCCCTTATTGACAACTTTTGAGTCCATAAATAAATAGGAATTTTTCTATCTGCTTCATCAATCTGCTTCACAGCTATAAATGAAAAATGTTAGTGCATGTGGAAAAAGAAATACCATACCAAGAACGAACAATGTCTGAATACCACCTCTTCTCCACTTTGCACCTTCTCCAACTATGTGTGCATTCTTTGAGCCATGTAATCTACCCAATCAAATAAAACTAGATTAGTTCTCACCTTCATAGCTGTAGGGGCATAAAACTCCACCTAAAAAATACATTGTGCAAGCAACGCTTGCCATTTATGCATCGTGGAATCTGATGGCAGCCCAACAATCCATGCCAACATTGAATATAGGTCTAGGCTCTTAAAATCTATAATATGTTTTGGTAAAGCTATAAACTATCCAAATTATGGAGTCTTTATCAACTGACTCTCCATAAACTGGTGCAATGGCATAGTTTACTGGTATCTCTCCTCTTGCCCCCTGATATTGAGCTTTCTAAATATTACGTTCAAAGGAGGTATGGCCCCATGAGTGAATGCTTCTCTAACTACATTGGATAAAATGTTGAATAGCTTCTCTCTATTCACATTTCAAATGGCTCTCATAGTAAGATGATAAAATTTTAAAATTTATAGAATAAGTTTTGGGAATGCATGAACTGGTGTATACAAAAACCAGAAAATATGTGCATGATACGCTATAGTTTGTAAACTCTTAGGTGTTAATCCTTGCTTCACTACAAACTCCACATCTTAACGTAATTCCTCCACGCCATTTTTTAAAATAGCGCAATCACCATTTTTTCCAACGCATCATAATATGGTTCTAATTCCTCATATTCGTTCCTCCTTGCTTTCTTGGGTCTTCTTCAATTATGCAGATTTATTACCTATTTTTACTCTTGAGCAACTCCTTTGCAATATTCTTATAGATATACGATTAAGCAGTAATTCGGTAACAGTTCTGCAATAATTTTACAACACCTTTGAGATAATACTCTGATTTTCCTTTGTTTACAAAATTCACAAGTTTACCCTTTTTATAACGCTTGGTATGCTTTTTCATAATTTTTAATGGTTCATAACATCTTGCACTGCAAATCTTCTTCGAACACTGTACCCAACCACTTTTTAATTTTGAGGCACGTTATCTGGTTGTCAACATTTGACCTAGGGAATATGATTCACTATTTTTTTTACCTTGAACTGCATCACTAGAGTGCTTTTTGGGCGAACTCATCCTCTTTCACTGATTTTTGGTACCAAAAAATGCCTTTGGACAATTTTGATGGTGAAATTATCTTCAACTTGTACACATAATGGGAGTTTCACTATCGAAAGCAAATCATGCAGATGTAAATGCATTTTCGGGTGAATTTATCGTTTGCTTTTCTTTAAAACATCAACTGGGCAAAAAGGCATACAAAATATTTTTTCTCCTTTTGAAAATATTTCTTTTTTGATCCAACTAGGAGTCTTCATTGAACTAAAGCACTGAAAACACTTTCTTATGCCTTCATTGATGAAAATCAACACTTGGGAGTTTGCTAGAAAAGCAAGGCAAAAATCAATTTTGCTTACTTTCACTTCGAAAATAGATTTTGCTAACTTGAATTCCCGAAAAACATGCCAACTTGGTCAAACACCTAAAAATACTCCTTGATTGTGCAAAAAAGCTTAAAACTTGGTGCGCTTAAATCCATTCACCGAAAAAGCAAAAAAAAATAAAACCTGCACGTGTTTCATTGATTTAAAGCATCGAAAAATGCCTTTTAATATCTTAGCTTTCGAAAAGCAAGGCATGTAAGAAAGATAGTGCTTTTCTCTTTTTGGGTAAATTTTTCAACTTGAGCACCGAAAATCAAGGGAATTTATTGTCTTTTCTCCAAAATAGAAGGAAGAGGTGAAAAAGGAGTTTCGCTGGCAAAAATGATTTTTGCTAGTGAAACTTCCTTGTGCCAGGCGAAAATGACTTTTGCTCTTTGAAGACGTGCTTTTTTTTAAATATATATTTTAGCCTAAAAATAAAATAACAAAATATGTACATATTTATAGATGTTGATCCCAAATTTTTACTGATAGTAGGTCTTCAAATGAAGACCATTGACTGGGATTGGCAACACATGGCCATCCATATCCTGCAAATAATATGATTTGAATTAATTCACACTATAAATATAAAATGGGCCCTCCTATATTACCTCAAACTTGTGATGTTTGCTTGGTTTCACCTTGTTTTCATTCCATTTTAACACAAGATCACCCACCTTAAATATCTTCTCTAAAATCTTCTTGCTAAACCAATTATTTGTTATCTGAGCATGTGATGAGGATCATTACAACAATTGGTAAAAACTAAGAAGATGCATTGGAATATAAATGTTATGTGATATCAGGGAAGATAGACATCATCATATTCGGTGAGAGCTTACCAATAGTAATCAAATCGACCTCAACCTTTTGTGCTTGAGAGTGCAAATCATTAAATGTGTTAATATTGGACTAGCGAATGGCCATGCTAATGTCAAAATTGTAGGCTCAAAGATAATAAAATGCAACTTGTTTGGGAGTCGGTTGGAGATCATCAAGGACTCACTATCAAGTTCAAGCTAACCTAACATTGAATTCAATGATTTTATCCTATGGATACCTCAAAATGTTAGTAACTTTATGCAATAAAGAAAAAGGATTTCCTTGCTCATTGAAGCCTTTTATCATTAACTCGAAAGGATTTCCTTTCTTTGATTGTACTTATGATCCATTTTGAAGTTTTGTGTTGTGGAGAAGCAACTACTTTAGGTTTATCAACAACCAGAATGCCTTCTTGGACTTCCTCATCAAACTCTAGGCTCACAGCTTGAGATATAGATTCCTGAGGCAAAAGCATTTGATTTAGATTTAAAACTTCATCAAATACATCCCAATTTATATGTAATTTCTTGGTTATTTGGTCTATCAAAGGATACCCTTTTGAGTCATCATCGTACCCAAGAAAAATGCATGGCAAGGATTTCATAAATCTTGGTCCTCTTTCTTTAGCACATGCATGTATACCTTGCTACCAAAAACTTTGAGATGTGAGACTGAAGGCTTCTCCCCAAACCAGGATTTTTTAGGTGTAACTCGTAGTGCATTTATGTGTGCTCTACTTATAATATACATTGAAGTGGTGATAAATTCAATCCAATAATATTGCTCCAAATTGGCTCCTATGAGCATGCAATGAACCATTTCTATGATGGAACGGTTTCTTCGTTTAGCAACCCCATTATGTTATGGAATATACGCTATAGTGAGTTGTTGCTTAATCCCATTATCTATGGGAAACCTTGAGAATTCAATAGATGTATATTCCCCCTCAATTTGAGTGGACTTTAATTCAATGCTTTAAACATTAGATGCATGAAAGACACTCACATACTGAAGTAGTTATCAACAAAAAATTGGAAGTATCTTTTGCTACCAACACTGGCTATCATGGGTCTTCACATATTAGTGTGTATCACATCCAAGGGACTATTGGCTCTATGAGTTCTCAATTCAAATGGCACTTGCCTTGCTAAACAACACAAGCAAACTGGTAGTGTGGGTGAGAGGTTGGGTAAACCAATCAACATTTTATGGTTACTAAGTTGAAATAGCCTAAACTAAGATACCCATATATCTTATGCCAAAGGAAGGTTGCATAAGTTGTGACTGCAGACTATGCTACATCAGGAGAAGATGGGACATCAAGGGAAAAACCATATTTACAAGAATTAGTGGCTACATTATCACCATTTTTTTAGGATGAAATCCTTCTTGCATATTATCAACTCTGAAATAAACCACCAAATTTTGATCAAGTAGTTGTGGCATAGACAAGTTGTTTGGCACACCTAGTACATATAGTGTCTTTTTAATGGAGCATTTCCTATATAGAATATTAACTAAAACATAACCTACTCCTTTGACCTTATAGATTTTATCATTAGCTATAGACATTGGTTTCCCTTTGGCTTCCAAGGAATTAAACCATTCTCTATCCATTTTCATGTGCTTGTTGGAACAAGAATCAATGTACCAAACATCACCCTTGGGTTTGGTTATGACCTTTGTCATTATCACCTTGTGTACCTGTTCAAAATTAGAATTTTATTCTTCAATTGTAACATGTCCTTTTTGCTACTTCTATTTGAAACATGGCTTGTAATGCTTCTTCTTCTGAGGTTGACAAACATTCTCACCTTGATTTGATGAATTATATTTGCAATGCTTGGTATTGTGTTTGTATTTTTCATAGGTATGGTAGTACCTCTTTTGCTTATATGGTTTCTTATATGATGATGAGAAGGATGAAGAACCTTTATGTGAAGAACCCTTTGTGGTTTCTTTTTCCTATATTTCTTCATGATGAGTGCATTGTTTGACAATTGATCCCTCAATTTGTTGGTTGCTTCTTATTGTAGCAAAATTGACAACTCTTCAACAAAATTTGTCCTATTTGACACTTGTAAGGAGGTTATGAGCACTCAAACTTAATTTAGTAAAGATCAAAGTATAATTGGAACTAATATATTTTCTTCCACTTGCTCACCCATGGCATTCAGTCTTGCCTTCAATTTTATGACTTTGCAAAGAAATGCCTCTATACTTTCTTCAACCGCCACTCTCAATATGTGGAGTTGTGATTGAAGGGTAAGAATTATGGACTAATTATTCCCTTCATAGATGGTAGTGTAGACACCAAAACAGCACCAATCTAATTATGTGACTACAAGCACTGACCTAATTGGCATACATACCCCCTAGGGCAGCCTCTAGAGGTTAAAAAGTGGTCCTAACCATTCCCAAATTAGTTTTGAAAGGTCAGAGGTCAGTTTTGCACCTTTTAAGCACTTTGATCCCTATTCATCCCACCCTGGGATGATTAGAATCCTATTCGTTCCACCTTAGGATGATTAGCAGCAATCGCTCCAGGGTGGGACGATTAGCAGGTTTGACTGGCAAAAAGTAAAACCTTGACAAATGGCAGCCCAAATCTGCCACCTAACTCTGCCTTCAAGGCATGGGATTGAGAGGGAAGGTTTCAAATCAGAGAGGCTTCAATAAAGCCTACCCTAATCATGGAGGCCTCAATCAAGGAGGCCCTAATTAGGGAGGAATCTTCTCTCCCCAAAAAATACATAATGATCCAAGTGGCGCCCTTGCATGCACATTCAAAGGAGACCCTTAGGTCTATAAAAAGGTGAGCCTCCTCACCCCAAAAATAAAAAAGAGCTGGAGCATTTGGAGCAATGAAGTGCTTCCAAACTATACCCCCATTCCTCTTTGTGCTTCCTACATCCCTAATCTCTCTCTTATGTAAGAGAGGTTATCGGGTGAACACTAGGAACACAATCTAGATCCAAAATCATCGACACAACCCCCTAGGAATTTTTAGACCCATCCCACTTGGATTGGTGTCAAAACTAGGCCCTAAACGGTGGGCGTCCCACCCCCGGGCACCCCCCAAAACTGCTACAGTCTTAATCGCCCCACCCCAGAGATATTAGAAATTGGTGCATGATTTACTTACTGTTCCTTTTGAAATATTTCCCATATGATATCCTAATGCCTTTTTTAAAGTTTTAACTCATTCTGACATGATTTGACGATCATTTTATTATTTTATGTATTAACTAGCTCGCAAGGTGCCCCTATCACATATAGGATAATATGGGTATGCTATGCAAATTTCAAGCATCTGGGCAGTCTTATAATTACATATAATTCCTAACCCATGAGTTTTATATGATTTGGATAAGCATAGGCGGGATATTGGAGAGCTAGCTTTGGAGAGGCCCCCGACGGGCAAACGAGCATAACAGGGTCGTCCGATGCCGCTTCGATGCAAAATCAGGTGATACCAATTATAGACATTGTCCTTTACATTTCCATATCATTCTGTTATTTATTTATTAGTCACATAACTGATATCCCACAAGCGCTCGCTGGAGGCCTTGGGGATTGCATGTTTTTCTAAATACGCACATGCTACGATTTATTGTCTTTCTGTGCACAGGATCTCACCACCAGGAATACTAGAGGGGCAGCAAGGAACGACAAACACACGGACACAAGTGGCAACAACTTTTAACCTGCCCACTTCGAGTGTGGGCACACGAAAGACGTTGGAAACATACCGCCCGATCTTGGAAGCACGGCTTCTTTTGGGCATCCATTAATGTAAAAAATTATATCAAATGTTCTAAGCCCTAGAGGGGGGATGTATTTTAATTAGATTAAAATCAATATCAATAAAGGAGGCCCCACTTTGTTTGCTCACATCTCATTTTTGTGTCATTTCCTTCATGCATTGCTCATCACATTCGTAGGACTTAGCATCTATATATATTTTTGTTTGCATCATATCGGTACGTCGTTTTACTATTCTGCTTTTAGTGGCGATCACAGTGGGACCCTGTCCCCTACTGTTAGGATCAAGTTTCTGATCCAAATTTTATGGTTTTTCTTTGCAGGTGTTACTCATTCAGGCACTGGACTGCTACCCGTGCCACCTCGAGACGAATACGTAATCGTTCCACCCTATGACGAGTGCAGACCTGCTATTCATCCCACCCCAGGACAATTAGAGCTCTGTGCATTTTTTGAGCAGAAACTCAGAGGCATCTGGTTTAGACGGAGATGAGGTAGGCCTTCTGAATATCCTTTGTGTTTTTCTACTTTCTGTTTCTGTAATTTTTTGTTTTCTTTGCTTTATTTTTAGACACTTGCATAGAAAGGTTAAGTAGTTTGTTTTCCTTTCTTGCAATAAAGAAAAAAAAAACATAGATTAAATTAAATGGAAGGAACTTGATTAGGAATGCATTTTTCTCTGGTTTGCTTGCATGATACTTGCACAAATGGCAAGTCCTCATTATAGGTTTTAGTTCTAGTTAGATTTTGTAATTTCCTTTTTGCTACTAATTGTCTCTGAAAGATAAAACGTACTTTAAAGCATTGCATTAATGAAAATTATCTTTTACTGTATGTTTTCTTTCTTTACACAATTAAAAGCAACCACACACACCACCTAATAAAATTAACATCAAGGAGTTGGTATTAATACCTCAACACTTCATCAAGACCAACGGTGGGTTCATCACCACCTTGGCTTGGATTTTGCATACATATACCCTGATCGCGACTATTGCTAGACATAAATCCTGATGAAAGCTGACCAAGTGTAGCAGGGGTGATTCCCCGTGCATGAGGATAAGTCTTCTAAGGTAGGTGTCAAAAATAGAGTGATCCCCCTTCCGTATCGCCTATGTTCCACTTACTGTTCTGCTCTCGCGTACCAATAGTTTCCCTCACGTAAGGTCGGGTATATTGAGAGGTTCAGTATAATGGCCTGGCAATGGTATATTGAAGGGGCGGCCATTTTGGAGATACAAGAGCCCTCATTATGCATGTATAAAAAAGTTTTCTTTACAATATTTACATAACAAAAATCAAACACACTAAACCAGATCTAGGACACACATTTAATATGTAAACAAGATAATCATTTCTTTGTTTGTGTGGTCCCCTTTTGTTTGGTATAGCATAAAAATTGTAAAGGAGATAAAAATATACATATCTTTTTAGAAAAACCACCACCATGGTGTATACCCATAGCCAAGCCCAATCATGGGCAGAAGCTATGAAAAGTATGCAAGGAGGCACAAGTTACCTTCGTTATAGCCCTAAGGACTTGGTTATACCACCTTGGAAGCCTGACCCATAACATAGTCCACACTATACCACTATAAAATAGGACTATAGAGGCACCCCTTTGAGGGGCACTCCCGTTCAACACAGACCCTCTCAGGAGGAGTACACACATGGGAAGGCCCCTTTAGACACTCATTATAAGTGGCCACTGTGTGATGAAGCGCTAGAGCAGCATAGGGTTCATAAAGAGGGCCCACATGATTATATCATTCCTCCTCAACCCCTCATTACTGTTAGAACTAATAGGCCAAATATAGAGTGCAAGGCTCTTCAGATAGGGCGATCCAACTCCACCCGTCCCTTTCACATGTACGAAAGGGAGCACGAGGAAAACTAGTATATTCCTCAAGAGCAATACACTACACAAGGGCAGTGCGCCTCCGCACCTGCTGATTATCAAGATCACCTATTAAGGCTAGAGCCTCGGGTGAATGCTACTAACCTCGACAGAGGAAAGCGACCCATAGAGATCTCGGATCACCACGACCGAGATAGATATGTAGGGGAGGCATCTAGGCCTCCTAGACCTAGGACGACAGAACAAATCGACTTGGCATTTGCCAAACATGCCACCGGCCAAGCACAAATCACGCAACTTAGGTAAGATCAGCAGTAGTTAGAACAACTATATCATATTAACAAAGAGCGCATTCGGCGCCAGATAGATGAGTTGTTCCAGAACACTATACATGAGAGGATTCCAACCCCTCGCACGCATAGGATAGAAATTTATGAGAGGCACAACCCCTTAGTATGAGACAGGTCTCCATGACCTTATCAAGCATTGCCTCTAAGACCTCCTAGACCTGAGCGAGATGCCACTCCTAGAACCAATGATGGGCGCCTTCCTCGGGCACCCGTCCATGTTTATAGGTCACGCCCAAAAACTCCTCAAGAGGCCTATGAGGAATTTGAGTGAGAAGAAGAGCAGGCTGAAATGCCCTACCAAGGCAGGGGGCGCTATCCGGTTACCCCTCCATAGGCCTCAAGTTCCTCGTAATTCACAATAGGAACAAACCAAAGAAGAGGAAATCAAATCCTCTTATGCATACAAAGCACTGCTGGAGCACTTAGAGTCTATGAATACTAAGACTTCAGGGCCCCAAAAGCCCACCTTACGCCAGCTCCACAGTCACCCTGTGCATCCTTCATTTCCGGCACCCCCATACCCTGACCACTTCAAAGTGCCTCAATTGGCAATTTTTAGAGGGGATGAGGATGCCCAAGAGCATGTAACAAGGTTCCTGATTCAATACTTTGGCATTCAGGACAATTATGCATTGCTTCTGAGAACGTTTATAACCACGTTTGCAGGCCCTACCTCGGATTGGTTTACCCAGTTGTCGAAGCATAGCATCAATAATCTAGACCAGCTAGTGGACGCGTTCCTTGAACGTTTTGCCTTCAACACCAAGAATAAGGCATCCTTAAGTGACCTAGTTGGCCTTAAGCAGTATGATGATGAGACCATGGCTGCTTATGGGAATCGGTGGAGGACATTGCTTTCAAAGCTACCTTACCTCCCTCCCATGGCCGAAATGACTCAAATGTTTTCAAAGAGTTTCTTAAGGTCGATCTCCATGCTATTGCAGCTGCAAAAAATATGCCACCCTCGAAGAAGCCCTGGTGCAAGCCAGGATAATTGAGGAGAACAAAATTCAAGATGGCGAGATTGCCAAGCCACACAAGAAAGAGTGGCCCAAAATGCTAAAACTGGGCCCACGCAACCGAAACCCGCCATGGTCAATCAGGTTGCCATAACTATACCAAAGCCTGCACAAACGACATAGCCCCCAAAGGCTAATTATCAAGCAGTTCCTCTTGATAACTATGAAAAGGAAAATCATAAACAAGAGCAAAATCAGTAGTGTCACCCTAGGCGACAATTCACACAATTCACGGAGTCTAGAGACTCCTTGTTTGACCTCTTGTTCATGGCAAACCTAATAAACTTGTCGGAAAGTCGACCCATAGACCCCAACACGTCAAAACCCAAGGGCTATAGGGAAGACTTATATTGTAGATTTCATCGGCATAAAGGACACGAAATCTCCACTTGTTGAAAATTCGAACACCTAGTGCAGGACTTGATAGACAATAAAACGCTTGCGGTAGATAGTCCCATAGCATTGAGCAACCAACAGATGGAGGTCTTCAAAGACCCCCTGCCTGCCCATGATGCGCAAGCAAAGACTTTACAAGTGAACGAGATAACACAAAATTGCCCATGCAGGGATACGTAGAGTTGATAAGCATCATGACACGGAACAAAAGATACCCAAACACGGCTGCACCCACTGTAGCTACAGGGGATGTTTCATTAACGTTACAACCTCCACAACACCCTACGCAACCTCCCTCGCCTAGACCAGTGGCCACAATTTGAACTAAACTTACTCAAAGTTTAAGGACCATGTCGGCTAGGCTCTCCATTTATGAGCTCATCCAACAATCACCGCCCCATCGAGAGGCTCTGATGGAGATACTCAAAGCCATTAAGCTACAACCCCATGAAGTCAATTCTTTCAAAAATTTCATGGGACATGTGAGACAATGCATAGAACCAGTCATAACCTTCAGGGAAGATGAACTGAAACTGGTGACTAGTGATATGGTGGATCCACCCCTGCATGTCATTGCACGGGTCAACGGGATTCCATTCAAGAGGGTGTTGTTGGACACTGGCTCGTCCAACAACATAATCACGACAATGGTATTAAAACACCTTAAGCTACTAGGATCCCACATTGTGGCATCCACTTACACTCTTCGAGCATTCAACGATGCGTTATGCTCGACGGTTGGCACAATTGTCCTGCCCATCCAAGTAGGACAAAATACCATTCCTACGTTGTGTCACATCCTTGAGGGTGATATGGCCTACAATATCTTGCTAGGCCGGCCTTGGATCAGGAACATGAAGTGTGTCCTTTCGATAGCCCATCAATACCTCAAATACACATACTAATGGCAAGTACATGTAGTCCCAGCAGACTTAAAGCCCTTTAAGTTTTGTAATGCGATGCAGATGATGCCACAATCGACCCTCCCATTGACACATTTGGACTTTCAATTGAATCCGTCCACACAGGGTCCGATTCCACCTACATCCTCACTGTTGAGTCCCTCAACTCACCAACCTGGCCCATCTTCGTCATCTATTCCTTCACCAACGATGCCACCTATGGTGGCCACACCGAAGGACAAAGGGAATAAGCCCCTAGAGAAGGTACCACCATTAGTCTCAACCATCTCTACCGAAGAGGTGCCTAGCCAAATGGAAGTCGAGACACCTGGTTCACCCAACATGGAGTGGACTCAGAGAGAACTCTCATTCCCTCCCCCTCAACCATTGATGATTACCATTGAGATGGCCAATACGGGCCTGGGGGAGTACCTAGTGAGAAACGTTGTGGCAACACCCGCACTTGAATCCATGCAATACATGGGGAGACCTCGCCTCCCCATCGACACTATCATCCCTTTAGGCTACCCACCAAATCAGACCAATTTTGTATAAGGGGACCTCGAGAACGGCATTGAACCATACCTACAATAATAAGAGGACGAAGAGCCATTTGCTAAGAATTTTGACTATCTGTCCAACCCGGACTTCGCCTTGAAATACCTAGACCAATGTAATTGGCATAGATATGGATTGGGCAGATACGAACAAGGAATGCACATTCTTTGTCAACCGAGATACCAAATGCAATATGATAAATCAAGAGTAGGGTTCAACCACCCTTTGCCCCTCGACATCTTGGTAGAAACAATGCAAGACCTAGTTCTAGGCAACAGGGATGGGCTGGCACAAGATCCATATGCCAATCCCAACACAACATACACATTGGATAATTATCTCTCATTATTAATAACAAACCTTGTTGACCTCAGCAACCCCTCCCCTTTGATTGAGGAATGGGACATTTCAAGAAGTAACCTCCAAGAGGGATATGAACAAGATCAAGGGAGGTCTTCTGAATATGAGTCAGATTATGAGGTAGCACCTTGGAACCCTTTTGAGTCCGATAGAAATCACTCACAGGTGACACCCATTGACGACTATCAGGAGAACTTCATGGCAATGTTCCCCTTTAATGTTTCGATCGGGCAATTGCTACCTCTAGAGAATCCATCCCTCTTGCATAGAGCGAAACAACTCATAAGGGACAAAATCAACTTGCTCAAACAAAACGAGCCTCCCATGCCGGCCATAAGGTCAAGTGATCCACCAGAGGAATAATATCAAAATATCTTCTTCAACATCGACTACCTGCATGCTAGATTTTTGGTTTTCGTAGAGAGTGAGGATAGTGATCAAGAAACGCCTAGTGGGAGGCTATACCAACCAGAGGGGCACATAGTTGTCAGAGCCAATGAAGGCCTATGGATCTTTGATAGTGACTATGAGGATGAGACTGAGATGGCATATCTCAACCATATGAGGCAACATTAAATACCCCATAGACATCGATGATATGTTTGAACATCTAAATATGGGACCAAGGCATAGGTGGCATTTAAACCAAGTACAGTTAAACCAAGTGCTTCATCCACCACTTCGGGCACACAGGGAGCACCTCCCACCTAGATACCCTATAGGGCCATCAGTGCCAAAGGCAGACCCTGTCCTTCTATCCGCACATAGGACCGATCCTTTTGTGCCAGTACCCACAAAGCCAGATTCAGGGTACAAGGATCACCAAGGATGTCTGAATCAACACCCATGCGGTAATGGAGACCAAATTCATTCTATCAACATGATCTCCATTGATTTAACTGCCCCCATCTGCAATCCAACATGACCATTGTATCTATACCTAGATGCCATAGACTGG
The DNA here is from genome assembly GCA_028583015.1 of Wollemia nobilis. Taxonomy (NCBI): domain Eukaryota; kingdom Viridiplantae; phylum Streptophyta; class Pinopsida; order Araucariales; family Araucariaceae; genus Wollemia; species Wollemia nobilis. The sequence goes on along the minus strand of JAQPPZ010000569.1, from coordinate 3,114,677 downwards.
GATCGCGCTGACTCACCACCATCCCCATTAGAGTACTAGCCTTACGGTGAGATGTTTCATTTCACCCCAGGACAGACTCAGGATATCTTCCATGTTGAAGAGGAACCTGATGTTCCCAACGCAAATCTAAATTCAACAAATGATATCCACCTGATCCCAACTCCACACCAGTTGGAGGATGGATCCCACATGTCAGTCGAACAAACGATTGACGTAGACATCGGTTATGATCCAATGAATCTGCAAATCATCAAGCTGGGGGTAAGTCTATCCCCCTAATAGCAAGTCGATTACATTGCCCTTCTCAAAGATAAGAAGGAGGTTTTTGCATGGTCCTACAAAGACATGCCAGGGCTAGACCCGCAGCTAGTCACGCATAATCTAACACTTGATCCGATAGTCAAGCCAGTCAAGAAAAAGCTACGTAAGATGCACCCAACAGTGGCCTTAATGGTCAAATACAAGCTACAAAATCTATTGGATGCATAGTTTGTCATCTACGTAGATTGCCCACCATGGTTGTCCAACATTGTACCCGTCAAAAATCCTGACGGGAAGATTCGCATATGCACCAATTTTTGATATTTAAACAAAGCAAGTCCCAAGGAAGATTTCCCCTTACCTAGAATTGATGCATTGGTAGACGCTACAGCAGGCCATGAAATGTTTTCCCTCATGGATGGTTTCTCGAGATACAACCAGATTCATATCAATCTCGATGATCAACTAAAAATGACATTCATAACATCTTGGGGGACATTTTGTTATAAGGTCATGCCCTTTGGCCTTAAAAACGCTGGCGCCACCTACCAACGCGGTATGACATACATCTTCCATGATCACATGCATAAAAATTTGGAAGATTATATGGATGATTTGTTGGCCAAATCTCTTTTGCACCAAAATCATCTCGATGACTTACGCAAGATCCTTGATCACCTCATCGAACACAAGGTTAGGCTAAACCCCAAGAAGTGCGTATTTGGTGTCACATCTAGAAAACTCTTGGGTTTTGTAGTCTCAAAATGAGGCATCGAGGTAGATCCAAATAAATTCAAGGCAATCCTTGAAATGCTTCCCCCAACCACCATCAGGCAGCTCAGAAGCTTGCAGGGGTAAGGTCGCGTCGATCAAGCGCTTCATAGCGCAATTATCTAACAAGTGTCGACCCATGAATAAATTATTACACAAGGGGGTAGCATTTCATTGGGATGACGAGTGCCAGTCAGCCTTCGATGACATCAAACAATACTTGGCTTCGCCACCAGTATTGGCACCACCTAGACTAGGAGTGTCGTTCTATTTATACATCTCAGCTATTGAGGTGGCACTGGGTGCCATGCTAGCCCAAAAAAATGAATTACATAAAGAACAAGCTAATTATTATCTTAGCCACACCATGGTCAGTTATGAACTTAACTATGCATACGTTGAGAGGCTATGCTTGGCGGTGGTATTTACCACCAAAAAGCTATGCCATTACATGTTGAGCAATACGACATATGTTGTGTCTAAGGAGAATCCATTCCGGTACATGATGAGTCATACTTATCACAGTAGTCGCACGGCGAAATGGATCATGTTGTTGATAGAGTTTGACATTGAATTCATTGGACAAAAGTCCATCAAAGTTCAAGTCATCGTCGATCAACTAGCAGAGGCTCCTCTCGAAGACGATTAGCCTCTGACCATAGAGCTGCCCGATGATGGGGTCTTCCATTTCTCATAATCACTAGATTCTGATGAGCCCGAGTCACAGGCTGACATAACCTTATTTTTCGATGGTTCTAAATGTGAGCAAAGGGGTGGCACGAGAATCATGTTTTTCACACCGCAAGGGGCTCCAATGCCTTTATCATTTAAACTTGATTTCCTGTACACCAATAACAATGCTGAATACGAAGCCTTGCTCATAGGTCTTCAGACAACCATCACCATGAACATCAAACGCTTGAATATATTTGGTGATTCGTTGTTAATTTTCAACCAAGTGAAAGGGATATTCCAATGCAAATGCCTAGTTTTGCAGGCCTACAAAGCCCTTGTGGATAAATTCTTGGCAAAGCTTGAATGGTACGACATCGAGGCACTCCCTTGATCATCGAATCATTTTACAAAAACTATGGCCTCCTTGGGGTCACTAATCCCGTAAGACATTTCCCCTGCATCATCAGGTTGTCACACGTTTATCATAACGGCCATAGAGTACTTCACTAAGTGGGTGGAAGCAATTTTGCTTACCTCTACGACTAGGCCCCGCATTGCGGAGTTCATTTTACATAACATCATATGTCGTTTTGGTATTCCATCCAATATTATCTTAGATAATGGGACGTCATTTAAGAACAAAGATGTGCGTGCTTTGACAACAAAGTACAAAATTCAACACAATTTTTCGACACCTTATTATCCACAAAAAAATGGGCAAGCAGAGGCATCAAACAAAATGCTAGTTACCATCCTTAAAAATACAGTCACAGATAGTCATAAGGATTGGCACATCCAAATACCACTTGCCCTATGGGCTTATCGCACTAGCATTTGGACGCCCACTAGGGCAACTCCATTTTCACTAGTGTATGGCTTCGAGGCAGTCATGCCTCTCGAGTTGGAAATACCCTCCCTGTGCATATCAATGCAAGAGTTCATCGATGATGACACGACATAGCAGGCCCGGTTAGACCAGCTTATGTTACTCGACAAACGATGCGTCAATGCTCTCGAGCATTTACATATCTATCAAGAGTGACTTAAGAAAACATACAACATGAAAGTTCACCTGAGGGACTTTCAGGTCGGTGACCTGGTCTTAAAATAGAACCATCAAAATTCTAACTTTTCGCCCCATTTAAGGGACAAATTCATGGCAAATTGGTTAGGTCCTTATGTAATCGACAGTAAAATAGGACCTGGAACATACCGACTCACCTCTCTTGAAGCAATCAAGAAACTAGAACCCTTGAACATCAGTCATTTGAGGCCATTCAAAATTTAGAGAGCCATGGCCCACTCCAAAAGCCCCAAGGGTTCTTGCCACCGCTTGGTCACCCAAAACGCCCCAAAGGTATCCATAATCCCTTTGGTCAAACCAAAATCTCCAAGGGTTCCCACAATCGCTTGGTCAACCAAAAACACCCCAAAGGTATCTATAATCCCTTTGGTCAAACCAAAAGCTCCAAGGGTTCTCGCCACCGCTTGGTCACCCAAAACACCCCAAAGGTATCCATAATCCCTTTGGTCAAACCAAAAGCTCCAAGGGTTCCCACAATCGCTTGGTCAACCAAAAACACCCCAAAGGTATCTATAATCCCTTTGGTCAAACCAAAAGCTCCAAGGGTTCTCGCCATCGCTTGGTCACCCAAAATGCCCCAAAGGTATCCATAATCTCTTTGGTCAAACCAAAAGCTCCAAGGGTTCCCACAATATCTTAGTCAACCAAAAACACCCCAAAGGTATCAATAATCCCTTTGGTCAAACCAAAAGCTCCAAGGATTCCCGTAATCGCTTGGTCAACCTAAAACATCCCAAAGGTATCTATAATCCCTTTGGTCAAACCAAAATCCCCAAGGGTTCTCGCCACCGCTTGGTCACCCAAAATGCCCCAAAGGTATCCATAATCTCTTTGGTCAAACCAAAATCTCCAAGGGTTCCCACAATCGCTTGGTCAACCAAAAACACCCCAAAGGTATCTATAATCCCTTTGGTCAAACCAAAAGCTCCAAGGGTTCTCATAATCGCTTGGTCAACCAAAAACACCCCAAAGGTATCTATAATCCCTTTGGTCAAACCAAAAGCTCCAAGGGTTCCCACAATCACTTGGTCAACCAAAAATGCCCCAAAGGTATCTATAATCCCTTTGGTCAAACCAAAAGCTCCAAGGATTCTCGCCACCGCTTGGTCACCCAAAATGCCCCAAAGGTATCTATAATCCCTTTGGTCAAAACCTCCAAGGATCCGTAAGAATCACTTGGTCCACACCCATTCGGGTTAAACCGTCCATAACGAATATTCAAAAACAACAGAAAATAAAAAATAACAAAAAAAATTGCATCTCACTTTCATGCATAATATTAAAAATCAAAACACAAAAAAAAAAAACTGCATTAGGCATCGCATACATACATTGCATATTTGCTGGTCATAATGTCAAACGCACCATAGACTGTAATTACTCGACAATTCCATAATTTTCCACATTTGTCCATTTTGTAAATGATCCAACAAGAATAACGTCATTCACATTTTTGTCATATCATAGTCAGATGTGTTCTAATGTCTTTAGGGTTTTTGTCATTCAGTTGTCTTTAGATTTCTAGCCAAATGTTGTACAAAGTCAGACCGATCTTTACAAGGTAGAGTTTTACTTGGATCATGCCTTGTTACATAGCATCCCAACACAAGCTTAAAACACATAAAAATTCTCAAGTTGTGTGAACGAAATACGAAACCTGCAAAGTGGTCCAAGATACCATACAATGAAAACGTTATCTCACTCATCCCCCTGTGCGAATGACCCCAAGAATGCTGAGAATTAGCAAAAGGACAAAAAACCTTCCTTCAATTCCCCAAAATAAATAGTGGTTTTTACCACTACAAATAATTCCAACTCCAAACATGAATATCAAAAGTGCACAAATCAAAAAGCACAAGAAATAGCGATTCTAATAACTGCTCAAAATCCCAAGATCAAACAAAATAAATAGTGATTATCATCACTACTGAGCAAATATACCATTAAAAGAGAGGAAGTAACTATTGAATCCCTCGAATTCTCAGCATTCGAAAGGTCATGAGGTGATCCTCAGTCCCGGTTTGGTGGATAGCCTACTGGTCACTGGTGGCAAACCTCCTGCATGACGATATATCTATCGCATTAGTTGTTGGGCATATGTACAGATCAATGTTTGCATGTGGATGAGCTAGCTTATGGTACCCTAGATTGTGTCATAGATTAATCCTACTAAATGCAACAAAAGGAGTTAGTGGAGCTAATTAGGTGATCCTTAGTACAGGTTTTGTGGACAGCCTACCTGGCACTGACGGTATCCTTACGAATACCACATAAACAAACTCAATCGCACACACAGGGATGTGAAATAACTTGGTCAAACTCAAGTCTGATTCGTACCTTGTTTGAAAGTCTTATAAGATAATGTACAGTCTTGACTAGTTAGTTAAAGCATCTAAGTCTCAAAAAAACCTTAACTACATTCTAAAACAATTGTTGTGCATTTCATTACTTACATCACCATCAGAAAATACAAAACAAAAATTACAAATGCAAAGTTATTCCATAAAGCAATCACATAGTACAGAAAGTCAGTAAATCCTGTATAGTCTATGGTGCCACCGCCTATATACCAACAAATCATTCCATCCATTCCATATTTGCATACATCTATATCATATAGTTAAAATCATCTACAGTCATAATAGCATATGCATACATTAACATAAACAAATGTGCATAAAGAACAATAAACCATGACAAGTATATGATCAAACCAAAAGAGTCATGTATATATATCAAGTCAAAATACCCTCAAGCTACAATAAGAAGGTCCTATGACCTCACAAAAACCAAAAACTCAAAATCTCCAAAGCCTAGGGAGTCAGCCACCATGATCACGCAAGATCGGTGTGACTGGAACTATCCCTAGTAGTATGGGTCCTATGGGACCTCTCAGGGCGGTTGCTGCCAGCCCTCGCACCCTGCCCACCAACACTACCCTCACCTAGCCGCCTACGACAAGATGATACAGACTGCTCAGTCTCACTGCCTCTCGTACGACATGACGAACCCCCTCCATCAAGCACAAGAAAATGTCCACCGAGGCGGACAACCTCTGTCTCTAAATTTATCCGATACCAACCCCACTCCATATCTCATTGGCGATACACAGCCAATGCACTATCCCGCTGTGCCAACTGAGTCCGTAGGAGATCCCTCTCCTGCGTTACCTCCACCAAAGCATCTCTATGCTCCTCCCATCTTCGTAGGAGACCCTCCAATCGTACTATCCCAGCACGAAGCCTAGCCTCCACATACCCTGAGATAGCCTGAGGCATGGGCACCTCCGGGATGGCCTGCTGCTCTGGCACCCACTGCTCTTGGACATCCTATACATTTGGCTGCTCTGAAACCCCCAAATCGTCTCCATCACCGGTGAAGTCATCAACCTCCACCATGTCAACATCATCAAGCGGAGCCCCCCAACCCTCCACCGGTGCCTCTGCACCCCCACCTCCTGCTGTTGCAGTATCCATGCCTCCTAGAGGCCCCTCACTCTGCCATCGCCGCATAATCCACCACCGGTCATACTCTACAGTCACTCTGACATCGTCCACGTCGGGTACATCAATAACTGCATCGAACCCCTTGCCCAACTGCTCAATGGTAGGCCAGACTAGAGTCTTCTCGTCACCGTGACGTTGATAGATCAAGGGATCACCAGGAAATCCCTAGCGCACCCCAAATTGTCGTGTCACCCGGATATATGGGAAGTACTCCTACTCTATCCTGTGCTACCCAATCAACCATCTACCCCTACACACACGCCGAAGCCACTCTCCAGCCTCAGGCCAGGTTGGGAAATCTCGATATGGCTGCCAGAACACCTGCCCTAGCACTAGACGAGAGAAGGCATCAGTATAGTGACCTACATCACTTGCCCACCGTTGACTCTGTCCATGCTCCTCTGACCTCCGCCATAAATTGGCATATCCAATTTCTCGATCTACCATCTCACCTCGGGTGATCCAAGGCAAACCCTGTGGCCGCTCTGCAGCTATGTGCTGCCACCCCCAGCACTGCAAGAGATAGTTGCACCTGATCCCCTTCCGCTTTTGGCAGTGGACCTCATACAGCTTGTCGTACAACTGCGCCAATAACGTCTGACTCCATCTCATAATAAGTGGAGCTGATGTAGGACACCCCACCAATGTGAAAATCAACTCAAGCAAGTTCCAAGGGAACCTCGCACCTGAGGAGTCAGGAAGTAACATATTGGAGATGAGGGTCATGATCAAAGCATGCCTCACCCCTAATATGCCCTTCTTCAGCCACCACTGCACCAGAATACCGCCTTTTTAGCAGTCGGCCTCAAAGTAAATAAAGTTCCTCTATTAGTTTTTCAACTTGATATACGAAAAAAATCAAACCAACACACACAAAAAAATAGGTTTTTAAAACCTTAAAAACAAAATAAAGCGAACAAACATTTTATATGTGAGTTTTAAACTTCATATAAAACACGCACGAATAACAAGCAAAGAGAAGGAACATCATACCAGTCTCGCCTCGGCTCCTCCACTCGAAGATCCGTTTCTTGCACTCATGATGTCCGTGAAATTTCAGCATCTCTCCGCTGCGCACACTCGCACTCCTCCTCACTGCTCCAAATCGCCAAGAAAAAAATATTGCAAATGAGCCCAAAACCTAGTTTTGTTCCTTCTATAGGTTGTTAGGCCTGTAATCGTTCCACCCTGGGATGAATGCTCTAGTTAGTGCTTGTTTCAACCTGGGACGATTAAAAATTTGGTATGTGTCCCACCCTGGGACAATTACAGAGCAAGAAATAAAGCAACAAAAATTGCATCCAAAAAATACACCAAAAACAACAATAAATCTGTCAGACAAAGGTGCCTTTGCACCTGACATTCATGTCATGAAAAACCGTCGTTGAGGTCACAAATACTCACTATCCTACTCCCTAAGAAGGCTAGCATAGATGAACCGCTCCATGGGAAAGAGGATTTTCAATAATTTCTACCCCAATAGGCGTCAAAAAAAGGGCCAAAACCCACCAAAAATAGGTCTGATGGTTGGAAAACTGCAATAAGCATTCAACAAAAAAAACTTAAGGCACCCTTACAAATGTCATCTTGGGTCAAGCGACTCATCGCTTTTCTCATTTTTGGTCATTACCTCATCGATTCGTCGCTTGAGGGGGTAGTCACACTTAGTCACCAATCAACAAATACACACCCAATCAAGGAAATGGCATGCATTCAAAGAATCATTGACAAAGACAATCACACTCCTGCTTGGGGCAGCAAACAAGCAATAATCACAAGCTAAACAAACACTTGGCATTCTGAAAGCATAAATAAAAGGTTCCTCAGACAAAAGGTTTTGTCCTTTGCCTATTCATGTCTGAACAATGTCCAAGATCAAGTACACCTCACTAAAAAAATTACACTTGAGTTCAGCTCCTTAGCTCGTCAGAAGCAAGGATTCAAGAATGCGTGCCCTTTCAATACTTGGGGCATCAAAAGTTGGTTAGGTTACTGAGAAACCCCAATCATTAAGTTCTTTGGTCATCTATTTTTGCTTGACACTGTGCCACACACAATGCATCCCAAAAAGGGGCATCTGTAGACACCAAAACAAAGATCAATCTGATTATGTGACTACAAGCACTAACCGAATTGGCATACATACCCCCTAGGGCAGCCTCCAGAGGTTAAACAGTGGTCCTAACCACTCCCAAATCAGTTTTGGAAGGTCAGAGGTTAGTTTTACACCTTTTAAGCACTTTTCTCCCTATTCGTCCCACTGTGGGACGAATAGAATCCTATTCATCCCACCCCGGGACGATTAGCAACAATCACTCCAGGGTGGGACGATTAGCAAGTTTGACTGGAAAAAAGTCAAACCTTGACAAATGGCAGCCCAAATCCACCACCTAACTCCGCATTCAAGGCATGGGATTGCGAGGGAAGGTTTCAAATCAGAGAGGCTTCAATAAAGCCTACCCTGATCATGGAGGCCTCAATCAAAGAGGCCCTAATCAGGGAGGAATCTTCTCTCCCCCAAAAATACATAATGATCCAAGTGGTGCCCTTGCATGCGCATTCAAAGGAGACCCTTAGGTCTATAAAAATATGAGCCTCCTCACCCCAAAAATAAAAAATATCTGGAGCATTTGGAGCAATGAAGTGCTGCCAAACTATACCCCCATTCCTCTTTGTGCTTCCTACATCCCTAATCTCTCTCTTCTGGAAGAGAGGTTATCGGGTGAACACTAGGAACGCAATCCAGATCCAAAGACCCAAGCAATCAGCCACAATCCCACACCAAACTCGTTGAAACAACCCCCTAGGAAGTTTTGGACCCATCCCACTTGGATTGGTGTCAAAACTAGGCCCTAAACGGTGGGCATCCCACCCCCGAGCGCCCCCAAACTGCTATAGTCCTAATCGCCCCACCCCGGAGTGATTAGAAATTTGTGCATGATTTCCTTATTGTTCCTTTTGCAATATGTCCCATATGATATCCTAATGCCTCTGTTAAAGTTTTAACTCATTCTGACATGATTTGATGATCGTTTTATTATTTTATGTATTAACTAGCTTGTAGGGCGCCTCTGTCACATACATGAGAATCTGGGTAGGATATGCAAATTTTGAGCATCTGGGTAGTCTTAGAATTACATATAATGCCTAACTCGTGAGTTTCAGGTGATTTGGATAAGCATAGGCGGGACATTGGAGTGCTCGCTTTGGAGAGGCCCCCGATGGGCAAACGAGCATAACGGGGCCATCCGACGCCGCTTCAATGCAAAATTAGGTGATACCAATTCTATACGTTTTCCTTTACATTTCCATATCATTATATAATCAATTTATTAGTCGCATCACTGATATCCCACAAGCGCCCACTGGAGGCCTTGGGGATTGCATATTTTTCTAGATATGCACATGCTATTAACGATTTGTTGTCATTATGTGCACTAGATCTCGCTGCCGGGAATACTAGAGGGGTAGTAAGGAACGACGAACACACGAACACAAGCGACGGCGACTTTTAGCCTACTCACTTCGAGTGTGGGCACACGGAAGAAGCTGGAAGCGTACCATCCGATATTGGAAGCGCGGCTTCTTTCGGGAATCCATTAATGTAACAAATTATATCAAATGTTCTGAGCCCTAGAGGGGGGATGTATTGTAATCATATTAAAAGCAATATCAATAAATGAGGCCCCGCTTTGTTTGCTCACATCTCGTTTCTACATCATTTCCTTCATGCATTGCTCATCGCATTCGTAGGACTTAGCATCTATATCTATTTTTGTTTGCATCATATCGGTACGCCATTTTACTATTCTGATTTTAGTTAGTGTGTCCCATGCTTGCTTGGAGGTCTATGTTTCACAAAGATATGGTTAGATCACATTAACTATAGCAAGTATAATGAGCATCAATGTTGTTGCATCAACATCATCATATTATTTTGCTTGGTTCAAGTCTTGAGGTGTCGTACTTTTTTTAGTCACAATATCCTATAGATAATCCACTATCAATATGGTTCTCATATTTTTCTTCCATGGTCCAAATTTGGGACCTTTCAGGAGCTATGAATCTATAAGAAAGAATTTTTGTGTGGACATGGTAAGTGTTATTTATTGCTCCAAATGGTCCCCTTTCAATATATCGCTATTCTAATATACCAAACCTTTCTATATACCCGTCCTTATGATATACTCATTGGTACATGGAAGAAGCTATCCTCTTGATATATGTGTTCATTCATGAGAGAGACCTTGAAGTATGTGAAAGAGTCTAATATGTGATACTTGGATAGCATGAAAAAGAATTCATCCTCTTTGTGAAACCTACTTAAAAAGACCTCATACTAGTGCACAATTTCCTTGATATACTTGGATAGTCTTAATTTCAGTGTTTATGTTGAGCAAAAGTGGCAAATAGGATGAACGATGGAGTCAGTAAAATAATTTGGTTTTTCCTCATTAATCCCCAATGATTTATAGTAATAGACCTCAAACGTTTGGTCATACGTGAGAGACCCTGAGGTATGTGAAAGAGGCTAATACATGATACTTGGATAGCACAAAAAGGAATTCATCCTATCTATGAAACCTACTTAAAAAGACCTCATACTAGGGCACAATTTCCTTGATATACTTGGATAGTCTTAATTTCAATGTTTATATCGAACAACAGTGGAAAATAGGATGAATTATGGAGTGAGTAAAATAAATTGGGTTATCCTCATTAATCCCCAATGATTTATAGGGATAGACTTCAAATGTTTTCGCAACTAATTTAGGTATTAAGTGCAGTAGTGTTGGTCAGAGATCTTCCTTAGGTATGAAATGGTCTATTCATGTGCCCTAGACCCGGCCAACATTGAAAGGTCGAGAGGAAGAAATGCCTCCCGTGCCAATATCCAGAGATGGGTTGGTTCCCTTGCTATTCTATCTAGGGGATTTAAATATTAAGGAACTACAAAGAAATGGAAATTATTGAAAGGGATGGAAAATATGGCCATAGGCTAGATATAACAGGGGTGATGAAGTAATAGAACGATAACTCTACTGTATGTCGGATCAAATAGCACTCAATACAAACAACTAATAGAAATTAAAACTAGACATCTAACATGCATAATCTCCAAGGCTACTCTAGGGTTCACATTTTATTAGAAGTTAAATCCATATTAAAGTATTCAAGCCTACAGATAAATCAAAGAATTTAACAGAAGATAAATAATAGAAGATATACACACAAAATAGAAGTCCAAAGTTAGAGCCAGATATTAGTTGTATTGATACCAAAATTCGAGTTACATCAAGCTTCTAGCAAACATCCATTATTTTATAATAAAATAACAGGCTTATATAGAGAATTATACCGCTTGAATATTCAATGCACACCTAGAAAACTCAACGGTGGCAACCAAGATAAGATTTTGCAAGGAAAAAATTTATGAAATAGTAGGTGAGTTAGGATCGGAACGGATGACTCACTAAAAATAGTTGCACCCCTTCAATGCTCTAACAGGTTCATCTGGTGGCGCCATCTCCTTGCTTGCTGGAACCGCCCTGGCGAAAGATAGGATTCCTCATCTCCAAAACATCAATCTCGAAAGCTTCCCAGATAGACTTTGATTTGATGTATAAGGATGCACCTGGACCGGAAGATGAGAAGTGCTCGAGCTTTCGAAAAATGCAGCTGAACCACTTGATACCTTGAAAACCATGCAGTAGTTGAAAAAGTAAAAGGACAAAGAGTAGATAACTTGTCCCACACCTGCCCAACGCTAAAAAATGAAGCGCAATTACCTGGCATTATGGAGATAGCACTGGCATTGAAAATTCAATGACCAAAGCGCATAGGAATGTAGTGCAAATACCTTCCACTAGAAAAGTAGAGTGCAACACCTTGATACCTCAGAAACAATGTTGGGTTTTGACAAGTCAAAAGGCATTGCGATCAACCTTGGTGCAAATATGTTTGGAGCTCAGAGAACTGAGCGCAACAACCTTGCGCTTGGAAAACTGAACGCGAGCGCCTCTAGCAGCACTTAGTCATTTTGCATTGAAACTTGGTATTGCATGTTGACTGGTCAACATGTTGTGTGCTCCTTAGGCAGAGCGCAAAGGCACTACACTGGATGTTGTTGCACTTTGACTAGTCAATATGTCTTGTGCTGCTCAGGTAGAGCGTAAAGAATTTGCGCTAGTTGTTGCTGTGCTTTGACTTAGCCTGGCCAAAAAAGGAACTTGCACTTGGGGTTTGCTGCATTCTGGTTTGAAACTGGTCTGCACTCTTCTTTCTCTTCAGAATTAACTCGTACCTGGGGGCGAACCAAGCTCCCTCGCCTTTCGAAAGATGTGCACCCTGCATGATAAGCGAACAGAAACAATTACGCAGTTATTTAGGTGCAGCCAAGAGAATTCTAACAATAAAACTTAGGAGATAGAAATACATCTTGAATAATAAGGACATAATTTCTAGGAAGTAAAAATTACTGGACTACAAAATATACACAATGTTGCAGAAATGACATCTCTATTGGCTCGCAGCGAAATTGAGCTCACCTCAATATCGAAACCTTGGGCCTTATCCATTGGACTCGTAGTCATCATCACTATCGGTCTTTAAATGCTCGCCAGTAGCAACAGAATCTTCCTCCAACTCTTCTCTTCCTGTTTCCTCCTCTTTTTGGTTCGCATTGTGCTGCTCTTCTTCGCATCTTGGTACCTCGTCTTGGCGTTCATATCCCTTGTCCTGAGGCCCTTGACCTACATCTTCCTGGATCTCATGGATTTCACCTTGGCCTTATTCCTGAGCCTAAACCTCCTCCTATGCTTGAATTTCTTCTTGCGCCTTAATTTCTCCTTGCGCTTGAATTTCTTCTTGTTATTGAGGAGGCTCAAGTGGTGCGAGTTCATCCTGAATGCGGTCATAAGTCGCTTGGACTAGGCCCTAGTCATATTCGTTTTACATGTTGCATTTTTGGAGCTCCCGAATTAGGTACCCAAAATTTTCCACCTAGTGAACGTTAGCATAATTAAACCTTTTTCTAAGGTCCACCAGGCAAGCCTCCATTCACGCGAATATGGTTCTATACTACATCACCTGAAGCTCAGTAATGGGCTCCTCCCAACTATCAATCTCTAAGGTATCATTTTCAAAGGAGTCCTAGACTGATTACAGCTCTTCATCTGTCAAAATACGGTCTCCCTCATCAATGAAGCCAGGGAAACCATTATGTGCCAGAGTCTCGAAGTACATTAGAGAAAGCTTCATTTCTCTCCCAAACATGTTCATCAGGCTTCGCACTTTTTGGGTCGCCTTTGCCTTCTTAAAGAAATATTTTAGTGTTAAGCTTGCAGTTGCCCATGATTGAACAAGGTCGTACATAGGAGCAAGCTTGGTACCTATTTTATCCAAGGTTTGTGCCTTCATCGCCAACTCCATCCATTGTTCAGTGTACCTCTCGGTATCCTCTACAATGGAAGCACCATGGGAGACTGGCCCCTTGGCTTCCTATATGAATTTTAGGAGTGTTGTCGCCTTTCGCGCTCTTATTATGAAGTTGGTCAGGAAGCGACGGCACACCTCCTTAACACGATCCTTTGATAGGGCTTCTGCTGACTCTACTTTTTCTGTCAATCTGGCTTGTAGATACTGAATTTGAGCATCCAAAACTTGCAGCTGGCCTTGCACTTCTTCCTGAAACTTGAGGCGCTCTTCAGATTATTTCTTGTAGTTCTCCACCTCCTGCTCCAGATTGATTACCCGTTGCTACAACTGCTCCACTTTGGACTACTCTTCCTCTAGCTGCGCCCTCGTGAGCGCAAGGGTATCTTCAAATTGTATATTCTTGGCCTCAGCCTCATAGCAACGAGTTTTGAAATGCTCCATCTAGAAGTAGAGGGATGTTGCCTCGACATGGATATTTTTGACCTTCTCCGAGGGATCAGCAGTTCTCAAATCCTCCATCGTATGACGGTAAGAATAGTTTTTTGTCCTTATCTCCTCTAATGGCTTTTGGACCTTGGACCCTTTTTCCATCCTGTGGAGCTGCATATTTTGAGGGTCAAACATGGTCCTTTTCTCTGGTTGAGCCAGTGCTCGCGCATTCTTCCTTTTCAGGCCTTTGAGCCAGGTCGAGGAATTTTTTTTTGCCCGGTGAATGCTTTTTGCTATTGGGTCCTCCTGGCAAAACTCCAACTCCATGGGTTCTTGTACTCCAAAGAGTGGCGTGAGGGAAATCAGAGTCAATTGAGGACTCGATTCAATAGATGCATCTGGAAAAACTAAGGAGGCGACTGTAGTGACCTTGGGATATGTCGAGGTTTACACTACTATAACTGGAATATTAGGATCAGGTGGAGGAATTTCCATGGAATTCGTAGTTGCGGTGACTGAGAAGGGGGGCACGAATGTTGTGATTAAAGACCGGCTACTCATTATGGCAGTAGACGCTGCAAATGAATGCACTAAACCTTGGAGAGTATAAATGGAAGTTACTGGGAAGGTGAAGGCATTGGACACCAACGCAAAGGTTTCAAATGACTGAGAAACTACGGGTAGGGAAGAAAGAGGCTACGACTGAATCATGGGGTTAGGTATGACTGCAGCATTGATTTCAAATGTAATTTGGGTAGATAATAGGGTTTCGATGCCAATAAGGGGAGTTTCTAGAGGGGAGGAGGAGAGAAAGGAACAAAAGATGCACCTGCAGGCTTAGATGCCTCTAGAGCTGACGTGGTGAACTGCTGCATTATTGGACTTGCTCCTCCTTCCTTGTCTGATGTCTCCTCCTACATATTGATGAACGAAACTTCAAGTTGTATCTGTTGTGCCTGTTGGATGTGCTGCACTTACTGCATCAAAGAGAAAACTTGTGAAGCGCCCTCTCCTATGGTTGTTGATGTTGTCGGAGAGTTTGTACCAAAGGGGTGGGTTGTAGTAGTTTGAGGCTTCTTTGCAACACTTTGGGGTGCAGGTGTAGCAGGAGCACCCCTCTTCTTTGGAGTGGCCTCTTCTTCTAGGAGCAATTGCTTACCTTTACCTTTGACAAGTGTCGCTTGACTAGCATGTTGGTTTGGTACTATCATCGCACCTTCAACCGTGTTAGGGCTTTGAGTACTTATAGGTACAATATTGCCGAAGAATATGGGTTGTTAGGTTTCATAATACTTTAAAATGAGTCAGAGAAATTTTGATCCACTAGCAGCATTGGATTAGATGCTCTCTTTCCATTGTAGACCCTCATGATCCACCAGTTTGCAATTTTCTCATCCGACCAGTCTGGTATTTTTCTTTTCACCGTCTTGAACACCCAGTCATCAAGGTCGTGCACCAAGTTCTGTGAAGCGTTGTACTCAGCCTCCATTATGTAGAATTCATGCCACGATAGGAAGGAGACCATCCTTTCTATGTACCATTCTAGGTTAAGCCCGGAAGGGTTATTATGTTGCTTCTCGATGTCTGGGCGAGGATAGCAGTGAAAGCTCTTCACACTGATTTTAAACATTCAGCGGGTCATACCTCCATCGTTGGGGTAGGTCAATCAGACCAAACTCATACAGAGTTACCGCCAAAAGGTATTCTGTTCGTTCTCTGATACTTTGATTTCGTTGAGCTCAAAATGCCAAGGGTAGGTGTGCTGCCTTTTTCGTCCCTTTCCGTACATATGATCTGCGAAGTCACAATGGCGAGCGACCTCAAGAGCGAATAGGTATTAAGTTGTGTAGTATGGTAATAAGAAGGGTTTACTAGTAAACTCGAGGATTTGCACTACAAGCCTATTAGATAAAAAAACGTCACCAAGCAGGCCCTGTACCACATAGTCTCTCATCGCCCTTGGCACACGCTCACAAATACTATGAATTATTTATAGTTCCGAATCGAGAAAAAATTTATTGAAGTTATAGTAGGACTCGTGCCTTGACAGGCTCGTAGTCCACTGGTAAACGGGGAACACTTTGCCCTTCTAGTCTGTACAGCTTGTGGCAATAAAGGTGAAATGCCGATACAAATGCATGTGGTAGAATAAATACCACGGCAAGAATGAGCAGCTTCGGAATACTATGTTTCCGTTTTGCATCCCACATAGCTGGATATGCAGTTGTCGCGACACCCAACCTGCCCAGTCGAAAAATATAGGCTTTATTCCCTGCGCCACAACATTAGGAGCATAGAATTTTCCATGAGATATGCACTTGGAAATTGACACCTGCCAATTATACACTTGGACGTCTAAGGCGAGCCCAGTGATCCATGCCAGCATGGAATAGAGGTCAGAGTTTTTGAACTTCCTCAAGGATTTGAAAGTTATGGCAAAGTTTCAGGTGCAAGTTTCTCCGTCAGTTGGGCTTCCATTAACCGCATCATCTACGGTGTGTTGGTGTATCTATCATTTTTCTTGCAGCTGTTAATTTTTCTGATAATAACTTCACCAGAAGGTCCCTACCCACGGGCGAAAGCTTCACGGATATTTTTAGTAGATATGGAGAACAACCTTTTTTCTTTTGCGTTTCGGACTAACCTAGTCTTGGGGTCATAAATTTTTTCAATTGTGCAAATTAACTCTGGGAAGGGGTGCACAGGCGTGCATAGGTACCAGTACAGGTAGGAGTGGTAGGCGATCGTCCGATTGCTCCTGGTGGACACCTTAGTTATCACAAGTTCGACATCTTCATGGAGCTTTTCTATGCCTTTCCTGGTGAGAATGCAGTCACAAATTCTACTTAACCTGTCTTCAGGTGGAGGTGGCGACAATTTTTCCTTCTACTTTTACCCGCCCTTAGTCGATTGTGGGACCTTCTCCTTTTTTTGCTTTTGCTCTCCCTTCTTACCCATCTCCACTGGTCAATCATCCAAGCACACTGAGGATGAGAGCGCTCAAGTGTAGCTAGACCAGACTGCACCTTAGAAATAATCCACTCACCCCGAACAACACAGTGCCCCACTGATTTTCATTGTCTCTTACCAGCAATAATCGCTCTCTAAACCTCTAAAAATGGAAAATGGCGCACAACTCAAAGGTTTCTCTAGGTATACTTGGTGCACAGGGTGTCTTCTTATAGCTCAGGCATGCACCCACCTGCATTAATATCGTTTGGATGGAGTAAATGCCTAGAACAATTGAGAGCGTCGTGGAAAATATTTTGTGCGGTAACCAATGGCGAGGCGCATCTCACAATACCAAATAACAGCGTAGACGCAATATTCCTTGAAAAATGAGGTGTACTAGCTTCATTGCATTTATTTCGTGATAAGCTCTACTTTGGATTGCGCCGCCCGACGCTTGGGAGAGAGCAAAGCCTTATTGCTTCAAATTCCTCTTCATCGTTTTCCAAGCCAATGAATGACCTTCACTCAAAAATTGGGTTGCAAGGTTTATTCACTCTTGGAAATCTTGAAACTAGGTTGCGCCCACAAACCGAAGCGTTTAGGTAGCCTTGGGATTGGTACCAGGGTTGAAAAGTCAAACGTCGATGCGCCCTCCCTTGCTCTGTTCCTGTCTTGCGCTCAAAAACTCGAGTGCAACACCTTGGCGCTTAAAACCGGAGCACAATGCTTGGCATAGGAAAATGCACTAGCGTTGAAAATTCAAACGTGAAGGCGCACGTTTTATCTGTAAATTGGCTTGGCACACATAAATTTGAACACAATGTCGTTATGGCCTAGGGAATGGTGCCAAAGTTGAAGATTCAACACGAGAAGTGCTTTCTCAGAGTCTGAATTTATCTTGCGCTTGGGTATGGGAGGGAAACACCTTGGCGCTACACTTATATCCTTCCCTTGGGGACTACGTTGCGCTTTAAAAATTCAAAGTGCAAAGTGCACTTTCCATCCCCGAATTGACCTTTTACTCCTCATTTGGAGCACAACACCTTGGCTTATACTTAGGTTCTTCTTCATTTGCTCTTAACATTGCGCTTTGACTGGTCAACGTGTGTTGTGCTCCTGAGGAAGGACTCAAAGGTATAGCGCTGATTTTTGCTACGCTTTGATCGTTCATAGGGCGTTGCGCTCTGTTTTGCATGGAGTTCATCTTACGCCCTCTAGCTAGAGTGAAATTGCTTCGCGTTTCTTAGGTCGATCGTAAAGGCATTGCACCCGTCGTTGTCGTGCTTTACTTTGTAGTCCCTTAGCGTATTGCAAAGCCAGGGATAAAAATGCCAGGGTGCACTTCACGCGTTACTGCTCGAAGGTAGGTTATGTTGCTGCTCAGCCCAAACTAGCCCATACACTGCCTTAGTCTTTCACCTTTGCTCTTTAGGGCACTGGAATGTTGAACTTCCTTTTCTCAAACAGTGGGGTGCTTTGCTACTTGCGACATTTTTCTTGATAGGAAATGCTAAAACGCTCGGAACTGCTACTTTTTTCTGTGCTGGCTCGACAGAAGAAAACAAAATAACTAGACTCCTTGGAACCCCCCTGCTAGCTAGGATTCTAACCCAAAAAACTGCACTACTGATAGCGCCCAAAAAAGGGGACGAAGAAATATACTCTAGAAGAAAAAAAAATGCATAAGCAAATAAGGAAAATACAAATATATGCAGCCTAATAAAGCCTTTCGCACTAACACTTACTGGTAGTATGCCTTCAAATGAAGGCCATTGACTGATAACGGAAGAGTAAACCCGTTTAGATCTTGCAGCATGAAAGAGTTCATCGGATGGAACTGAGAAATCCAGAACGGACCTTCCCAAAATGCATCAAATTTGTCGTGGTTTTTGGGCTTGGACTTTTTCTCATTCCATTTGAGCACCAAATCGCCAACCTGGAAGGTCCAATCGAAGGTCTTCTTGTTGAACCAATTTCTCGTGGTGACGACATGCTTCATGAAAGCCTCATAGGCTTTCTCTCTTTCCTCCTCCAATTGCAACATTTGGGCAATACTGATGCTGATAGGATCAAACTCTTTGTCCCCACCATCCAATGATCGGAGAGACTGCAACGCTGGTAATTCGATATGCGCAGGAAGCACTGCTTCTTTCCCGTACACCAACAAATATGGAGACATCTTGATGGATTTCTTAATGGAAATTCGATCGGCCCATAACACAAAACATAGAAGAAAATTCCAAGTGCGCTTGTTGTCTTCCAACATCCTCTTTAGGATCCGAAGTAAGTTTTTGCTGGTAGCACCAAACCGTTGCCTTGCGGGTAATAGTTTGATGAAGTTTTTAGGTAAGTATCGTACTTACCGATGAATGCGCACATCTTGGTCCCAATGAAATGGGAACCGTTATCAGTTACTATGGCATCTGATATCCCAAAATGGGTTATCAGCCCTTCCAAAAAGGCGATGACGACGTCCTGGTTAGCCCCCTTGGTGGGCACTGCCTCTATCCCCCAGGTGAAATAGTTTGTAGCTGTCAATATATACTTGTGCCCAGCAGAAGATTTGGGCTCTATTATCCTGATGAAGTCTAAACCCCTTTTCTAAAATGGAGCCTAAACCTGAATCGCGTGCAGAGGCAAGAAAGCATTCTTGGTGCGGCCAACATACCTTTGAAATTTATCGCACTTCTGGCTATCACTAAAGGAATCAGCAAAAATGGTGGGCCAATAATAGCTCACCCTTATTATTTTCAAGGCCATAGGCCTTTCCAAAAAATATCCCCCGGACATTCCAGAATAGAATTCATCCAAGATTTTCTCTTTTTTCATCACCCTGATACATATTAGGAGGACACCGTCAATGTTTGGATGAAACAATCCACTGGGTAACAATACGTATCTACAGACCTGAAGCCTGAACCTACTCCTTTGTGAAGAGTTGAGGCTGAAAGGGCATTGCCCTGTGCTAAAGTATTCCACTAGGTCTTCCGTACAATCTCTGCCAGATGAAGACAGATCTGCATAATTGCTCTCCTATGTTGGGTCATCCCACTGGCAAGTTGTCACCTCCGAGCCAGCACTCCGGGCAAGCTCTTGGCATAAGGCTCCGCCATGGACCAGTTTAGTGGGCCGAACCTCAATATCGAAATATTAGATCTTGGAGATCCAAACTACCCTTTTTTTGTCGAGCTCTCCTTGAATGATGAATTTTCTAATGTTCGGGTGTATCACGTACACTCATCTTACTCTGAGATACAAAATGATGAAACTTCTTCAATGACCTCATCATAGCATGGACTTGTCTTTCAATGAAATTGAACTTTTCCTCATGCAAAAGGATAAATTGACTCAGGAACGCAATTGGCCGCTTGTCCCCATCTTCATTTTTTTGGGTAAGGACAACCGCATAGCTCTCTGGTTCTCCAACAGGGTAAAGGATAAAATTCTTGTAGTAGTCGAGGTTCACCAAAATGAGGGCTTGAGTGACGTGCTCTTTTATCTCTTTGAAAACCCACCTTATCTCCTCGGTACATCGAAACTCGACATCCTTCTTGAGTAGTTCCGTCATCGACTTGACTACCTGGGCGAAGTCAAAAATGAATTTTCGAACAAAAGTAATCCTTCTTACTTGCTGGCAGAGGGAGCCTGAGGAGAGCTTTCACCCTAGCATGATATATGGCTAGCCCCCTTTCAGAGATGACATGGCCCAAGAGCTTGCCCTCCTTGACCGCGAAGATTGACTTCTTTGGGTTTATCAAAATCCTAAATTCTCGATATTTCTCAAACACCTATCGTAAATGCAGGTCATGCTCCTCCCTTTTGTGGGAGAAAACGGTTATATTATCAAGATAAATTACGATGATGTGGTTGAGCAACTCACTGAAGGCTAAGTCCATTGCTCTCTGGAAAGTTGCACTGACGTTAGATAGACCGAACGACATGCACTGGTAGGCAAAGGTGCCCCACTTGGTGGTGAAGGCGGTCTTGAACCGGTCTTCATCTTTGATCCAGATCTTATTATACCTTGAAAAACCATCCAGCAAAGAGAACCTTTGTGCTCGAGCCACTACATGAAGTATTTCATCAATTTGGGGCAGTGGATAATGATCCTTCAGCAAAACCTGATTAATGTTCCAGAAGTGCACGTAGAGGCGAATGTCTCCATTCTTCTTCCAGATTGAGACAATATTTGTCACCCAAGAAGAATGCTTGATGGAATTTATAATTTTTACCTCGAGCATATTTAGGAGCTCGGTCTTCATCAACATCTCTATTTTTGGATTGACAGGTCTTTGTTTTTGCTTGACAAGTTTAACTCCTTCCTGGAGCTCAATTGTATGCTAGAACACGGACTAGTCATACCCCTTCAAGTCGCGGTAGCTCCAGGCGATAATGTCCGGATATCTTTACAAAGGGTTCTAATCTGCTCTTTTTCCAGTGGTGTGCAATCAATTCCCACTTTAATCGACTTCTCGGACTCTAGTTCAAGCTCTTCATACTCTCTCGCATCCACCTTAATTTTTGGGGGGAGATACCTATCATTCTAGTCGAACAAGCTTTCAAGGGTGATCAAACCCTTAGGGAGGTGATTATATTTCAGCTGAATTAGGTCCTCATATTCTTCTTTGTCGAGGGCTCTTTCTTCGTTATTTCTTGCTTCATCGATCAAAAAGTTGACGATCTGCTCACCACTGTCAAAAACATGCCAAATATTTTTGTCAGGCAGCGAGGGCCTATAAATCACCCTCGCTGCCTTTGGCTTTTGCATTATATTTTTGGCAGGGGAGCACCGGGATCCAATTGACGCTAAAATTTTGATATGCTTATTTTGCTCTCGCAAAATAGACTGAATATTGAGAGCCGAGAAGGACTCAAGCAGATCCCATACCTTATTACGATATGCTTTTAAACAATGTTGATTGGCAACACACTTATTCATCACTTGGTTACAGATCAGCTCTGAATCGTCGAAGATCTGTAATTGCTATATTCTGAGTTTCTTCGTTTTTTGTAACCCCAAACACAAGGCTTCATACTCAGCAAAATTATTTGTACAGCTCCAAGCGAGCCTGTACGAGTATATATTTTGAATTTTGAAAGGAGAGATGAGGACAACTCCCGCTCTAGGGTCGTTCTTGCATCGGACGCCATCGAAGAAGAGATTCCAAATTTGATCATCCATGGGGTCTGCGTCACTCGATATTTTGGCCTTTTCAAGATTGGTAATCGATAACACCCAATGTCTAATTCTATCATAGCGTTAAAATCACGCATAGAGAACTCATCCTCCATGTGGAGCTCGTCAAGAGCTTCCTCTATCAGTTCTACATTTTCTTCTACTTCTACTCTGTCAATGATGTTGACTGAGTCCATATGCTTTTCCGCATCCTGGATCCTTTCAATGAGAAAGGTAGAGGGCTTTTCATTAAAAATTTGTATCCTCCTTCCTTTGAATGGGACCTCCAAGTGCGAATAATCGAGACAGATAACCTCCAAGATTGGCAGTGAATTCCCTTGATAAGCACATGCTAAAATGGGATTCCAAGTGTTGGATGTGTCTCATCCTTGCCGAGAAATACTGTACGGTAGGCACAAGAGGGTAAGAGGAGCGAAGCTCCTGAAGAGGAGGGCAAGGCCCTCCCCGGAGGTGTCGGGGGAGTCCTGGGGGGGCATTAGGCCCTCTCGGCCACGTCGAAGGCGTTCGGTGCAATGTGCCAAAAAAAACTCCCCTTTTTCCAGAGCGATTTATGGGATTCCCATGGTTGGTGGGTGTGGGTGATTTAGCCCACAATGTTGTACCCATTGTATTATAATACCACATAGTGGTTTAGGGTTGTAAGAGTTTCCTTTATATTTTATTTTAATGTGCCATTTTTGGGCAAAAAAAGAGAATAATAATATCGAGGAGTGGCTCTTGTTTTGCTGGAGTAGCCCACACTGGGTGAACCATAAATCTCGTGTGTCATATTTGCATTGTGTGGTGTCATTTCTTCTAAGTTGTTTATTTTTGCTTTATTTCTAGAATAAGTTTTCTGTAGTTCTCTTTACCAAGTCCACTACCACAACTTCTTGAATTATTGTGATTTACGGCATCTTGTGTAGCACGATCGGGATGTCCTTGATGACCCCTATTATCCTAACTAGAGTTCCATCCAGTTGAAGCACTCCAGAACCACTTCTGGTGTACTCCATACCCATGAATTTGCATGCAACTTTGGGCATTACAGTGGTGGCAGTGCTAGAATCAACCTTGCAATTATGCACAACCCAGCCTTCCATCCTGAGGGATAGATAAAATGGTGTCGGTCTATTCTTCCCAGTGGTGGAGATGGCCAACGGCTATGTCAAGACGGTCTGAGCTGGCCTCCCCTTTCCCTTGACAAATTTGAGAGATTATTGCAATAGGTCAACTTGACCAGGCATTTGGAGCGCTTCAAATAGGTTTACCTTAGTCGAAGTCTTTCTTAGTTCTTCATTGATGTTGTATGCTCCAGCACCAGATTCGCCTCCTTCCTTAGCGGTTTCATACTAGATCTGATATTGTTGCGTCGCTTCCACTCTCTAGTGCTTGGTCAGCGAGGGGTATCGTAGTTTTTCTCTCGCCTGATCTCTTGCTTCGGTTAGGGTTCTAGAGGTTGAAGCTTGCGGCTGACGGGTCCTCCCTTTTGCTCTTGGAAGCAAATAATCCTTTAGTCAGGCAGTGTCTGTCGACTCTGTTACTTGAACTGGCTCCTTCTCTGGTGACGGGGGTGCTTTCTCACTTGGCATTTTTGGATTGGCGGGCACCTTGAAGAACTCCATTTGAACTGGATCAACCTCGATTGGATATTTGCCCGTCCTCATTAGAACGGAGACCTACTCGACAGGGTGAAACATGAAATTATAGTAAGTTTCCCTTATCATATTTACCTATCCGTCGAGTACGCTTTCTGCAATAGCTTAGATGAATCATTCAAGTTTTCTCGCCATGCGGGTCATTGCAGGTGGAGCACTTGTAAGTCCTACTAGATGAATTGGCTTCATCGTATTCCAACATCGCGGATTTTCTGTCATGAGGTCTTCCGATGGGGGCAGCTTGCTCCCTCGCGATCGATGGAGGAAATCTCCTTGGCAGATATTCTGCCTCTTCTTCATGATAGCCATAGTTTTCATAAATGCATGCACATCCCACAACTCCTTGGCTTGATCCGCATTTAGAGTTGCATGTATCGTGGACGCGGATAATGGCAATGGTGCCAATGGTGCAGGCAACGCCGGATACTGAGGAGGAGCTGGAAGCTGAGGAGTGGGAGGTGCTTGATAATGAGGAGTTGGTGCCTGAAATTACGGAGCAAACACCGCTTGATTCTGTGGATTGGGGTTCCATGGCTGACTGGGGTACATCGAAGATGTAGGTGGAGTGGAGGTGCTCGGATACATGTCTTGCGGAAAATCTGAGTAAATCGGCGTAGTTGCCTTTGGAGGTAACTTCCCGATGGCTACCAGGTCGACTTCCACCTTCTGGGCCTGCTGGTATAATTTTGAAAGCGTGCTAACGTTAGCATACCGAATGCTCATGCTAATATCAGAGTGAAACGCTCTTAGGTAGTAGAACATCGCCTGCTCAGATGTGGGTTGAAGGTCGTCGATGACCCTCTACCAAATTCAGGAAAACCTGACATTGAAGTCAACTATCTCCTTCTAAGGATGCCTCTGGATAGTGGTGAAGTGGTGCAACATATAGAAGGGGTTTGTTTGTTCGTTGAAACCCCTTATAAATTGCCCTACTAGTTGGTCCCATGAGGTGATGGTACTGGCTAGGAGCAATTGGTACCAGTAAAGGAGCTTACCTCTTAGTGAAAGCACCAACAACTTCACCATAACGTCTTCTTCAATGATTTGGTAAATAGTTGCTAGTCCTACGACGTCTTGAATGTGCTCGTGCATCGTCTTTCCCGTGTCGTACGTGGGTAGAGCTTTCACCGTTGCGACAGGTACTTGGTGTTGAGCTTGTAGTGCAAAGGGTCTTGTATGATTCCAAGACGAGAATTGCTTGGGTGGATCTTGTTGCGCCATTTGAGGTGGCGTATTTGTATGGATTGGAGGAGTCGGTAGAACTTGCTGAGCCAAAAAATTCGGAGCACTTAATTGAGCGTTCATTGGAATCAAAGTATTCTGATTATCCGAAGAATTTGGAGGATTCGGGTGGAAGCTAGTTGCTCTGTTGTCGGGAGCCAGAGTTCGTGTAGCGACAACAACTTCTTGCGAAGATGTCCTGTCTAACGGGATATTTGGCCTGACCACTCTAGGATGTTCTCCCAGAGCGTCGATGTCAAGCTCGAAGAACTCGATTTCTTCTTATGTATTTCTAGTCTGCCACCTCGTACGCATGAAGGCGTGATTTTTTAAGATGGTTCATGAGGTTCGGAGATGTCTAAGTTCATATGAGTCGCCAGATGTTCGGCTTTGTCAGCAATAAGATGAACATCAACTTCTTAATATTGCTTTTGGAGTGGAACGTTTGTGTCCCACCGAACGTGTCAAAAACTGTTGGTCAGAGATCCGCCTTAGGTATGAAATGGTCTATTCATGCGCCCTAGAACCGTCCAACATTGAAAGGCCGAGAGGAAGAAGTGCCTCCTGTGTAAATCTCCAGAGATGGGCTGGTTCCCTTGCTATTCTAACTAGAGGGTTTAAATATTAAGGAACTGGAAAGAAATGGGAAATGACTGAAAGGGATAGAAAATATGGCCACAGGCCAGATAGAACAAGGGTGATGAACTAACAGCACGATAACTCTACTGTACGTCGAATCAAATAGCACTCAATACAGACAACTAATAGAAATTAAAACTAGGCATCTAACATGCGTAATCTCCAAGGCTACTCCAGGGTTCACGTTTTATCAAAAGCTAAATCCAGATATTAGAATTCAAGCCTACAGATAAATCAAATAATTTAATAGAAGATAAGTAATAGAAGACATACACACAAAATAGAAGTTTAGAGTTAAAGCCAGACATTACCTGTATTGATAGCAAAATTCGAGTTACATCAAGCTTCTAGCAAATGTCCATCATTTACAATAAAATAGCAGGCTTATATATAGAATTATACTGCTTGAATATTGAAGAGGGAAAAAAGTAGAGAGGGGACGCTCACGATCCCTTCCCTGCTCCCCCTCCCCTGGTTCCTGCCAGGCCTTGGCTCTTCCCAGGTCATCCCTCCCTAGGATTGTTTGTTGCAGATGATCTCCTTGAGGGAGATCCTTCTCCTCTTTCTGCACCTCTCCCAGTCGGTCAGGGTTCCCTTGTTTGAGTTTTTGGCCTGGTGCTTCCCAGGGTTCCTTGTTGTTTTTGAGATCCCTTCCCTTTTTTTCCCTCAGGCTTCCCCTTGGGGTTTTCTGCAGGTTTTTGGCATGGATTTGGTTCCCTACGGTTCTCTGGGTGGTGGGGGTGATTGGTTGGGTTTTTGACGGCTTCTTGGGGTTTCCTTTGAGGTCCTTACTGCTTTGGGGGTGGTCTGGGGGGGCTTCTTTCTCCCTTTTGCTAGTGAATACTCTCTGGGATCCTGTGGTTGTTGTTGGTCTCGTCCCTGTGGGGAGGGCCCTCTTTGATTTCCCGCTTGGAGGCTTCTTTGTGCTGGTTCTGCTCCTTGGTGGACACCCTGGGCATTTTTTTGGCCTTAGGGGGGGCTTTTTCTCTGCCTGGGTTGTTCCCAGCCTCAGTCCCAGTTCCCTGAAGTTTCTCCTGTGCAAAGATGGGATTCTTGGCCCCTGTTGTTGGGGTTCTCTGGGTTCTGCAGCATTTTTCAAATCTTGGGGGGATCTGATCTATGCATGCAGACCCTGGATCCCCCAGGCTAGGCTCCCAGGGATCCCATATTTGTGGTTGTTACCTCTTCCCACCTGGGATCCCCAGTCCTTGTATCCCTGGTCCCTTAACCTGTTGTCTTTTCCTGCTGGTTGTCCTGGGGGCGAGATTCTCTTGGTGGTGCTTTTTGGCTGCTTCTCGATGGGCGGGATCTCCTCTTTGCTGGTTTTCAGCTGCTTCCTACTGGGCGGGATTCCCCCTTTTTTCTGGGCAGGATGGTTTCCCGCTGGGCGGGATGGTTTCCCGTGGGGCGGGATTCTCCAAAACCGCTGGGTTTCCCGCTGGGCGGGTTTTTCTCATTTCCTGTTGGTTTTCTCGGGAGGCGGGATTCACTTGGTAGAGGTTTTTGCTGCTTTCCGTTGGGCGGGATCTACACTGGGATGGATTTCTGCTGCTTCTCGCTAGGCGGGATTCACTCTTTGGTGGTTTTTCGACTGCTTCCCGCTAGGCGGGATTTATATTATAATGGTTTTTTGCTGCTTCCTGATGTGCGGGATTTACACAATGGCGGTTTTCAGCTGCTCCCCGCTGGGCGAGATCTTCAAACTTACCTTCCTTCAAAATTGGTGGTTTCCCGCTGGGCGGGATTGTTCAAATGTACCTGTTTCCGCTGGGCGGGATTTCTGTTTGTTTTTCATTTTCAGGGTATTGGTGCCTTGGGCCCAGAATTTTGTTGTAATGGCTTATTCTCGGCATGTTATTACCAACTCTTATGTAATCAGGTTTTGGGATCCTAGTTAAAACCCGCTGTAAATACAAACGCTACTTAACAAAAAAAAATACCGCTTGAATATTCAATGCACACCTACAAAACACAACAATGGTAGCCAAGATAAGATTTTGCAAGGAAAATATTTATGAAATAGTAGGTGGGTTGGGACCGAAATTGGTGACTCACTGGAAAAACAACTGCACCCTTCAATGCTCTGAAAAGTTCAGTTGGTGGCGCCATCTCCTTGCTTGTTGGAACCGCCCTGGCGAAAGATAGGATTCCTCATCTCCGAAAAATCAATCCCGAAAGCTTCCTAGACCGACTTTGCTTGGATGGATAAGGATGCACCTGGTCCGGAAGATGAGAAGTGCCTGAGCTTCTGAAAAATGCAGCCGAACCACTTGATGCCTTGAAAACCATGCAGCAGTTGAAAAAGTCAAAGGACAAAGCGCAACTAACTTGTCCCGCACCTACCCGACACTCGAAAATGAAGCGCAATTACCTGACATTTTGGAGATAATGTTGTCGTTGAAAAGTCAACGATCAAAGCACATAGGAATGTAGTGTAAATGCCTTGAGCTAGAAAAGTAGAGCGCAACACCTTGATGCCTCGAAAACAGTGTTGGGTTTTGACAAGTCAAAAGGCATTGCGCTCAACCTTGGTGCGAATCTGCTTGGTGCTCGGAGAATTGATCACGTCCTAGGGTCTTCTCCTTGGGAGTTGTGCTACGCTTTGAAAATTCAAAGCAGGAAGCGCTATGAACGGGAGCGCAATAGCCTTGTGCTTGGAAAACTGAGCACGAGCGCCTCTAGCAACACTTAGCCATTTTGCATTGAAATTTGGTGTCGCGCGTTGACTGGTCAACATGTTGTGCACTCCTTAGGCAGAGCGCAAAGGCACTA
Source organism: Wollemia nobilis (assembly GCA_028583015.1). NCBI lineage: Eukaryota > Viridiplantae > Streptophyta > Pinopsida > Araucariales > Araucariaceae > Wollemia > Wollemia nobilis. Next base: position 3,086,096 of record JAQPPZ010000569.1, on the reverse strand, counting down.
CGCTGGTTTTTGTTGCGCTTTGACTAGTCAATATGTCTTGCGCTGCCTAGGCAGAGCGCAAAAACATTGCGCTAGTTGTTGTTGCGCTTTGACTTAGCCTTACCAAAAAAGGAACTTGCGCTTGGGGTTTGTTGTGTTCTGGTTTGAAACTGGCCTGCGCTCTTCTTTCTCTTCAGACTTAACTCGTGCCTGGGGGCGAAGTAAGCTCCCCTGCATTACAAAAGATGTGTGCCCTGCATGATAAGTGAACAAAAACAACTGCATGGTGCTTTAGGTGCAGCCAAAAGAATTCTGACAACAAAACTCAGAAGAGAGAAAAATGCATCTTGAACAATAAGGACAGAGTTTCTGGAAAGCAGAAATTACTGGACAGCAAAATATACACAATGTTGCAGAAATGACTAGTAAACAATTGCCAAAGGCACTATATAACCGAACATTGCTTCAAACCTTTAAGGTTTGAGAAAGGGTTGATTGTTTATGTGACTTCCCTTTTTCATCCCAATGATACAAAGCATGAAATGGAAAAACATGAAAAATGGTGTCGAACTCCATCAAAATTGCATCTTTTACAATAACAATTTTTGTGTAATGTTACAATATATAGGTTTTGAACTTTGCAAAAATATGAAATCCCCCTTAAATCAACTGAAATAAAGTGCAAAAATTATTTGTTACACCTTTATAACTTCTAACTGCTCTTTAGAAAAAAATATAAATTGCATACCTTTTTTTCTTTAGATAACAAATAAAGTGTATTCCTCTAATGTTGTATAGTTAAAAATAAAATAAACTATAGATTGCAAAAAAAATTAAAAAATTTCTTTGTACTTTATAACATTTTGCTTCATTTTTTAAAATTGCCTTCACGATTTAAAAAGGAAAGAAAAATGGTTCTTAATGGTTTCGAACCTGGGTGGTTTTGGTCGCAAAGCAGTTTTCTTCCATGCGTTAATTGACAAGGCATTGTCCTCCTTTTGAATAGAATAATATCTTAAAATTTTAAAGACTAGTATCAAGCACCCTCTGGTTAATAGGATCAAATGCACATGGCTACGTGGCAGGTGTTGGTGGATAACACACGACCTTGAGGACGCAATCAGGTGGGTGGTTCGCAGAGGGAATTGAGCAATTTCAATGGCGCCAACTGTCTCCCCGAGATACTAAATGGGACCTACCAAAACAGTTACCTTTCGATTGGCTCACATTACTAGGTACACTTGTGATTCTTAACACATCACGTCAGCTTGGAGACACAATCGTCTACGTCAGCAAGAAAACCACATTCAGACTACATTGCACCACGCCCACTCTTGGATTTTGTGTCTCCTAGGCTACGTGGTTTTGGGTCTACGAAGCTTCCACTAAGGCTGTGTGGTTTTTGACATGTGAAGCTTCCGCTGCAACTATATGGTTTTAACACCACAACTAGGAGTAGGCTCTGGTGCTAAGACGTCTACTACAAAACAACAAAAAATTTCAACCAAGCCCGATCTAGAGCTTCTCACAATAGTGCTTTCATTTTTTATTGTCATCATGATTGCTCCTTCTAGTCTCCACCTCGAATCGACCCCCATGAATCTTGGATCTCCGTCAACAGGTCCATGTGGATGGCTCTTCTGGGGTCTTGGATCTCACATAATCTCTCTGAGCTTTCCTCGCATTCACATTGTGCAAATCTAATCAAACCTTCTACAACCTTGTCTATAAAAGGCTCAAAATGCTTATTAATTCTCAAGACATGAAAAACAAAAAACCCCTCAAACATTAAAACATCAACAAACCAAAATCTTGCACTTGGTGCATAAGAAGAATAGGATGGAATCTACCACACAATCGCCACCTATTTGCCCTTGTGTGTATCACATGAATAATTGGATGCCACAAGGCTACCAATGCTAACAAGGAAAAAGAATGCCTTATTCCATGGACACAAAACCATGGTTTGATCTTGTGTGTGAAGAGAATGACAACACAAAGGGTTTGTTGCCAAAAAAGGGGCATGGAAAGAATTGAATGCAAGATCTAAAACCATTCAACACATTCCCAAAAGCACCATAACCAATATGCTAGAGACCCAATGTGCGAGGGATAATCTCCTCAAAGAATTTGAGTGTTTCCCAAATGCCCCTTTGAGATAACAAGCCATATCACCAAAACAAAGGCTTGAACCTCTGTTCAGGGCAACAAAGATAATTGGACGACCAAACCACACCAATGTACCATGGTAAAGGGGATGTGGATGACATGGCCTTAGCCAAATCCAAAGACAAGCCTTGCATCCCAATTCATGACAAATACTACCTTCAACCATTGACAGGACCCTTATAAGAGAAAAGGGAAAAACTTCATTAAAAAATAAACACCCCCACCCAAAAAAAAATGAAAAAAAAAAAAACATAGAAATAAATACAATTCCATCGCTCCTTAAATCGAACTCCAAAAGCTAGTTTGCCCTCACAATTGAAAGAAGAAATAGAGGATCCAAAGGAGTTCTTCGCTTGACCAAGCAATAATGCTCCATGCCTGCTTAGATACCATGTCAACTTTCATAATATTTTACCAAAATGATCTAAAGCAAATCATCTAATTAAATCTTAATAACAAGAGTGAGTGATACACAAAATATGAAGACACCGACACAAAATATCAAGATATAAATCACACCAAAAAAATAGTGCAATGGCAAAGACCTATATATACCTCAAAAATTAGTTGTAATTACCTAATCCTTAACCCACAAAACATTAGGTTAAGAATATAATGAGGATGATGATAACAAGTTTAAACCATGAATATGTAGATCCTTATTAAAGATTATATAATGCTTGCTCACCTGCATACATCATTAATTACATTAGACAATGTAGGCTATGGCCGCGTAAGGTTACATTACATGTCAACACAGTTGTAAGTGAGTGAAAATTAAATTATATCATTTGTGCAATTGAAAATTAAACTATATTATTTGTATATAACTCAAAATTAAACATGGGTATTTGAAAAGACATTCTAGTTTGTATATACATGACAACGAAATTTGAGATTATTTTAATAATCTATAACTATGTTATCTAATGTTCTTGCAAAAAATTGAAAAAAAATATATTGTTGTAAAATCTTAGCAGAAGAAACCACAGAATTTGTTTTTCCTGTTGCGCTTGTCTGTGAAGATAACTTATGCTGCATATCCTTTCAATATTTAGGAACTCCAGCCTTGAATAGGGGAACTACCTACATCCTTTCAATATTTAGGAACTCCAGCCTTGAATAGGGGAACTACCTACACAAGATGGGGAACTAGAAACAATTACTCAGCATCACTAAGCATCTTTTCTAATATTCCATGAACATGTTACATGATTTTTTTAGTTGAAAAAACTCATACAATGACAAAAACTCCCCACTGCCTTCTCCAACCATTACTTACAATATAGATGGTCAGTTGCATTAAAAAGATATCCCAGTGAGTGTGGTCTACCGGAAAGGACGCCACTTGCATTATCGGTGATGTGACCCGGGTTCAATCCCTATGGTGGATGTGTATAAGAAGTATTACTCAAAAAAAAAAATACACATCCGGAAGATTGTCTAGCAACATGAATGGGGGCTTCAAATTATTTATCCAACTAATCATATACAAAATTTAACCATCGGATGATAAGTTGAAATGCTTCCATGCTGCTTTAAATCTCGTTGTGCAAGAAGTCACCTAAAAGCAGTTCAGACTTTCAAAAACTAAAGAAACAAACAATGACCTAGAACTAAACCAGGTCTTGACAACAATTCTTAAAATTGTCTAATATATGAGGACCAAGGAATACATTCCAGAGGGAAAAGATGGAAGTTGCTTCCTTTTTAAAACCAATCAAAATTTCGGTGAAATTCAATTCAACATTCAAGCTATATCTGTTGTTTAAATAATAACACCATATAACAAATACCTAGAAAGACCAGACAATGGTGTCAAAGACATTGCTACCACCAGATAAAAGGTTAGGCAGATATTAGATTCCAATAGTACAGTATCCACATAAGCCCATTAATAACTGTTATATGTAGATGACTATAAAAGAAAAACATTAGAGTTTGCTCAAGACAAAACTACTGATAAGAACCCACAGCATTCAGGCTCCAAACCTCCAAATTTTTGTCTCATAAATAACCTACATTACAGGAAACTCCTTAGGTGTTCTCGTTTCCCTGTTTCCAAAACTAAGAAACTCCTTCTCAACTCCTAGAAACGTATCTTACCTCCCCATGTTTCTTGCATTTCTAAGAGATGCTTCCAACATTTCTTATCATTTTGAATCAAATGAGAAGTCCAAAGTTCAGGTTTTTCGAGGTTTCATGGGTATTGCATCAGGCCCTATGGAAGACACATGACTCATTTTAATAAAAACCAAGTTACTATTAAAGAAAGCTCTAGGATGAGGAAAAAGGGAACAAAATTAGTTATAACTTGAAAATTAGTTATAAGTTGGCGTCAATGAAGACACAAAATCTGGACCAAGAGGCAAAGTCTTCCATAATTGAGGAATTGAGGAATTGTTCACACACTTCGCAAAGGAAAAAAAGGACAAAAAATAAAAGTAAAGGATCTAAATTTTTTGTTTTCTACTCTTTGTTGTGCCTCTTCCCAAAAGGAATAGTACACAACAGGACAAACAAAAGATTCCGATGTTGATCCTAAAAATCCCAACTTCAATATTTCCATTGTTGCACCTGACCTTGAGGATGATGAAAGTCCCTCCTCATACACCTATTGTTCAAGCCACAAGAGTTGGGTCTTCTTTCAGTTTTGGTACTGATTTTGATAACTCGAATATTAAGATAGATAGATAGATAGGTATTAACGTGAACGGAATTCCAATCATGCAATATGCCACTAGACTTGCATCATCACATTAAGAACTAATTTGTTGTGTATCCTATGTAGTTTAGTTTTGCAGGATATGTAGAGCCTAATCTACAAAGGTTGACTCTTAACATTAACCATTGTATACTAAATAAGATTTAATAGTTATGTGTTTTCATCAATTTGTGACCTCTTAATTCAATTGTCTTCAATTCTCTATGGTTAGAGGAAATAGTAAGTTTAGCTGAAGCTGACAAGAAAATATTGACTGTCTCAATCAAATAATGATTAAGATTAACTTTAATGTTTTCAATTGGTAATATTTGTTGTATTTTATAATATTAATGTGCTTTCATATAAACTATTTATTACAATTCTTGTGGTTGCACTTATGCTTCGGGAAGGAAACTAACAAATCTGGTAAAGCGGCCTATGACAGCACGAAGTTTTGGAAATATTATTCTACTAAGATGCAATGCGTAGATAGCAGGTAGAGTTTTGGTATTGCAAAGGCTGCTACAGGAAAATTTCAAGAAGAAAGATGCTGAATTTTGGAATATTTGTATTCACATAGAAAATTGAAGAAGATCCAGAAAATGAAAATCAAAAATTCAGTTTTTTTTTTATGAAAAAAGATATAGGTATCTAGCTATAGCAACTCAATTGAGATGAGAATTGAATCTGTTTATAAACTCTCAAGCTCTAAAGGAGAGAGTTGTGATTTGTCAAAGGTGGGGTGCCCGAGTACAACCCCTTGTTCTCCAACAAAAAAATCTATATATATTTCATATTTTTTTTAATTACGCATTTCCTTTATCAAGGACTCACATTTTCTAAGGAGTTTACATTTTGGAAACTTTACCTGTTTTCAAGTTTCATGCAACTTAATAAATAACTGATTATACAGCACGTCTCCTGGAAATTCTGAATGCTGTTGACATGGAACACTGCAACACGAATTCCTGAAGAAGAAGTTGTTGAAACACGTCAAGAAATTGTTTCTGGAACAATTTTAAAACCAATGTGTATTAGGAATCAAGCTTTCACTTCTAATAATTATGAAAGTCCAACCCCCCCGCAGAAAAGGCCATGTGTGGTAATACCCACTGAACCTTCTTGAAGCCTACAATTACATTTCCACCAAATCGTACAACCAATTCCCATGAGTTTATAATACAACAGAGGAAAACAAAAGCAGCTGCTTTGCTGCTTTTATGTTTCTCTTTGGAAGGATAAACACTGATATGCATTTCAATAAATACAGTGCAAGCAACTTTGAACTGAGAATTGCCTTGTCATATCCCATTTTTATAATCTTCATTTTCATCAAATTTGTACAAAGCTACAAGAAGCTTGTGGCAATACTGAGGTCGTTTAAATTATTCAAAATCTGAGACCGGGTGGTTCCAATTTGATGTGCAATCTCCAACTGATCTTCAAGTGGCAACATTTCGTAGCTGCCAGAAAAGCAAATAGAACAAACCGACAGCATATTGTGAGTTTTTGATGTGATGTCATTCAGTCAATAATGTCTGAAGAAGTAGCATTCAGAACCTATGCTGTCATATCTATTACAATCCTAAGGGGCAGCATTCAATTAAAGAACACTTGAAAACTGGACTTACTAGCGAAGAAGCTCGCAATCAACAATAGTGTCAGGACCTGGGCGATGAGCCTTCCCATTGGTACGGAACTGCCTGAATGCCCTTGGATTCAATCCACCAACATGAGGAACAGCATCTACCAGCTTCCGCTGCAATGTTTGGAGCCTCCTAAAAGTCAGCTCGTCAAGAGGAGCAATACATCCAATGCTTCCATCAAGTGTGCCACATAGAAGAGCATAGCGATTGGGCCTCTCGGAAAGTGATGTAGGCAACATCTGTAAGCGTAAAAATTTTGTTACATGTGCACCTACATGGAACTCAGCCCTGGGTAGAAGTTTTTGACCTTTCCAACTCTCCATGCTTTTAGGTGCATAATGGAAAATCTGAAACAAAAAATTGCAAATAATACATGTCAGACATTTATTATCCTTTAACAATCTATGTTATCCTAAAAATCTACTTCATATAAAATTAATAAGGAGTATGCATGGTGTATGACATGAAAAAGACCATGTAGCTTTAAAGAATTATAAAACATTTTAATGGCACTATAGACTCAATCTTCATTAATAAGGTAGAAGGTGATGTAGTTCCTCTTGATGTAAAATAGTCCTGGCAAATGTAGGAGCTAGTTCTGACCAGCCACCCAAGTAAATAATGTACATAGAAAAATAAGTGCAAATGTGCACAAAATGTGATGTAAATGTAATGTAAATTCAAATGCATGCAAAGGAAATGAAATACAAATGTAATGTGAAATGGAAAATCAAATGTCATTTTGTATAATACATCAAGGGTGATGATGTCATAGGTTAATATATTGCATTTGTAATGTACAGTAGAACAAAGGTGATTAAGGAGATGGTTGAGGGTGAGGTGTCCTGGGTGGTAGTTTGGTTAACTACCAACCCGTAAGCATAAAAGGACCCCCCATTCAATTGTTTGGATACCATTGTACATTGGATATGTAGAAGAGTCCATAGTGTGAGAGCATCTGTGTGTAATCTGCATATTGCAAAGTGCAGACATTCTGTAATGCCATTGCCGTACAGGTAGATATAATGCAATGACATTCCATTCCAATTTCAATGTGTGTATATGTATGTTTGTGTGATGCCATTGTTGCAGTAGTCTGTTAGGTTGTATTGTCAAGTTCTGTGAGTGCAGGGTTGTAGAAAGAGTTGCAGTCCAAAAACTTTGCGAGTGGTCATACAAGTAGTGTCATCGGAGTGTCGTGGATGACAAATTACTTGCTGCAAGGACGTGAGAGATGTGGCCACGGAAGAAGTTAGAGAATTGCCCAACAGTGTCGAGTTGAGCAAAATATTGCCAACCAAGAAGTACAGTCAAGAACAACAGAAATTGAATGAACAACCAGAGGTGAACGTGTTTGGAATCCTCAAATGGAGGATAGTTCTGGTGACAAGAACAAAAGGTAGCATAAGTTGGTTTTTAACAACGGACGACGAGGTGCGAGGTGAGGTGTAGCAAGCAAATGAAGGGTGGACCAAGGAAGATTTTCACGCAAGTCGAGGCACCAACATGGATAGTGGACAAAGAGACGAAGTTGACCAACTAGTAATGCCAACACAAGGGCGGGGAAGATTGCCAAGAAGTGTGGAGGACGGGAGTCTAACACAAGGGCAATTGCGAAAGTGTGCGAAGACAAGAACCAATGCTTGTGTATTCGCAAACGAGGTCGCAAAGCACAAGTGCGCTAGTAAGCGGTGGCAGATTATTTGCTGGTGAGGAGTTGTTCAATGAAGAGGCACCAAGAGAAGAAGCACCAAGTGGGGCATCACTGAGTGAGGAAGAGTCAAGTGAAGAGATCAGCCACCAATGGCCAACATTGCCACAACGACAGGCAAACAAAAATGCCCACCATTTCTAAGTAACAGAAAGGACCCAAAATATCACATTGGAACTTGTGTAACTATATGGCATGCAAATGGAGTAGATGAGGATGCTTGGTTCAGACTTTTCCACTACACTGTGAGGCATCGCAATTGATTGGCATCTTAAAAGAGCAAGACAGAATCCCTTCACAACATGGCGAGATTTGGCTGATGAATTCAAGAAAGAATTCAAGTTATTACAAGATGATACCGAGATCACTGGGGAAATATATTCCACCAAGCAAAAGAAAGACTAGGATATCAAGTCCTACAATAGGAGACTCAAGGAACTGATTGACAAAATGGAAGTGCAACCAATAGACAATTTGCAAAAGCGAAGGTTCCTTGATGGGTTGCTACCAAGATATAAGAAAAAGATGAAGGTAGTACTGCCTACCAACTATCGTTTCAAAATTAATGATTAGGATAGCAACGGAGATGACTTGCACATAGCAATCCAAGCAATGAAAAAGGACTATGACAAATGAATTGAAGGGAGAAAAGAAGAAAGAAAAGGATATTTGATGATCGGATTGTAAGATGAAAGGGCATACAAATGTTAACTGTCCAAGGAACACTTTTTGTTACACATGCAAAGTTATGGGACATGTGGTTGGAGACTGTCCATTCAATATGAGTGCAAGGCACCAGATGATGAGGGTGCAAAAAGAAGAGAAAGAAGAAAAACCTACCACTTTGAAGAATGGGCAAGAGGTGACAATCGGAGGATATTGGAATAATTGTTGCAGAGAAAGGCGACTATAACAAGGTGGACAGAGTCGATTACAATGACTCGAATGGAAGGCCCATAATTCACTATAGAAGATGTGAGGAGTGGGAACATTTTGCACGACATTGCCAAAACCCATCGATAGGAGAAAGTAAGGGAAATAACAATAGTGGACTTGTCTACAGATGGTGCAGACCGGGCAATCATAAGGAGGTGAATTGCCGAAAGAAAGCAAGTTCTAGTGGAACACAAAATGTTTATTGACATAGAAGATCATTTAGTGGACCAACAAAACAAGGACAAACATGTGATAGTTGTGACAAGGGCTTAGGCAAGGAAGGCTGAGCAATACCCAAATCTTGCCAAGGAGAAGGAGAGGTGGAAAGAAGCACATGATTTGGTAGAATAAGATATGTAGAAGACTAAACAAGACTGACTTCTCCAGGAGAAACAGTTGAAGAAACCGATCACCGTAGAAGTACGAGAGGTACAACCATCATCAATAAAGCAATTGGTGCCGCAAGTACATAACACAATAGTTGAAGTGAAGGTGTCCAGTTTGCTTGGTGCAATACCAAAACGTTATACTAAAGTAGAAGAAATGACACAAATGAGAACAAGTGCAAATTGTTGGTCCCATATAGGAAGCTATTGGGACATGTTGTGTGTAAAAAAGGATTGAAGATAGACCCCGATAAGATATTAGCCGTAATGAGCATGGAAGAGTCGTATGACATGAGTTCGTTAAAGTCCTTTTTAGGACATGTCAGGTATTATAGGAGGTTTTGACACGCAAGAATGTTCCTTTTAGGTGGACGGAGGAGCACCAAAAGGCCTTTGAAGAGTTGAAGGCAAAATTGGTATGCAGGCCTAATTTGGGGCAATTTGGCCTGGATCAGCCTATTTATTTTTTGAGTCAGTTGTTGTCACGAGTAGAAAAGAATTATAGCATGACAAAGTGGGAAGCCTTGGGAATGGTATACGCAATCCAAAAGTTCAAACATTATCTGTTTGCAAATCCCTTCGCTTTCTATGTAGACCACCAAGCATTGTTGTATTTGATCAACAAGCCGACTATTCACAAACAAGTTAGCCGGTGGCTTATTACATTACAAGAGTTTGTGTTTTGGGTAGTTGTGAAACCCATAAATAAGCATCTGATAGTGGATCAATTGTCAAGGATTCACTCAGGGGAACCTGCAAGAGTGTTGGATGAGTTTCCGAATGCTCACTTACAATACCATCATGGTACAAGCATATCGAGGAATATTTGTCAAAAGGAGAGTTGCCAAGGAGATGACGATAACATAAGAGAAACTCATCATTGTCAAATTGACACTATTCCAACTGATAGCAAGCTTGTTGTACAAAAGTGGACCTATTAGAGTTTTGCGAAGATGTGTCATGGATGAGGAAGCGAACACAACGCTTAGAGAGGCTCACAAAGGTTTGGCAGGATTGCACATGGGGCCACATGCAACAACAAGGAAAGTGCTTCTGGCAGGGCTATGGTGGCCCACGCTTTATCGCGATGCAATGGAGTTTATCAAGGCATGCAATACATGCGAACAAGCAGAAAAGCCGTTGAAGAGGGACTTCATGCCATTGTACCCATCACAACTGTAGGAATTGTTTGAAAGATGGGGTCTTGATTTTGTTGGACCGTTGAAAACAAGTCAACAAGGAAAATGTAGATATATTGTGGTAGCAACAAAATATTTGACAAAGTGGGTAGAGGCAAGAGCATTGCCTGATAATTTTGCAAGGAGTATGGCTCGATTCCTTTACGAGCAAATCATTACAAGGCTCGGCGTACCTCTGCAACTAACAAGTGTTAGAGGAGGACACTTTGGGAATTCAAAAGCTGGCCACTGAGTTCAAAATTTTGCATTCATTGTCAAATTCATACTATCCTAGGGCAAAAAGCCAAGCAAAGGCAATAAATAAAACTTTGATCTCAATCATTTATAAGACATGCAACGTAGGAGGTGCTAACTATGAGAAAATGTTGCAAGCAATTCTGTGGGCATACTAAACAACATTCAAGCCAACAACGAACCACACGTCATTCTAGTTGACGTATAGGCAAGAGGTAGTAGTGCCAGTGGAGCTCCTGGTACCAAGTCTAAGGGTGGAGGTACAAAATCGTTTGGAGGAGGGAGAGGCTCACAACACTTGCCCAACGTAGAAGAAAGCTATGGCATGACAAGCACTTGAGGAAGATGAAGTTGAAACCAGGTGACTTGGTATTGAATTTTAACAGCAAGAGAGAAATCATGCCAAGGAAATTGAAAACCCTATGGCTTGGGCACTTCCAACTAATTGAAATGATGGATAATGGTGCGATGAAGTTGCAAAAGTTGGATGGGACATAGTGTCCCAAGACAATCAATGGATTGAGGTTGAAACCATATAAAGTGAAGGCACAAGTCACTATGGTCAATCTTGAACCTGCTGAAGAGGAAACCGTCAGAAGACTGGTTGACGCACCACAACAGTCTTCAGAAAGTTTTGAAGGTGTATTGGTCCATGAAAGAGGACAACCAAGTAGGACCAATGAAGAAAATGATGCATTACAACAAAAAGGTGATTTGGATCTGCCATGGTTCTTTGGGAATGAAAATGGAGAGCAACCCATGATTGAACAAGAAGAGTTGGAACCGCATCAAACAAAGCAAAGAAGACTGCGAGTGCATGTTACATTCCCAGAAACAATAGAAGTTGATGGATTAAGATCACAAGAACAATGACTGGCAACAATGGAAAATGGAGGACCACCCGACCATGAACCTCGAAGTTATGGGAGTGAGTATGAAGGAATGATTCTGTTAGCAAGAGTTGATCTCCAACACCAACGAATATGCCTGGAAACACAATAGTTGCAAGAGGAATGTGAGCGAAGCCAAAGGCAAAATGCACAAATGCAGGAACAAATAGATCTGGAAGTTGCAACAATGCTCGAGGATCTTCAAGCAAGACAAACAAGAAGACAAAATGTGCTAGATGATCTTAAGCAAAGAACAGCAAGAAGACAAGGTAAATGAGATATTGTTAACAGACATGTTTGAAACACGTACATCTCAAGAAGGAGATGGGAGGAATTGGAGAACAAACACTAGTAGTATGTCCTTCACGAGCTCTGATAGAGGAAGAGACATTTCAAGTAGTTCAATCTCTAGTTCACAACTTAGGAGACCAGCCAGAAAGAATATACCTCAATTAGTTCCCGAAGTGGAGGAAAGAAGCAACCACACGCAATAGATTTACTCCGAGGAAGGAAGGTGGTTGAGGAGAATTGAATATTAGCCAATAACAAATGATGCACTAGAAGGTCCAAGTAGTGCACAATGACTGCTAGAAACTCCAACGTTGGTAAAGGAAATAGGCAACTTAGGTAGTTTGGGATGACCACCAGGTCTTCTCAACCATTTGAGTTTGCCCAGCCAAAGGAGGAGGTTGGTTGGCCTTTGGGTAGTTTGAGTGGAAGGTATTTCCCTCCAGCTATCCCTAGGCTATGTAATCGATAGGATGGCCCGTTAGTGCCATTCATTGGTTGTGTTACAAACAACCAATTACCGCGCAACCATCAAGATGACCCATCAATACCGCCTCTTAGTTGTCGCCCAAACCAAAGATGTCGTAGAAACAAACAGCGGAGGAATAAAAGAAATCTCAGATGGACCTTAAACAACCTAGAGGAAGGAATATGCAATCCCAAATCAGGAAGACCCGTCTTGAGAGTAGAGAATGGAGAAAGCCATGCGTCTGAGTTTTAAGGACTATCAAGAATGAGACGACGAAGACGGTCTAGGCGACAAGGTGGTTAATTGGTAAACCACCTGGAACAAGGCAAGTTGGACTATGACAACAAAGTGAAGAAATAGAAAGCAAGACAGCTTGTCGTATGAGTGCTAGACAAACGGCAAATCACCATATAAATAGCATTGGTACTACAGACTATCATACAAATAGAGGATCTTTCCATACAAGTGAGGCTTGTATGGCAAATCGTCGTACAAAGGTGAGGGTGTCGATAGGGCAGATAACTATACAAATGTGGCACAAGCAGGAAGTTGCTATACAAATCCAAGGAATCATATGGTAGAATAGGAATAAAATCGTCGTCAAGAGGGAGAAAGAGATTCGTCAACAGGTGATGCAGTAAAAAATGAAGTATATGTTGTCGTACGAGTCCGAATTTGCAGGTAAGACCTATACACATGAAATAAAATAAAAAAAGGGAAAAGCACAACATCAGTTACACGCAAGGTGGCGTTGTGGCAATTAACACGCAGTTATGCATGGGCTCCAACCACCCCTGCCAACTTATAAATGTCCATCGGGGAGGCCTTGAGCATTGCATCTTGCTCAATGCCTGATGAAGAACAGAGGAATTCTAGTGCATGTACGGAGTTGAAGGGGGTGGATATAGTGTAGATAAGTGAAGCATGTGCAATTTCATTGCTAACATAGGAGTAATGTTGATGCAAAAGCTGCCCACGCAAGGGATAAAACTATCGACCGAAGAATTGCAGAGCTAAACAAACACGCCCTAAGGAGAATTTTTGTCCTAACAAAGGAACAAATTGTGAAGGACAATATTGTAGGGAGGCTTTTTGCAAAAAATAGAAATTGCAGTTGTATAGAGTCATACAGTTGTACAAACGACTACTAAAATGAGAAATTGAACTATAGACGCGAGGGTTTCTGAAGTTGCAGGTATGCACAGTTGTACAAATACGTTTTTGGCGTCAAACGGCAAAGACAAAACCCATGAGGAAGAAAAATAAAAAGAGTTATCGTACACGCGATGATAGAGGTCGTACAAGCAAAAAGGTGCACAACAAGTTGAAGGAGATACCGTCGATGTATAAGTGGAGTAAGATTGTACGACAATGTCGTACAAGTGAAAAGGGGGATGACACTTTCATACAAGTCAGACTCCGAAGGCAATGTCGTACAAGTAGAAATTTGAACGATTGCCATACAGGCTTAGAACGCCTGTCGTACAAGCAGGAGGTTGTGTACCGTAGGGGCCATACAAGCAAAAGCACAGTACTAGGGGAGTTGCTGAGAAGTGAAACATGCAGAAGTGGCCAACTACCAAGGAGAGAATTCACAGGGTGAAACAACAAGAGAGAGAGGTTCCCCTTGGCTCAATGTCGCAGTCGGAACCTTGTTTCTGTGGAGAAGGCGTCGAAGGAGGCAAGAGGAGGGGTCTCACGGAACTCATTCGTGGGAGAGAAAGACAACATGGTTTAGACGTAGAGCGAGGTATTAGTAGACAGCATATTGGACATTCAAAAGAACAACCTAGAAACACCACTTTGAAGGAGCATGAAGTTGAGGCTTCATCTCAAGAGAGGGAGAAGAGCGAGGGGAAGGAAAGAATTATAGTGCCCTTGCAAGACATTACATGGATACAACAAACAAGAGAGTTTTGTCAGAATTGGTGGCAAGAGAGTCCAAAATATCCATTGAGGAAATGCAAGAGTAAACTTCATATTGCAGATTTTGAATTTTGACAAACTTTTTTGAATATTTTTTTGCAAGTGCTACAAACACACAATCCATATCAAAATGCTAGTAGAGTTAGAATTGGTGACCAAGAGGTACAAGTGTTTTCAGCAAGCAATTTTTGAGGGGTGTTCGGATTGCCGAATCATGGAATACCGGTCAAGGACTCAATGGACCTAAACCAATGGAGAGAGATGATTAATGAGGTCACCGATATCACTCCTAAAGAGGCAACATAGTTGTTGAAGCACAGGAGCCAAAGAGTGAAGATGCAATCGTTAAAGACGTTGGAGTTGCATTGTGCAACGAATGTCATTATGTCAAAAACTCTCGGGAGAGCAAAGAGCCTCGAAGACGCCCACTTGGCTCATATCCTATGTGCAAGGGATAACGGTTGGCGTTGCATATGATTCGGCATCGTAATTGTCATACCATATTAGGAATTTCCTAATGCAATATACGTGGAATTTTTTAATGGATTTCCACGCCATTGCACTTATAATGAATGTTGCAACATAGGCGAAGGTACAGTCTCCAAAGTTGAGTCCTAAGGATATCGTAAAGTATGCGCAAACAAATTTTAGATGGATGCATGTGATGCTACTAACGAAGTTGAGCACTCCAATGAAGAAGAAGATATTGAAGAGGAAGATATAGGAGCCCTTGGGAGATGGAAGAAGTGAGGATTCAAAGGATTCGTACGATAGCTAAGGAATGAAAAGTTTGTGCAAAGAGGAAGGGGCATAGGAGGTTGGAGTAACAATGGATGGAGGCACAACCTCAAGCACGGTATTAGCCTAAAGAGCAACAACAACCCTCACAACATGCCACAGCAATTGGCAATGCAAAATGGATGGTGGAGGGTAGGAGTAACGAGCGTGGAAGACCACGAGGAGCAGTGCGACAGGAGGATCCTACACAACCAAGGAGTCAGATTTTGCAAGGAGGCACTACAAATACCAGTACATGTATTGCAAAGACGATTTCAAAAGAGGTTGCGGTGGGTAAGTAGCACCCTATGGAGACTGTTGCATAGGGAGGACAAGAAGAGGAGGGATATAAGCACAAGGCAGAAGCCGATTGTTGTGGATGTAGATGAAAAGATAGGTAGCAATGGATGCAGTTCATGTGGAAGGTGTAGGAGATAAACAAGTGAACAATATTAATTCACCAAACATTTTCAACACCCCAACACATTTGGAGCAAGATGATCCAAGTCGATCACCTCCACTTACATCAACAGCAGAGGAGCTCACACAGAAGGTGAAGGTACTAGTAGAGCAGGGAGAAAAAGAGAAGCAACCTATATCACAGATTCAAAGTTTTTTATAGAGGAGAAAACAACCAACCGCTAGAAGAACACGAGAGGACGAGAAGCAATGATTGAAGAATGAATTGTTGATGTGTCGTAGCTAGTACACGAGGCAAGGCAGCCAAAAGACCAATCAACCTCAGAGGCGACGATGGAGAGGATAGAGAGGAGACATCCATTGGGGAAGATATAGAAATTGAACTAGTAGAAGGCATTGGTGAGCATTTTATCATAGAAGTCTCGAATCTAAGGAGACCTCCAGTTCTAGGGGATTGTATCAATGAACAGGTTGATGCATTTTCCGAAAAGAGGACTAGAGCTTTGGACATAGCAAGGTTGGAGTTCTAAGTTGGATGTATTGGAGACTGGCAACAATGGCAGTTGATGGTAGAGAATGACTTAGGCAAGTTAGTACACCGGACTCGAAATGAGGAGAACATGAAGGAACTTGTCAATATTCATTAGAAGCAACCAT
Source organism: Wollemia nobilis (assembly GCA_028583015.1). Taxonomy (NCBI): domain Eukaryota; kingdom Viridiplantae; phylum Streptophyta; class Pinopsida; order Araucariales; family Araucariaceae; genus Wollemia; species Wollemia nobilis. The sequence continues at coordinate 3,069,705 of JAQPPZ010000569.1, read as the reverse complement.
GGGAGTTAGAGACTGTCAGCGTGCGAAATATGATTGGAGTAGAGAACCTACCAGATGGAGCTTAAACACTATAAAAGCAGCCAACCAGGGTGTACACTGATGAGGGGACTTTGGCACCATGTCCAAAAGATGAAAAGGATATGCAGCTGGAAATTGCAACCAAACATGGTGTAGAAGTGGCAAAGGAGGATGCTAACACAACCCGAAAGGAGATTGAAGTTGCATTTGCAAAGAGGGAGGAAGATATATTGGCAAAATTGGTAGAATTAGAACAGACGACAAACCACTATGGAGTGTAATGTACTTAGTACCTAAACTACACCACAAGATTGAAGGGAGAGATGGATGCCCTCAAGCTGCAAATCAAGGAAATGGGAGATATACCTGTTCCAACACATCAGCATCAGCAAAACCCTAGTCCTCAAGAGCAGAGACAACACCTCGTCGACCAATCTAAAGGGGAGGGCAAATGTAGGAGCTAGTTGTGACCAGTCGCCCAAGTAAATAATGTGCATAGAAAAATAAGTGCAAATGTGCACAAAATGTGACGAAAATGTAATGTAAATTCTAATGCATGCAAAGGAAAAGAAATACAAATGTAATGTGAAATGGAAAATCAAATGTCATTTTGTATAGGACATCAAGGGTGATGACGTCACAGGTTAATACATTACATTTGTAATGTACGATAGAACAAAGGTGATTAAGGAGATGGTTGAAGGTGAGCTCTCCCAAGTGGTAGTTTGGTTCATTACCAACCCGTAAGCATAAAAGGATCCCCTATTCAATTGTTTGGATACCATTGTACATTGGATACGTAGAAGAGTCCATAGTGTGAGAGCAATCATGTGTAATCTGCATATTGCAAAGTGTAGACATTCTGTAATGCCATTGTCGTACAGGATATAATGCAATGACATTCCATTCCAATTTCAATCTGTCTAAGTGATACCATTGTTGCAATAGTCCATAAAGTTGTATTGTCAAGTTCTATGAGTGTAGGGTTGTAGACGGAGTTGCAGTCTAAAATCTCTACGAGTGGTCATCCAAGTAGTGCCATCGGAGTGTCATACGAGGGTTGTCATGATGTGTCATGCAAGGAGGGTTGACGAAGGTGTTTCCATACAAGTGTTTTCGTAAAAGAGAGTGACAAGTTGTACAAACACTTGTTTGTTGTACAATTACATATGTCGAGCGTGCTTGGAGCTGCAATGACTATAGTCCTGGTTGGCCCCTAAAATCTGTCATTCTAATTGTTCCTCCAAATGTCAAGAAAAAAGAGCCCTACCTCATCAAAGCAAATACAGGCAAGTACCGTCTATTCTTATGGACAAGGAATTTGCATTATTTTACTGAGTAAGATTACCTCAAAAGGCCCAAACATTAACAAATCAGTTCAGGTGAACACTTTGTAGCATTAATATGAATAAACAATTGTATAGCCTTTAAAGTTAACCCAATTTTGAAAATAGTATAGTGATACAAATTAGCAATTTACCGCACAGCAAAAGGATGAATGAAGTAGGGTTTTTCTTTCCATTAAGGGGCACAACTTAGAATAAGTAATAAACTTTAAATATAGGGTATCTTATATGATATGATATTTACCTTTGCATCTAGTGTTACAAATATCCAAACAGACATTTCTTTAGCAATTGAGTCATATGGTGAATCACGCACAACCTTAAAAATGCTCGAATGAAACAATTACCAAAAGAAAACATTTTTTTTTGCTTGTTATTCTAATTTTTAAATGCATGTAGGGGAACCTGGACGGTAGAATGCCCAATTGTGTCAAATCCCACCTTGGAGGACTATTTTCAAGATGTTGTTTGTGTAGTGATAACTGGTTTTAATGTCTAATATATTTGCAGTGTATTTGTCAAAAGAAAATGATGTTGCGTTGCTTGATGGCAGGAACATTTATTTTCATAGGTGGAAGACTGACCACCAAGAGATGAGAATGGAAATGATAACTATGACAACTCAACAGGTAAAGCTCATATTCCTATCATCACTACTTACCTCCCTGATGGCAGTGTTACTTGAGTATTACTCTAAAAAGTCCTGCCCAATCAAAGGAAAAAACGGTGATGAGGGATACTGGGCACATGCATGAGTGCTTGTATGTCATTTGTGTGTGATTTATATTTGATTTCATGATTAATTTGCATAAGATTGGTTTAATTGAATTTTACTTTGAAAACATATGTCGAGCGTGCTTGGAGCTGCAATGACTATATTCTTGGCTGGCCCCTAAAATCTGTCATTCTAATTGTTCCTCCAAATGTCAAGAAAAAAGAGCCCTACCTAAGTACTGTCTATTCTTATGGACAGGGAATTTGCATTCTTTTACTGAGTAAGAATACCTCAAAAGGCCCAAACATCAACAAATCAGTTCAGGTGAACACTTTGTACCATTAATATGAATAAACAATTGTATAGCCTTTAAAGTAAACCCAATTTTGAAAATAGTGTAGTGATACAAATTAGCAATTTACCGCACAGCAAAAGGATGAATAGAGTAGGGTTTTTCTTTCCATTAAGGGACACAACTTGGAATAAGTAATAAACTTTAAATATAGGGTATCTTATATAATATGATATTTACCATTGCATCTAGTGTTACAAATATCCAAACAGACATTTGTTTAGCAATTGAGTCATATGGTGAATCACGCACAACCTTAAAAATGCTCAAATGAAACAATTACCAAAAGAAAACATTTGTTTCGCTTGTTTTTCTAATTTTTAAATGCATGTAGGGGAACCTGGACGGTAGAATGCCCAATTGTGTCAAATCCCACCTTGGAGGACTATTTTTAAGATGTTGTTTGTGTAGTGATAACTGGTTTTAATGTCTAATATATTTGTCGTGTATTTGTCAAAATAAAATGATGTTGCGTTGCTTGATGGCAGGAACATTTATTTTCATAGGTGGAAGACTGACCACCAAGAGATTTGAATGGAAATGATAACTATGACAACTCAACAGGTAAAGCTCATATTCCTATCATCACTACTTACCTCCCTGATGGCAGTGTTACTTGAGTATTACTCTAAAAAGTCCTGCCCAATCAAAGGAAAAAACGGTGATGAGGGATACTGGGCACATGCATCGAGTGCTTGTATGCCATTTGTGTGTGATTTATATTTGATTTCATGATTAATTTACATAAGATTGGTTTAATTGAATTTTACTTTGAAATTGCACATTAATAATGTTTTGCATTTTACAAATTATCCTAGAAAATATTGCAAAAAATATCATACAATTTATTAGGATTTTGTGAAATCTTTAAATTGAGCAAAAGATTTATTTTGTTGAGCATGCTTGTAGGATCTAGTAGATCCCATTTTAGAAGGAAATTAAGTAGTTTGTTTTTATGAGCTTGTTCAATTTTAAATTGGATTTAAACATGAAGAGAAAAAAAAAAAAAACTACCTTGTAGATTTAAATAATCTATTTTTCCTACACAAGCATGGCTACTTTGGGAAGATTGAAATAGTGGGTAAGATTCTTACTCTTATCTCTATGGATTCCCTTTCCATTAAAATATAATTATATATATTAAAGGAAGCTTTAACTTGGGGTGAGAAAAATAAGAGAAAAAATAAATAAATAAATAAAATATATATATATAGAAGCATCTTTTCTGAAAGAAAGAAAACAAAATAATAATAATAATAATAATGAAATAAAATATTTAGAAACATCTTTCTTATCTAAGAAGAAAGAAAGCTATAAATTACCATGGAGATTGAGAAAAAGGGGGCATGCTGTGTTATGTTGGAAGGAGAAGGCTGGAGGAGAAGAAGAGCTTAAGGAAGCACAAGGGTAGCATTCAACTGCTGGAAAATTCCAGGTTGGGTCTGTCCACTATAATTTACCTTAATGCTTGTCCAGTATGAAATGAAATAAAGTCATACGTGTTTGTATGTTTTACTATATTTGATTGCTTCTCTTGTATAGAATGTTTTTAATATATAATTTCCCTTTGATGTTTAAGCAGACGTATATACATAAATTAAATAGCCTTCTCCCACTGTTTGGCTAGAATACAGTCATATTTTAACACTTAGAAAGGAAGCATCTGACAACTTTAAGTCCAACTCGGAAATTCCCTTTTCCATTCTATACTTTGTTTAAGGAAAGACGGGAAATTTTATAGTGTATACTGTAGAATAGATGCACTCCACCTCCCTGCGAATATATTGCCTCATCTTGGATTACCCCTGGTCCAATTCGATCGCTAATCGCAGTGACATCAAGCCTTGTTTGGGTCTGAATTCATTTGCCAGCTATAAATGGACTTTGGACTACAGCAATGCTAGCCCTTGGAGAAACCTTAAGAATCGAATTTTGCAGTGCGAATTCAACCATAGTCCGATTAATAGGAGCACATTTATGAAATTTGTGCTACTGCTTACATCGGGAAAAGATGTGTTTGGCGGAGGATGACCGGTATAAGAACCTTGATATTTATTGTATTAGACCTTAAATTTTGGCACGATTTCCTATACTAGAGAGCCTCCTATTGCCAAGCTGAGGACCACTACTGTAATATAAAACGTTGCCATAGTGTTGGTCTTATTGTGGTAGGCAATGAAGTGATTTTCATTAGTATTGTCAGAATCTATATGGAGTCTTTTTAACCGATCGATTGTTATATAGTCATCGTGAATAGACAACAAGCCTAGATTGCAATGTCGTTTAAATGGCCTCCACAGTTGAAAACAGTAGTACAAGCTAATTGAAATTCCGTGACAACGAATCAATCTGTTCAGAATAAACCAAGGTCTAAGGAGATCACTGACGGTAGCCGTTTCCATTGCAACCTGTGACTCTATTGGAATTTCATTCCACTTTTCCATTGAGTGTATTCTGTGCGTTGTGACACCCTATTATCCGGACAATATACGAATACCAAGTGAAGTTTGTAGTGTGCACAAAGTCTTTGCATAGTATGTGTTAATTTATGAAGTCTTTCAATCTTGGAGTGACATCGATTCTAACGGATATAAACTCGAAAGCTTACTTGTAAAAGTACACAGCACATCGAGTTCCAACCTATCATTGAAATACATTCATTATGTGGTAACTATTTGCACGTATGTAATATCTTACCAAATGAGAATCGATAGGAATTATTGTAAATACTTTATACTGAAGAAGTGATTGTTGTCATAGTATGTATACAAGTTTTAGAACATAAAACATATAGCATGTTCCCTTATGTTTTAATGTACCAAACTCTTTAAGAGATCCATGTTTGTATATAAGTTAAAAATAACTCTACTAAACCTATTGAAGAACACAAGCTTATACTGAGAGGTGGGGTGAACAGTATAAGACCACTTTTTACTTTTTTTTCCCAATCAATATTATGCAATGTATCAATAGCAATATCAACAACAATAATCAAAGCAATGCACAAATCACCACACACAATAGAGACACCAATTTAACGTGGTTCACCCAATGTGGGCTACTCCACGAAGAAAATATTTCACTAATATTTTCTCAATAAATATCTTGGGAATCCTTTCTCTATTAGAATGTTTATGGACCTCTATCCAAAAGAGACACCAATCCCCTGATCAAGTTCGTGGATCTCTATCCATAGGAGAACTCCTTTCTCCTCTCGCTTCGGTTGGTGATCTTCTAGAACTACTCGCCTCCACCGCACTGGCTAATGAATCTCTATCCACTGAAGACTCCTGTCCTCACTCAGAAGACCTTTCCTCACTGCCCTGGCTAATGGATCTTTATCCACTGGAGACTGTCGTCCTCTATACTTTGTCACCTCCAAAGCTTGCTCTTTGCTCTGTCTCAAATCTGCACTAAACACAGTCCTTCGGTCTAGCACAAATTTACTCAATCTTTGTTTTTGGTCTGGTACAAACCTGTCCTCAAATATGCACCAAACTCTGTCCTCAAATTTGCACTGAACACAATCCTTCGATCTAGCACAAATATGTCCTCAAGCCTTAACACAAAGCTTGACTCAATCACAAATCAACTATGCTAGATCTGCCCCAAACCTTAACTCAAGGTTTGAACAAATCAATCAATCAACTTTGCTCACAAGTCTTCTCAAAGACTTGTCTCAAATTTGCCTTGTAAGCTTCCACAAAAGCTCACACTAATCTGTCCACAAGTCCTCTCTAGAACTTGTCCAATCTGCTCAACAATCTTTGTCCTCAAATCTGTATTGTAAGCTTCCACAAAAGCTCACACCAAACTGTCCACAAGTCTTCTCAAAGACTTGCCTCAAATCTGCTCAACAAGTCCTCACTAGAACTTGTCCAATCTGCTCTCAATCTCTATCCTCAAATCTATATTGTAAGCTTCCACAAAAGTTCACACTAATCTGTCCACAAGACCTCTCTAGAACTTGTCCAATCTCACATAAACATATAGAGAATTGTTAGAGACTCAATATGCTTCAAATTCATCACAATGCTCAATCACTTTCAATCTCTCTTTTTACCACATAAACATATAGAGAATTGTTAAGGACTCAATATGCTTCACATTTATCACAATGCTCAATCACTTTCAATCTCTCTTTTTACCACAGAAACATATAGAGAATTGTTAGAGACTTAATATGTTTCACATTCACAAACACTCAACCTCTTTCTCAAATCAATTTAGAATATGGAACAATTTGTTTCACAGAACTTGAACTATCACTATATGGAACAATTTGTTTCAAAGACTTGCCTCAAATCTGCACAACAAGTCCTCACTAGAACTTGTCCAATCTGCTCTCAATCTCTATCCTCAAATCTATATTGTAAGCTTCCACAAAAGTTCACACTAATCTGTCCACAAGACCTCTCTAGAACTTGTCCAATCTCACATAAACATATAGAGAATTGTTAGAGACTCAATATGCTTCAAATTCATCACAATGCTCAATCACTTTCAATCTCTCTTTTACCACGGAAACATATAGAGAATTGTTAAGGACTCAATATGCTTCACATTCATCACAATGCTCAATCACTTTCAATCTCTCTTTTACCACAGAAACATATAGAGAATTGTTAGAGACTTAATATGTTTCACATTCACAAACACTCAACCTCTTTCTCAAATCAATTTAGAATATGGAACAATTTGTTTCACAGAACTTGAACTATCACTTCAACACATCCACTTGACTAGGCTCAACCAACTCTACTCAACCAATCGCTCAATGAAATAATCCTTGCTCACAAACCCTAGTCCAAGTATATGAATACTCACTCACTTATTTCAATAATGCTTATCAAACAATTTCACATAACAATGATACTCATGATCTTTCACAAACTCTAGTTCAAGATAGTTCACAACTTCACATAACAATGATACTCATGTTCTTTCACAAACCCTAGTTCAAGCATATGAAATCTTTACTCAATATTTCCAACAATGCTTATAAAACAAGGTTTTTATCATCAATTCTCACTCAGAAAAACCTTCAACAATCAAACTCAACAATGCTTGTCAAACAATCCTTTTCACTCCAACTTAGCATTCACAACATCCAACAATCACTCACTAGGAAGATGTGCCCATACCTTTTTGTTTGATGTAGAAGTGCTCTCATAAACCTCTCTCAATCACAATTTTCTTCTTTGCCAATTTCAATGGTTAGATGACAAAATATCACACTAACACTAAAAATATTTCTCAATTACAAAAATAATCAAACTCAAATACACCTTATTACTCCATGAAATTAGCAATCATCAAATCATACATAAAAATAATTACTCAATTGCTCCTTATAATCTCCAACTTTAATTAATCAACCTCCAAAAATTAAACTTTCAAAATAATATTTGCCTACCCTTTTATCTCCCTCAAATACTCGATATCCAAATTAATTCAAGCAAAAAAATAAACTTTATAACCATCAAAATTATTTTATTTTTCAACCTTAGCACATCCGAAATAATCAAGCGACCAAGACAAATGACATCAATGCATACCTTTAACACTACCCAAAAGGCCTCAGTGTGTTTCGAATGCAAGACCACTCCCAACCGAGCGCCTTAATATTCCCTTCGTTCGACGTTGTTCAAAAACGAAAATGCCCTCACTTCCTTGCAAAACGAACTCGGTGGGATTCGAACATTGCACACTTTACCTGCCACAAGACTTAGCACCATCCACCGTTGCCAACTGCGCTACATAGCGCTGTGTGAGGTAAGAGGAGCCTCGCTCCTATTTATCTACTCTTTTGCCGTCGGAGACCTTTTAGAACGCGAAAACTCTTTCTCCCTTTTTGCGCACAATACTTTGGAGCTTATAAATTCGATCGATGGTGTATTAGAGGTAAGGCAAAGGTTTTTGCCACCTTTTATATACGAAGACCTTGTGCCATAAACGTCGGCGCTTTAAATCGAATTTCAAATTCGATTTTTAATTTAACCTTATAACCCTCTTTAGGGTTATTTAAAATAATAAAATTAATTTATAATTAAATTAAAATTAAATTATAACTAACTTAAATAACTTTGGAAGTTAATTAAATTAATTAATAAATTAATTTATAATAAAATTATATTAATTAATTTAAATTTCCCTTTTTAATATTATAATATTATTTGCTTGGGCCTCTTTTTGCACTTTGGACCACATCTCACTACCTGGAACCGGATCTGACCAACTGAAAGCGGACTCTCCTTTTTGCACTGATTGCGGAACTGCTTCTCCTTGCACTACTCACTAAAACTGACTTTTGACATCAATGACCACTCGCTCTTGACATCAATGACAACTCATCTACTCAAAATGTCCAACACCTATGGACGAGTTTAGTAATCATAAGTTGTAGAAATTAATAATAGCTCAAAGATATGGATTGATGTTTTTAAATTACGAAAGCAGATTTATAATTTTGAAGTCCAAATTCATGAAAAGTTCCTTTTTGTTTTGGTATCATATGATTATTTTATATGGATAGGAATTCTCTTTATATTGAATTCAGGACTGCATACTAGATGTATTTAATATTGGTGGTGACTTTTAATATATTGGAAATAATTGTGTATAATATATGAACCAAAAATATTATCGGATAATTTGATTGTATATCAATTTGATTGGTAGACTTAATGAACAAGGGAAATTAAATATTTTGCATTTATATTATTATAATGAAAATTTGTAAATGGAAATAACCATCTAGAAGAGTGGAAGAGTGTCTTCTAGTTTTGGGAAAGGATGGATTGGTGTCCTTTCCTTGGGAAGAGGTATGGGACTCTTCCTTATGTTTGGTGGTAATCCAAACAAATAATGGTTGGGATTATGAATTAATCCTTGTTATGAAAATATCAATGATGAATGAATTGTTTATTCATGCTTGGTGATTTTCTATGTTAAATGTGAGAAGTAAATGGAAGTAATGATTTTAGTGAAAATTATAGATTTTGTATATTATGAAATTCTTAATGAATGGAATCCACTAGAAGAATGGATGATCTTCTAGTTTTAGAAGGATTGGATAGGTGATTATCCAGGAAGAGGTATGGGACTCTTCCAAACATCCCTGGCAATCAAAGAAATGGCATTCATGTTGATTGGATTAGAAAAGTAAATAGACCTTGATGCTAGATAATTTATGGGAATTTATGAGGTTTCCCTCTTTTGAGAGATTAATAGAATAGTATTAAAGCAAATCTTGGAGGTAAATTTGGTATCGTTTGGAGATAAGAGAAATAATATTTAGATTGAATTTTGATAACCAAAATAGCAAGATAATTAGAGATTATGTTGAATCAGATTTTGGAAAGATTTTGATAACAGTTTACAAATGCATTCTTGTAAACCTTTCTCTTTAGCTCAGTTGTTGGGTTTCGTCTTGTTTTTATCTTAGTTCTTTTCTTTGTTGGGCTTTTAAGTCTGCTAGCTGGCAATCATTATTGTCCTTCTTATAGTCCCTTGGGTCTTATTTTCACCCACTGTGGACATTAATAATATTTCATTTCATTTTTATTTCTTCATTAGCTTAAAGTATGCTCACATCAATTGCAAGTGGAGAGAACCCACCATAATCCCCCGAAGGATGGGGTATATATGTCTTTGCTCTCTCTTGGAGGTGCATACTGAGAACATTTCATCTTCAGGTGTCTTGTTCATTACAAGATTCAAGGCAGGTACTATTCCTTGTATAGAGACTCAAGCATTTCGCTTGCCACTTTTTTCAACTACCTTAATTAGAGATGCTTGGCTCTATACCTTCACGAAGCTATAACTCTTTGGGATCAGCCATTACAAGGAAGATTGACAAGTACTCAACTGATCACCTCATTCTTTCACTCTATCTCTATTGACGAGAGTAAGAAGCGTTCATTTTGAAGCTACAACTCTCCCAAATGTCAATAATAGATCTATGAACCTTTGCTTGCATTTAACAAGGGCTCCTAGGGCTTCACTTCTTTCACCTTCTTGCATGTGGTTTGACAAGACTGCAGTTCCACAATATCAGATTTTGACCACCTCTCATTTATCCCAAAGTTGCAAACAGATACAAATTACTAGTTTCCTGGCTTCTTTTATTGGTTTCACAGCCATGGATGCTAAAAGAGTCTTGAGTTGATGGACTGCATATCCACCTAGGACTATCCAATAGTACCCCCTTAGTCCCAACCATTCTCTTGAGGATCCTATGTTGGCCCTTTTAGGATGGTTAGTGATGACGAAGACCATGCTTATATTGGCCTACTTTAGCCATCCATGGACATCAATAAAATTATCTTATTTCCAAGCACATTTGACCATCATATTTATTCTTCCCTGATAGTTGTTGCTTTTTCAAAGTCTCCTCCATCTCCCTGTCCCCACTTTCCTCTATATCATATATATTCTTAATGCTTTTATAAGCTCTCATTCCCAATGCCCTCTTTCTATTTGCCATATCCTCACCACAGACCTAATATACTGTCATTATAAGATTACAGTTTTATTATTATTATTACTATTATGTGGAAACTATTATGTGGAACAAAAGACAAGGTGGTGGAGGGTAGAGTATAATTCCTTCTTAGTTCAAAATGAGATTAATTAATTGCTTTAAGTCCATAAAAACTGACTCCAGCCACAAATTTATTTGATTTGAATTAAAAGATTTGTAAGGAACAATATTCTATGCTATCTGCTACAATTTTGCTACTTCACAATTAATACAGAACATCCAAAACAAGATGAATAGAAAACTGTAGAAAAGGGTTTGAAATTTAGAGAAACGAATGAAGTTGAAACTAAGGCAGCAGAAAGAGAGCAATACACTAACATCAATAAAGAGAAGCATGTAATAGATGGTCATCAATCATTAAATTTGAAGTTTTATCTCAAGTTGGCATCGCTTACTCTCCCTAGTGAGATAAATTATCACTACTAGAAACTACAATAGGACATAGAAGGAAAATCAAACTCTACAAAAATGCTCTGCAACTATTTTTAAACTGAATATTTCCTGATCCCTCAATCAATCTCCTAATGAAATTGAACTTGCCAACTAAGATATTTACATGTTTACATGTATTACCGCTGCGTCCTCCTATATGGCATTACACCACCAAAACAAAATCTAAATTCATCTATGATTTGCAATGGCCATTCTGAATGAAACGAAAATCTAAATGAAACTACGCATTTGTAACTAGAATTGAATTTGGCTTCTTAAGCAAATTTCAAATTTCACATGGTTGGCCTCAGTTGTCAAACATTATCAGGTCCCAATGTGTGTACATAGCATCAACCAAAAAAATACAAATATAATTGGACAAAACAAACCACAGAAACACTTTAGCTAAAAAGCATGAAACTCGTATCTAAACCACAAACAATCATTGTACCTAAAGCATAATCTCAACAAAAATTCTATATAATATTGAACAAAATAATCTATAAATGCACTTGCAAGGAGAATGTTGTCAAACTTACCTGGGTGTTTTTCTGATCATCTGAAACAACAAGGCTTAAAGTAGATGCATCAATTAGAAACTCTGTGGCATAACAATTAAGTGATCCAAAATCCTTTGCTAGGAGGGTTAACTGGGAACCTTCTTCTTTCCAATTTAGGAAGTATATGCTTTTATGTATGTCACCAAACAAGATAAATGTTTTAACCTGCAACAGAGAGGAAGAATGTTTTAGAGTTACATTTTTCAAATTCACAAATTTTGATTAAAACATGATCAGCACCTATTTTGATTTGAACAAGGCTATGAAAATACAGCCGCTTACTAAGAACAAAATTTCTCCATATATTCACTTTCCAGGAATTATAATATATGTGCAGTTTCTTGTTAATTAGATTTTAGTACTACAGTTTATTTTTACTCTAATAACTTTTATTTTACCTTGATGTACTTTTAACTCCCATTGACCTGCTTTAGTCATTTGGGGACACTAATATAGTTTCATTTCATTGTACAGAAACTGCTGAGGCAAACAATATCCAGTCTTCTATAAAATCATTATTATTATTATTACAAAATAAAAAAGTAAGAGGACAGAAGGTTTAAGACATCCACAAGGCCATACAGCCATAGTGTTCAAAGTCTCCCCATGTCTGCAAGTACTAGCGAGTCTACACAGTTAGTGACACCAATTGAGTCATTTTGACCTTTGCTGAGTCTCTTTTTGTCAAACTCTGCTTAGCAAGGATTAAAGCTTGTATAAAAAATAAATAAGAATGATATAAATCTCTATATGTATTTTCATGTATGCAACAATCACCACATCTTGAACAAATTCACCTGCCATTAGAACTGTTTTCTTCATACAACGGTTTAAAATGTAGCCCTTCAAATGCTCTCTACCTTCTTTGCATGCAGGGAAAGATTGATGAGGGTCAAACATTCAATTTCACCATGATCACTGAAATTTCTATATTCCATATGCGAGTCTTTGGAAATTGCATAGGTGTCAAGCTAAGTTGCATGAAACTTGGAAACAGGTAAAATTTCCAAAAGGGGAACACCTTAGGAAACAAAAGTCCTCAAACCCTTTGGAAATGTGGAATCAATAAAGGAAATGCCTAATTAGAAAAATATGAAATAGTTTTTATACTTGAAGGCAAAATTGAATTAAAGAGGTCACAAATCAACAAAAACAAATTTAACTATTAAATCTTATTTTGTACAATGGCTAATGTTAAAGCTTAACTTTAGTAGATTTGGCTCTATATATCATGCAAAACTAAACTACATGGGATACACTATCAATTAGTTCTTAATATTCAAAGTTATCAAAATTGAAAGAAGACCCAACTCTTGTGACTCAAACTACATGGGATACACTGTAAATTAGTTCTTAATCTTCAAAGTTATCAAAATTGAAAGAAGACCCAACTCTTGTGACTCAAACGACAGGTGTATAAGGAGGACTTTCATCATCCTCAAGGTCAGGTGTGGCCATGGAAATATCTAAGTCAGAATTTCTAGCATCAACATCCTAATCTTTTGTTTGCCCTCTTATGTACTGTTCTTTTGCCAACAACATGTCAAAGATTAGAAAGCAAAAAAGCTAGATCCTCTACTCTCTTTTATTTTTATTTTTTGCTTGACCAAGTGAGTGCACCTATATGTGCTTCAATTCCTCTTTGTTGTCCAAGACCACTCCCCTTGTTCTAGATTATGCGTCTTCATTGATCCCAACCTACGACTGTTTTCTAGTTACCACTGATTCTGCTCCCTTTTGCATCATCCTAGCGCTTTTCTTAAAGTAACTTGACTTTCATTAAAGTAGGTCATGTGTCTCCCATATGGGCCTTATGTAATACCACCCACGAAACCTCCAAAAACCTGAACATTTTACTTTTTGCTTCTTTCAAAATGATGAGAAATGTTTGAAGTGTTTTTTACAAATGCTCAGAAACATGGGAAGTCAAGATCACAAGTTTCCTAGGAGTTTCCAAGGAATTTCCGAGTCTTAGAAATGGGGAAACGAGGGCACCCTAGGAGTTTCCTACAACATAGGTGTCAAGGAATTGACAAGCTGGTTAACAGCAACAAATAATATAGGGGAATTGTGTTTCAAAAGAATACACGTATATTAGGTCCTAGATGCATTTCATGGTAAACTCAATCCCAATCATCCACTCCAATAAGTCCATGACTAGATTACTGTTCAGAACAGAGCATGGTTCACTTATTCAATCTAGGTGGGTAAATACACCTCTACAGATGCAAAGAATAATAGATATCTGCTATAAAAATTTACAAACTATGAGTTGTAGGGTAAGAATCCAAGGCCTATTATTATGCAATGGAAAAAAGTATATGCTGAAGAATCCAAAGGATAGCATTCAAGTCCAATGCACAATGTAGGATATCCCCTCTTGTGATTCCTCAGACCTTATGATGATGACAACGATGATGATTCCTCTTCATCAGCTCAGACTTTGCTCAGATCAGTCACAGGTGGAGAGATACCACCATATTCCTTGAGAGGATACGGTATTTAATCTTTACACTCTCTAGGAGGGGAAACCCAAAGAACATTTCATCTTCAGGTGTCCTATTTATTATCAAATTCAAAGGAGCTACTATTGCTTACATAGAGACTCTGGTGGATCAGTTTCCACTTTTTTTCCTCTATCTTGACAAAGACGATTGGCTTTGGACCTTGAGAAACTATCATTATTCAGTGTCAAGTATTATTGAAGAAATTGATTACCACTTAAATAATCAATTCATTCTTTCACCCTTTTTCTTCCGCAGGGATTTCTTTCATCTAAGGCTTCAACTCTCCAGAATATTGATGACAAATATCTAAGTTACCGGTTTGGCTCCTTGGACCCCCGGATCCTAGTACGGGTTGTACCCGGTCCGGTTTCGGGTCCGGTACGCCCTCGGGTCCGTCCAGGGTTCTGCCTGGGGATCCGGATACGTCCAGGCAGAACCCTAGACGGACCCGAGGAGAACCCGGGACGAACACGGCTTTAAATTTTAAACATAGAATTAATATTAAATTTAATTGAGTCCGAAAACGGATATTTCCGCGTGATGCCCGGTTTACCTAAACTTACCAGACACCTAATCCGATCCGTGCATGCCCTTAGAATTCTCTTCCCTCGGATAAAAATATTTTAACCACCTAACCTGTAGCAGTAATAACCCGTTAATTAAACAAACACTCAAAATCTTTCTCCCCTTCTTTCACTCGCCGTACTTGTCGTCCGCGTAACCTGTAACGGAAAATCCACAAGTCGCAACTGACAACTGAATCTAAACCACATTTCTCCCACTACCTATTTCGTTTTTAAAAATGCTTCCAACAACCCACGGGAAAAATCATGATGTGAATGCTTTGGCCGTAGTATCGCATTCAGCAAAACGCTATGTATACGGTGGTGTTGGATATCATGGTGCAGCCTGTTTCCCGTTTCTGTTAATGCGTTTGCCATTGGCTTTTTATTTCTTAAAACTTTATTTTTTTTATAAAATTTGGTGTCGTCGACCGTGCCATTGTTTAACCTGACAATAAGACCCAAGTGGAAGTGTTGCATGTGTGGCAAATATCATCCTAAAAAGTACGAGAGATGGATATTAAATAAAAATAAATTATAAATATTCCCGTGAGTGTGGTTTACGGCAAGGACGCCACTTGCATTATCGATGATGTGATCCGGGTTCATTCCTATGGTGGATGTGTATAAGAAATATTACTAAAAAAAATAAAAAAATAATAAATATATAATATAAAAATATATTTTATTAATATTTATAATATAAAATCTTACCACGGGTTAAAAGGTCATGGCCACATAAATCAAGGTGAACAAAGTTAAATTTTGACTTTATATAATTTAAAATTAGTTATTTTTATTGTTTGTCTTTTATTGAGAAGAGGAAAAGCTTCTTTCCTTTATTAAATTAAAAGACGGGTACGCTTTTTTTAAAAGTTAATTAGATTTAAATTATTTGTATTGTTTGACTTTGACTTATATTGAGAAAAGGGAGCCCGTCTTTCCTTTTTCTAAATTAAAAGATGGAAACGCCTTTTATTAAGGTATTTGAGCTTTTATTAAAGTATTTGAGTTTCTAGATAACTAATTAATATTAATATATATCTTTTAAGGTACTTGAGTTTCTAAGATAACTAATTAATATTAATTAATATATGTTTTTTATTAATTTTTATACAATTGAATCTATTAAGATAACTAATTATTATAATTAATATTAATTAATATATAATTTTTATTAATTTTTGTATGGTCGAACCCAAAACGAACCCAAGATACAAAAAATATTTGACGTATCCGCATACCGGGTTCTTTGAACCCGAACCCGCACCCAAAACAAACCGGTAACTTAGACAAATATGTATGTTATTGTCTGTGTATGAGTGACTTCTAGGGATTCAGCACCTTCTTGCATACAGCATGACAGGATTGCAATTTTCCAACATAATGTTTCAGCCAGCCCTACAATACCCAAGAGTTCTATACCAACACAACTTACCTATTTATTATCTTCTTCTATTGGTTTCTCATCCTTGGGTGCTAGAAGAATCCTAAGGGGTCAAACTTTATGCCCTCTTAGGAGCTAGAAGAATCCTAAAGGTCAAACTCTATGCCCTCTTAGGATAATCCAACCAAGCCCCCTTACTCCTGGCCATTCTCCATTGGATCATGTGTTGGCCCTTTTGGGAAAACCCAATATAGATCAGGGTTGTCGCTTGGACTCCCCCCCTTTACCATTTCTTCTCACCTCTTTTTTCTCATTACTTTTACCTTGTTAAGCTCCACCCATTTTTGGATCCCTCGAGGCTGTGATATGATGCAATACATTTCTTTAGTATACGTTGAGAATATTTTCATAAGTACTACAGTGCATTGTAACACTTTTTTCAACAAGTCCCATTGGCTTGTTTTGGTCACCTATTCACATTATTATAATATATTATCTACTGACAAAACACACTATGTGGACCTCTCCTATTCATAGTCTTGGCCCATGATGACTTTCTATGCTAAGCATTTTATGTAGATTGTCGACGGCACCATCACTCACCTAATTATGGCAAGCATTCTTGGTCCTATGGCCTCAGGATCGCACTTTGTCAGATCAGAGTACGCTCACACCATAACCCCAAGAGCTTTGTTGTAGAGCACTAAGAGCAATGCTGGGAGTTCTTGGGTTCAAGTATTATCTGGTCCATGCATTTCAACACAGTATCAAAGGCACGCTAGTCAAAGCCTAGACCACTGTGTGGCTTGAAAGTTGGGGAGATCAAAGATAAATTCACACTTACAAAAAGAAAAATGCACAAACATATAGTGTTGATAGCTTCATGGCAAAGCACTCAGACCATTGTTGGCAGGTCTTATATTTGAGGTCATATCACAAAAATACACAAAACGGAAAAAAACATGACCAATACATTAGTACTTAGTCACTGGTGCTTCCTTTAACAAAACAATGGATTGAAATCGCCTAATGAAGAAGGTACGGACACAGGTAATCTAGTTGGGTGTTGGAGTCATTCAGACTTAAGCTGGTTTAAAAAAAACCGGTGTGAGAGGACAAGTAAATCAAGGACGGTAAGTTGAGAAGATGTTGGAATCAACCCCCCAACAACTCCCAACAACCAAAGTAACCGATCCCTGACCAAAAAATATCTCCAATCTTTCTGTTGACATAAGATTGGAGTTAATCAGTTGCTAATCCACAACCGAACAATAATGACCCATCTGGGAGTCTGAACTAACTCCCGCCACCAAATAGCCAACGGAAGTGACATCAAGGCACGATCTCCGCAAATCACTGACCTCCATGGGAACACACCTCCCGGATCCCATGGGCCAAAGAATATCCTAGTAGTCATGTCAACTGCCAACTCGATGAAACAACAACTAAACCACTGACAACTACCTGGATCCCAAATCCATATGTGGTCCCCTGCCATATCACCCGAACCAAGGAAAAATCCAAGATCCAACACCGAAATATCATAACTGCATACAAGCGAAGAGTTGTTCAGCCATAACTTTGTCTTTGCACTACATCCATCATGCTGAACAAAACAATCATCCCAGCAATGAATCACCTTACCCTCTAATGAAGAAGGCATCTCATACCCCAATGAAGTATAGAACCCGCTATAACCATCTTTCAACCCACCACTATGTGTCATCCGAAAAAAGGTCCACTCATCTACATGTGGGCTGATATCATAATGACTAGCATACCTCACTATACAATCTATATGAACCTCACCAACTGAACCCCTGTGAAGCTCCAAAGAATCCCCTGAAGTATGGCTCGCATCATCATCCTTAGGATCGGAATCAAGTAATGTACCATCATCTACTGCACCAAATGAGGAAGTAGCATCCATTAAAGAAAGCATATCATCACTCCGCTTATGCTCATACTGATCGACTTCAGTGAATGCAGAATCATTATAACTAATCAATCCTTCCTCACGTCCAATCTCATGTATCCCCTCAATCAACTACTTAACCACCATGGTATCCGAATTAGTCTGTGAATCATGTGAAGTGGATGCAACAGATGACTAACTTTTCGCTGTGAAAAGGGAGTGATGACCTAAACTCAACTCAAGACAAAGCTCATCAATCTCCTCATCTTTCCGAGTGAGCTCTCGGGAAGTCTGCTCTGCAAACCGCATAACCCAATCCCTATCAAACAATAGCCTCAAGTAATCTAATTTGATTACCTCTAATGCTCACTTGATGGCCTGTAAATCCGTAACAGTGGCTCCAACTGTCAACTGGTGTCGTCTCTGTCCAAGTTGGGCTGTCTGATAAAGGCATTCAACAAACTCATGTGTGCTATTCAAATGTGTCAATGTGTGGACAACCTGCTCAACCGTAACCTGTATGTGATCCTGCAATGAACTGGAATCATCAACACAAAATAAACTCTCTAGTGTATCCTCCAATGCACAATGATCAATCTGAGGCCCTTTCACTGCACCGCACTCACCAACCTCATACTCTGAAGTGATGACGAACTATGCTCATCCTCTGAATCACCAACTACATCAAAAACTGAATCCTCAACCACAAGATCAGCGTGCTCATCAATACACACCTCTCCAATATCCAACACACAAGATGAAGAGACCTCATCCTCATCAATTTCTACTGCTGCTTTGTTTTCCCCATCAATACAAGAATCAACCTGAACCTGGGTTATGCATGAAATATTCTCTAAATTTTCAACCTCCTTGTTGTCCTCTTCGCTGTCCACAACTGTGCTTGGCTGCAATGAGTCGTCTCCCTTTGTCCCTGTTTTTATTCCAACTGCTAATGGAGGCTTCAACCACTTAGGATGATGTTCTATTATTGTTGTAAAAAACTCATTTTGTTCTTGAAATTTTTGCATCAACTCTATCATGAGTTCCTGGATAGTAGCCATTACCAACACACTTATGCAACTTTGTAACCCTCAGGCTGGCAGGATAAGCTGAGCTCTGATACCATTGTAATGTCCCACCCCAACTGAGACTACCAGAATACTGCTCCTCTTGTGTAATTGTTTGAATTTGCAACTTTGTTTTGCTGATTTGGATAATATGAATTCGTTTTTTGGTGTAGAAATATCATATGTTGTTTCAATATGCTAACCCCATCCTTTGAATGATCTTAAAAACTTATGATATTCAAGCAAGACATTTTTACAAACACTTGTTATGCATTCAATGAAAGAAGCTACAGCCAAGAAGTAATCTCTCTCTAACTTCTAAAACACTTCTCCAATTGCAATGAAAATTGAGCACAATATTCTACCAACATAGTAATGCATGATACGCTTTGGGATAGTGGTTGCAAATGGTTTGCCAAAAATCCAAACGAGTGGGAATAAAAAGCCATCACGTGCAACAAGGGCGACATCGCCAACGTGGATATAGTGAACTACCTACTGACCAACCTGGAAGAACTCGCAGTTGAGGCCCATGAGGCCCAGTGTGACGAAGATTCGCTAAAGTCGGTTGCAACTAAGGAATAGAGATTTGGCCATCATCCGTGCCATTCTCAAGAACCAAGGCAACACCACAAAGAAGGACCGGCGTAGAAGGTCAACCCTTGGAAGACCATGATGCACAACTCCACAAGCTCGAACATACGTCGTGATTTGGTGGCAACCCTTCTGGAAACAACACTACACAAACAAGGATGATGAGCGCGTCCTTGATTCATCCATGGGAGGAGCATTCGGCTCCAGACACGGCTTTCGCTCCTCCGCCATATTGGCCATCTGACTTTGTAGACTAACGTGGGTAGGGCATACTCAAAGTCAAGAAACATTGTTCTAGAAGGTCCACACCACAAGAATCTAGTGCAAGCACCAAATAGCTGATCAGTTAGCCACACTGAAAATTGGTTCAAACACAGAAATGTGATCCCTCGTGAATCTCCTTCCCATGTTGAAGAATCCCTAAGTTGTGGACATGATCTACAAGTCTCAGGCCAATTACCAGGAAGCCAAGCTAGGGATGATGATGAAGCCCATGATGAAGATGATGAAGCCCAATGGCAAACTAATACACCTGTTGAAGCTACAAAACAGTGGATCAAGGAGAAATCGGCCTCTGTGCTCAACCACACACGATGCAATCCGTCCCGACACCAGTTGTCTACGCAACCTCTTCTAACTGTCGGAGAATTAATCCTGCATTGACAGGAATTTCATTAATTATTTATGGGTCTCTCATTTCCACTATCAAAGAAGACCTTGATGATGCTGAAGACGAAAATAATGGTTGCCCCTCCATGTCCGGCCAAATGAATATGTGGCACTAACTAGCATAGCATGTATTCTAATAATGCACTCTTCGTTGAGTGCATTAACCTCTCTGTGAGGTCTTTAAGCATTTTTCACGAACACCAAGGAAAATGGGCACTACACTCCCTCTTTCCCGTGCTAGCTGGACCCACCTATGGCATAATGGCACCATGTGTCCACCTTGTGGCGGAGCCAAGGTGCTATTCGAGGTGCATATTTTTTTTTAAATTCACTTCTCCCACATGGAAGGCTAACTTAGCCTTCAATTATTTGTTTTTCTCCGTAAAATTGAATAAAAAGGAAAACAAAGGCCATGTAACATTTTAAAGCAACAAAATATTCTTAGGAATTTTTCTTGAATGTTCTGTTAGGATGGAAAATTATTCCCCTAGAATATTCTGACTTCAATTCCCTTTCCGATCCACCAATTTGGGTTTTTAAGGCTCAACTTTAAAAAAAAAAACTGTAATATGGAGTGCATTCCCGATAGAACCCGACACTACTCAAAAATCCAAGTGAATCTCATAAGGACACTTGTAGATGCTCCATAAAGGCTCTAAAATTCTTGTACAAAGGTGCATTTTTGGCAGAGTTTGACACCTTCATAGTACAAAATATGAGTTTACCTTGAAGGGGGTATACTCATGAAACCAATAGAGTGAACCTCGTAAGCAATGATCTACTTTATTACACCTGGCGGTTGTGGCAACAAGTTATCCATTCAATCCAGTAGGATGAGAAGATTACCATAAGAACACTCATAGTTGAAGAAGCAAAGTGAATACCTTTGTTTACTTAACTTGCTTAGACCCAGAGGAGGATCTAGTGGCAGACCTAGAGGCAACAAAACCAGAGGCAATAGACACAACGGTGTTTAACTAAGCAAAAGCCAAAGCAACCAAAGCCAAGAGCCTGATCCCAAGTCCAAGTTTGAGACAACAAAAGAAGGGAGTTGTCAAATATTACCAAATAATGTAATAAGGGGGGATGTTAGAAAATATTATTACATTATTTAGTAAGTGTATCTCACGTAGTTAAAACAGTTATAACTACTATTTAATTAAGGCTATTGTTATAACCATATAAACTAGTTATAACCTCCTTGATGTATTTAAAATATTCAAATGTTAATTGAATAACTTGGATTTTATCCCAACACTACCCAAAATTCAGGAGGGTAAGCTCGCTAAACAAAAGATCAACCTGAGGAGTCAACATGGAGAGGACATTGAGGAAACAATAGCCGAAGATGACATAGAGGACGAGCTAGAGCATGGAGGAACAAGTGAGCATTTCATGATAGAAGTGCCTAATTTGAGGGAGCCTCTAGTTCACAACGAGATAATTAACGAACAAGTTGATACATTTTTCGAGAAGGTGAGTGTAATGTTTGATAGGATCCGAAGCAAGTTCCGAATTGGTTGTGTTGGGAACTGGACACTGTTGCGATTGAAGATGGAAGAAGAGTTGGACAAACTAATGAGTTGGGCCCAAGATGCAGAGCGAATAAATTTTGCAGAGATCCATCAAATGCAGCAGCCATGGGAATTATATGTTGGCAGTAGTAGTATCCAGTTAGTGCTGGAAGTGAAGAAACTGCTAGAAGGAACTCCAGTCCTGTATCAAAATCCACAACAAGCATATGTTGATGGAAACATTTGAGCAGATGGTTCATAGCTTGAAGCTAAAGGAAGAAGAACAAGCTAACCAACTATGCACAGTGGAAGGACAAGTTTGGCAAATGCAGTAGGATGTCGAAGCAGAGCTAGTTGCATTGAGAACCGAGATGGAGAGCATGAGGCAAGTGTAGGAACAACAAGATCAGTTAATCGATCAGCTGAAATCAAAGTGGGTGGCGAGGGAACAAACTCTTGAGGCAAAGTTGTAGGAGATTACTCACTGGGATCAACTGATTATTGAGCATGATGAGTAGTTGGCAGTGATTGCGAGGAAGCAAGCTGAAGCAGCAAAAAGGGATGCTGAATCGAAGGCTAGGCTGGCTGAATTCAAGCATAAGTCACATCACTATGTCTTCCAATGGGCTCGAAGCCTTGAAGCTGCAGATCCAGGAGTTGGGAGTAGTAATTGTTCCAATACCTCATCCTCAACACAATCAAAGTCTATAAGAGCAGCAACACTCATCGATGTTGTAGGCAGGCAAATTGAATAAGTGCATTGGAAGCACACAAACATTAAGAGTTTTGATGTAGTTTTGATATATGTGATGTTATAAAGTCATGATTAATATTTTATGTGACAATGTGTGATGTTAAGTATTAGTTATGTACGGATAAGTCATTAGCCATAGAGTGAGTCATGAAATGAAATGTAAATGTAAGTCAATGCATGTCAATTGTAATTTAAGAAAATGATGAGGTGTCAAGCAGTTAGGAAGTTGAAGGATGCAGTTGTATAAATACGACCCTTCCCTCATTCATTTGTGTTGTTGCCATGGAAGGAAAGGTTGGCATGGTACGTAGGTATCAAGCCATCTGAATGCTTTGCAAGGTCATCCGAATTGTTGTGTCGAGTAGTCTGAGATGTTGTGTCAAGTCGTCTGATATACGTTGTATGCATAGTGCATCCATTTGTAATTGTAAGTTATTCACATTAATATTTTGTTCATTTAAGTGGTAATGGAATCATGTTGCAATATGTTGTATTCCATTTCTACAGACTTCATCAACCAATCTAGAGGGGAGGACAGATGTAGATGCTAGTTTTGACTTACCACCTCAAACCCATAAAAATAAAAATAAGTGCATTGGAAGTCAAGTACGCACATAATAAGGTTTTGATATAATAAGTTTTGATCAATGTTACACAAGGATGGGGGACTGTTACACAAGGATGCGTCCCCCCACGAGAGACGTGTCCCCCTGTCCCCCCGTTTCCCGTTTGCTCATTTAAGTGGTAATGGAATCATGTTGCAATATGTTGTATTCCATTTCTACAGACTTCATCAACCAATCTAGAGGGGAGGACAGATGTAGATGCTAGTTTTGACTTACAACCTCAAACCTACAAAAATAAAAATAAGTGCATTGGAAGTCAAGTACGCACATAATAAGGTTTTGATATAATAAGTTTTGATCAATGTTACACAGGGATGCGTCCCCCCCCCAAGAGACGTGTCCCCCTGTCCCCCCGTTTCCCATATCCCGTAGCACGGGGGGACGGCATTGGGGACGTTTTCCCTTGTCCCCCTTTTGGGGAACGGCTGGGAAACGTCCCCAGGGATGCCTGAGGCCTACGGCCTCCCGTCCGCGGGATGTCCCCTATTTTGGGGCGTCCCTAGGGACGGCCAGCCATCCCCGAGGACGCCCAACCGTCCCTAGGCACGGCCTGAGCGTCCCCAAAGGGACCCAGCCGTCCCCCATGGCTGGGCGTCCTCAGCCAAAAGAAAAACTAAAAAAAAAAGTTAAAAATGAAAATTTATTAAAATAAAAAGCATTGACCATTAGTGTTCTTCAATCTATTCTTTAGTACATTGTTGAAAATGATCACTTTCCACAAATGAAGATTAAAGCAAAAGTTACAAAATTCTAAAATTACAAGAGAGGGATAAAGATTGTTAAATATAATAAGGGGAGATCACTAAATAACATAAAGAGTAACAAAGAGAGACCCTACTCATACTAGTGAAAATTACTTAGAAAGAAAGGAAGTTTCTTAATGTCCGCAGATGATCAAAGCAGGTATTTGGACGCAAATACTACATTGTGTAACAACAGTCTGGGAAGAGCTGGAAATAGTGTTCCAAAGAAAAACCAAGAATACAAAATTCATAAGCATAAATTTACAAAATCCCTTAAACAGGGTTAATCAAAATCTTATGAGAAGGAATCTGCCAAGGAAAAAAATAGTTAAATTGTATGATGTTAAAAATTGAAACAAGCAAGTTTGACAGGACTCAGAACAGCGTGCCTCTTGACTGCATTTTTGAAAACATTTTTAGATCATGGCTTTGCATGTCTTAATTCAGGTTCATAATTCAGAAAATCATGTGAGGTAAAAACGTGATGAAGCTGTTGGCTAGTAAAAGTGGCATGATAACTGTTACTGGAATGGCACTTTATTTGGTGGGAAAAAGACCCTGGTCCAAAATGCTTCTATTGCTGATTTATCTAATGTTCAACAATGAAGATTTTGTAAAACCATCCAATTAGATTCATGTTCACTGTTTTGCTTTTACATGTGTTCCTTTATTGCTATAAATTGTTATTGATTTGCTGCAAAGTGGCCTAAATTGTTTGCTTTGCATACACTTCCATTGAGAAAATACAGATGAGGAATGCTTGGTATCAACTTGTCTTATTCTTACAAAGAAACAAATCCCATTGAGTTTAGGACATTGACTTCAATGAGAAAATTGTAACTTTTGCTTTAGGACATCGACTTCAATGACAAGTCTGCTTATTTTAGAATACTGTAACTTTTGCTTTAATCTTCATAGAATACTGTAACTTTTGCTTTAATCTGTTCTTTATGTTCTTTAGTACATTGTTGAAAATGATGACTTGTAAAAGCTGAATAATGTGGCATTCATTACTTGAGCAATAGCAACTAATTTGGTTAACTGTTAGAGATTGGCAGATTGCACTTGATATCCTTGGCTAAACATTCAAGTTATATTTGTTGAAACAATTAAATGGCTGCACATAGTAACTAATATCCATATGAATATCCTAATATCATTTTTGTTGTGTGTAGAATTCTGAATGTGTACATTATTCTAAATTTCTTAAAAAATTCAATTTTCATAGTATTATACCAACCATCCCCCCTAGCCGTCCCCTAAAATTGGCCTGCCGTCCCCTGCCGTCCCCCCGTCCCCCAGGCTCGTGGAACCTTGGTTTTGATGTAATAGTTCATGCAATAATTTGTAATGTTGAGTGAAGAGTTAGTTAATGTACTTATGAGTTGTAAGTCGTTTAGTTGTCATGTAGTGGGAAATGAAATGAAATGTAAATGCATGACAAATTTAATGTAAGTTGGTAAAGTGTCAGGTTGGTAGTTGGGAATAACTACCTTTCCACAAGTTTAAAAAGACCCCCAAATTCATTTGAGCAGATACACATTGTTTACACGCACAAGCTAGATGCCACAAGAAAGATATTGTATGCACATACATTGTAGATGTTGTACACAATGAGAGAAGATGTTGGAGAGTGCATCGGTATAGGCATAAGTGTATTACACAGATGTACCTTTGTTATTATCAATAACACCATTCAGCCATTGTCATTGTGTATATTTATTGGGTGTTGCATCTGTATGATATTGCAGTAGAATAGATATTCCAAACTGTTTCCATTCAGTTACTATTGCCGTAGACAATCCGTTCTAGGTCGTATGGATCTGAAACTAGGACGTCCCACGAAAGACTGGGCTGTCTAACTTGATATGAGTCGTCTGATTGTTGTACCAGGCCTTCTAGACTACAGATTGGGTCGTCTGACTATTGCGTTTTGTAAGGCCATCAGGTATACTGTGTTGCAGGCCGTCTGGATTGCATATTGCTGATTTGTTGGTCAACCTACTCTGTCATTCATTAATTGTTCCTCCAACTACAGAATACCACCGCCATGCTCCAATCATTTAGTGAAATAGGATCAGATTTGGAGCAAGGAATGGAAATCAATCATTTATATCTTCTAAATGGGACTCATGGGATCAGATTTGGAGCAATAAATGGAAATCAATCATTTATATCTTCTAAATGGGACTCATATTCAGGAGTTAAATAATATACGCTTGCTAATGGTAGTCGTATTTAGAAAAGGAATCAGAAGGGGCTCTACTTTTGTCTTTTCTCTAGGTCCCCATCACATATACTTGAGAATATTTTTAAATGTTATTCTCCTGCGCTTTATTGCACTCCTTAATCTCTCCCTTCACCAAGGAAGGGAAAGTGGAGGACAAGACATCATGGACCTAAGAGTGGTGGCGAAGAAAATAGGCAGGCTAGTTTGTGGGGTGCCACTAGTGGTGATGTAGAAACGTCTTCTGCGGCTCTTAAGTTGCCAAACATCTCTGTGCTACCACTTGGCACGCCCTCCTCTCGAAAATGCAGCACTTTAAGAGAGTTGTAGAAACCAGTTCTTCAGGTAAGACAAAGTGATACATGGGGAAGCTAAGTTACCGGTTCGTTTTGGATTCGGGTTCGGGTTCGAAGAACCCGGTTCACCAATACGGCAAAAAAAATTTTGTCTTGGATTCGTTTTGGGTTCGGCCATACAAAAATCAATAAAAATCATATATTAGTTTACTAAATCAACATTAAGCATTTCACATTGGTACAAACACTATCACAACTGGGCTGCCAACATTTCTATAAACTAAAATATATGGTTGTTCATAAAACATAAATATTATAATTAATAAATTAATAATTATTATAAAATTGTAAATAATAATAATATTAAAAAAAATAGACAATTAAATTTTATGTTATTAGTTGTTTACGACCATGCTTTAGTTATAACTATAACTATAAGTTATAACTTATAAGTTATAACTTATAAGTTATAATTTATAATTATAAATTTAAAACTAAAGCATGGTCCATTTTTATATGTTATTAGTTGCTTTAGTTATAACTATATCTATAAGTTATAAGTTATAAATTTATAATTATAAATTTATAACTAAAGCATAGTCCATTTTTATATGTTATTAGTTGTTTACGACCATGCTTTAGTTATAACTATAAGTTATAATTTATAATTATAACTAAAGCATGGTCCATTTTATTTTTTAAACAACCATGGTCCATATGCTGTTTTTTTTTTAAATTAACACATTCAATAGAGGGCAGGGCAGGGCAGCGCGTCGTGCTAAAGAATTTCGGAGATAATATTAAAATTTTTAAAAAGACACTTGGCATTTGGCATATGTTGTTTCTTTTTTTAATTAACACTTTCAGGGAGGGCTGCGCGTCGTGCTATAAGCAGAAAATTTTCTTCGTTTAAAAAGACACTTGGCAGCTTATAAAAAAGCAAAGGCCTTGCTCCAAATATATATGCACATTGCACGTCATTTTCATATAAATCCGCCCTCATTTAAAAGAAGCCCGTTTGCAATTGGGATTCTTATAGTCCTCTGCGTAGCAGCATCTCATTCGTATGCACAGAATTGCGGGTGTTCGAGCGGGTTATGCTGCAGCCAATTTGGTTATTGCGGCACTGGAGACGATTATTGTGGAACTGGATGCAAAGAAGGCCCCTGTTACAGCAATGGCGGTAGCGGCAGTGGCAACTCTGGTAATGGAGTTGCCTCCATCATCAGCAATGATTTCTTTAATGGAATTCTGGGGCAGTTCGGGTTCAAGAATTTCTCTACTTGGCAGTTCGGGTTCAAGAAGAAATATCAGATGCGGTTCGGGTTCAAGTAACCGGTTCAAGAAGTAATACCAGAGCACAGATTGGAGTGCGTTTTAAGAAGAAATACTAGATGCAAACCGTAAATTTATTTTTTTAGGAAATAACGCAGTAAATTTATTTTTTTAAGGAAATAACACCCGAAGACCCTGTGGGTCCGTGCAAGGTTCTGCCTGGGGGACCCGGACACGTTCGATGGACCCGAACGTATCCGGGTCCCCTAGGCAGAACCCTGGACGGACCCACAGGCGTACCAAAACCGAATCCGGACCGGGTACGTCCCGGTTTCGGGTCCGGAGGTCCTAGGGTGCCGAACCGGTAACTTAGTGGGGAAGCAATGTATCGAAAATATGCATAAAAAGCAAACTTTTTTCTTCACCCCTCTGCAATATAAAGGCTCTCAAGGGGTTTCTAGAAGCAACAACCCATGTCTGTGGAGGAGCTCTCTAACTTAAACATGTCAGGCCTTGTTTTAGAAATCCTTAGTACCCAATTTCAGGAGGAATAATGCGTTTATGAAAGCTGGAGTAGTGGCAAAATCAGCCTAAAAGCTTTGTTAAGTGTTTGGGAGAGCACATTGAGGACCATACCAAGGACTGCCACAAAATCACCCAAAGGGGTAAAGCTTCAGGCAGTGGAAAGCTGGGTATCGAGAATAGCTGTCAAAATTTTAATTAACCACTTGTTGGCCCTTCATGAGCAATCAGGGCACAAGCATGGGACGACAGTAAACAAGGGGACCTCAGGTAATATCCACTCCCCACTCCAAGATTGTTCCTTTTCTAGTATAGTGAAAACCTAGAAAGCCCAGATGGAGGAATTGGGTAAATGAGGTGGTGAAGGTTGAAAAGAGGAAGAAGTCCCAGGAGCCCCAGCTGATGCTGGAAATAAACCATATCACCTCAAACACAACAGAGATCATTGGTGGGATTTACAATGTAATTCATGAGATGATGGAGAAGAGCACTGGACATTGACCAAGATAATATCCAGACCATGTTTCGAGCATGTACGGAGGAAGGACTAATTTCTGTTCCACAGTGTGCAGATAATCATGTTGATGGTTCTGTCAATTACCCTACACGGCTGTGATTTTTTTCTGCTATAGTTTCTGTGCAAGGGTTAACCATTCTTGTTTTTTGTTAGGTTCTGGTAGCCACTTTAATGACTTTTGAATAGTCTTACTTGGTGGATTCTTGAAACTCCAGAACTTTGATAACAATCAAGGTTTCTCCTCTATGAAACACCAATGTCTTTTTATTCTTACTGTCAAAAGCTTGAAATATCGGGTTGGGGAGGACAGGGGGGTTGCTTTAAAGACACGGGATTTTTGTATTTATGAAGCATCTGGATGCTATACGGGTCTAAAAGTCTTCCAGATCTAGACCTTTATTAGTTCAAAATATAAATAGTTTAGCATTGAATCTGAAAAGCCTAAGGAGAGGGGGGAAAGAACTAGAAACAGTCATCCTTGATCAAAATTTCCCAATGCAATTCATACACCTCTAACTCCTACCTGAGAAATACTGGTTAAAAATATTTGGGGTGTGTGTCTGTGCGTGCATGTCTGTGTGGGTGTTCTAGCATCTTGACATAAACAACACACAATTCCTTTATGGCTTAATAAGACAAATGAAATTACCTGAAATCATAATATGTCAAAGAAAATCGTAGACAAATATCATGTTAAAAAAAAAATGGTTTGTTATACCATATGACCATCCCAGATAAATTTATGCCTTAAAATATAGCCACAACAAGATATTTACAAACAATTTGAAAAGATAATAATGAGAGAGGTATATTTAAGACTTACGATGTTCAGACTGACAACACAATGAGGACCATCATAAAATGCTAAACCAATCAACTCCACACCATTCCACTGGTGCGGAACAATCCTAGCTCCAGCTGCTATTAGCAGGTGACCCTGGAGAGATGCTAAAGCCGAAATTGCTCCCTTAAGTTCTTTTGAATACACTTCATTCACCTTTAAACCAGCACAGCAAAGGACAGAAATAATAGTCCAAAGTAGATTTAGAAGTGTGGCAATAAGAGATCAAAAGCATATTCTAACACAGATCATCCATGCACTGCTCAAACTCAAAGTTAAGTCTGCACTCATACCAAGGTATCAGGATTTTTGGGATCTTGACGAATAGATGCAAGGATAATCCGACCTCTTCCCGCAACATCCTCTCCTTGCACATAGGCTGTCCCAATGGCCAAAAATGTTTCATTCTCCTTGGTTGAAGTGTTCTGGAAAAGAAATAAAACAAAATTAACCACAATAAACTAAGTTCAAACTAATGTGCAGCACTTACCCATATTTACTAGAAAACAAAAACACAAAAGTAGTCAATATTTCTGTATTTAAATTTTAAACTAAATTTCATCTACCCCATTAGTCAAAGCAAGCTCACCAGAAGAGTCACCATTCGAACAGCAATTGCATTCTCTGAAGTTTGCATTTGTATAGAAGCCTTTGCTTCCCAAAGGCCACCTGATTTTGAGGGCTCCAAAATGCGTACTTCAAATTCATCTACAACATAAGATTTCTGCACATCTTCAGATATAATATTATCTGCATCTGTCTGGTGACTAATATCCTGATCAACCAGCGAAGGTAGCACTTGATTCACAGGTCTGGAAACCTGAAACAAGAAATATAACAAACATCAAGCTTTACGACTAAAGCAAGACTTTCCCTAAAAGGAATTAATTACAGCATTTAAATATCGAAGCAACAAGTGTGAAGTAGCCCATCAAATAATACTGTAAATTTAATTAGTCCCTGACACAAAACCAATGCAATGCAAGAAAATCAAGTAGAAATGAAATAAATTGAATTAATGTCTATTATCTCAAATTCGAACAGAAAATGAGGCAGAATGGAAAGAATCCTCCACTACCACAAGGGGTGGCTCCCTTATTCTATTGTTATACAAATAAAAGAATAAAAATATTATGCCATATAAGACTTCAACATTTTGGATTTTTGCATTACAACAAAATTACTGAATTAATTCTATAGCAAAAATTTTCAAGTGCACTTCTAAGGTCATCTGAAGGTTTAGGTATTTAAAACTGCACTGCAAAGAATAAAATTATAAATATCACAGCAGACAATTTGATAAAAGAACAAACATCTTTATATTGAACTTTGAACCTTCTCAGAAAATTGCTTTTCCACTTCAATGCTTCAAAAGGTAAAATTAAATGGGAAAAAATGAAATACACAGTTCCTTTGCTGCCCCTTATAAAAGTTTTCCTTTGCTCAACTTCCTATTTATATCTTTTACCATATTATTGGGACTTGGACTTGGCAAGCATTTTTCATTTGAACCAGACACAGACTCAGAAGAAAACTCAATAATGACTTGTCAACTAAGAAGATATATAACATCAAAGATTTTACAAAAGTTGACTCTCCCAAGGTCATCCAGCTTGCAGACTTAATGGTTTTCAGAGACTTGGGGAGAGTCTCAACACTATTCTTTTTACAAATTTTTATGACTAACCAATGCATTACTCACTACCACTGCTTCAAAACTATTTTGTGGAATCTAAAAATTGCTCAAAGAAAAAATAGAATATGGTCCTTCAAGCCAGTGCTGAATTGCTCAAAGAAAAAATAGAATATGGTCCATCAAGCCAGTGCTGACTTGGCAAGTTATCTTCAATCTTGGAGCAACCAATGAAATGCAATATGCTGAAAGAGTACACTTATGTTGACCTCAAGTTTTTAGCAAAAATGCCTGAATTTTGGCAGTTTTCTACCTTAGGCGCATAAATTCAATTACCATAGTTGAACAAACAACAATCAATGAAAAATCATACATAAAACACCTAAAACTTTTCCCATTTCTGTCTTTCATTCCAACATCTACTTGATTCAATAATACATTTACAAAAAGTAAAAGTTGAAACAGAAGAGTTATTAAAGTGGAATGAAATTCCAACATAGGACTATACCATTGGAAAAGAAACAGAACAACTAAAGAAAAAGTTAAAAGACTAAAGAAAATGATTTAGGGCAACTCATTCATAGAGCCATTTGTAAGTTAATATTGTTTTTGTGTGAAATTTGAAGTTCTTTCTAGATATTTATATTTATTTTAGATATTTACATTTTTTAATTGGGCATATGGGATTGACACAGGCCCAACCCATATTACATCCTAACCACATAGTATTACAACAGAAACTTGGCAATTATCCATGCATTGCTTGAGAATATTTGAACCTGGGTCTCCTCCTTGAAAATTAAGCATTTAACGGGTTGAGCTCATACCTTTCAATATTTTAGACAATTACTTAAATGAAACTAAATTTATTATATCTTTCGAACATTTACAGCTAATATTTTCAATGACAATTATTTTTATTTTAATCCTTGTTGAACTCAAACCCAAACCTGAACCCGAACCTAGTAACTTAGATTTCAACACACATGCCCGCTACTTCTAGTGCTCTCTCTATGTGTCCTTCAAATTACAGCTAAGAAAAATAAATCTTCAATGAAAATAGAGCTAATGGAGTCAACAGCAGGATCAATCAGCATCTTCTTTCCTTACCATTAAGTTGCACCCCTACTCGAGCAATGTTGTCTTCCACAAAGTGAATAGCTTCATTCATCTGATCTGGCCGCTCATCAAGGGTATCCAATTCCATCGACTTGACCAACATATTGCCCTTCTGTTCAGATCTATAGTGACAGTACAGTCCTTCAAATTTGCATTAACCATTTATCTAAGGCAAAGACTCAACAAATTTTCTTCTCAGTTCTGGAATGCCAAGGATTCCAGCTGCACTTCTAGCACATACCTACAAAGATGCGCATTTTTGACTACATTATCAAACTCATAGGCCTTTATAGATCTAGTATTTGGAGCCCGAGTCTAGGATGTGTGGATTGTGCTTGTATTGAGAGGGTCCAGATTATTTTCCTCCAATGGTTTATCCGATGTAAGAGAACAATTCCACAATGTGGTATACATGCCAGCATTGAAAACAACCTCAAAAAATCAAGGTTATCACAAAATTTTCAACACCCTCGATTTATTCATGACTAACCATTTTTTCAAAAAATTGCCAATTTTTTCCGCAAAGGGGGAAAAACATGATTCTTGCTAATTTCTTCTTGATTAATTGTTGATCCAACTTTTTCCCAGGCCTTGCAGATAAATTGCCTATCAGGATTTTTCCAACTTTGGTCCACATTAAGATTGGCACCCATAATATTGGCTTTGAGGCACATCTTCAAACTTATTTGTCACCTGGAATTACACGCTTCACCACAAACTTTGTGACATTGCAGATCATTTTTTATGCAAGAGGGTCACTGAAGCAAATGTTTATGAGTGATTGGAATTCTGAACTAGCTGCAAGATACCAAACATCACCTGGGGGACATAATGTCTATACTTATTTATTTGAGGACTTTTGAATGGCCATGGATGAGGCCATCAAGGTACAAGACTACGCTTATTAATTTAATTTATTTTATTTATGTTGTAAAATATTTTTCTTTAAATTATTTTTTCTTTTTTTTTCAAGTCTCAGAGCCATTGGTGAAGATTCTTCTTGTTGATGGAGAAGAATTTCCAATGGGATTTGTATATGACGCTATGGACAGGGCAAAAGAGGTAATTGCTGCATTTTATAGACATGCCCGCACCAAATATGATGCCATTTGGATTATCATTGATACCTGATGGACATCACAACTCCATAGCCCTCTTCATGCAGCAGGTTACTATTTGAACCCCAAAATCTTTTATACTGCTATATTTCGTGTTGCTTATGAAGTGAAGCTTGGCCTTCAAGATTGCATTGACCATGTGTTCTCAGCGAGTAAACAATTGCGCAATAAAACGCATGCAGAGATACAAGATTATAAGGCACGTCGTGGTCGCCAATTCCCATCTAAGCAAATGCATAAATGCTATTGAGATATTGAGGCCAGGTAAACCTCATCGAATTATTATTTAATGTCTTTTGATTTTGTTTTAAACTTTTAAGCTATTACATGTTTAATATTAATTTTTTTTTTTTGTTGTTTCTAGATTTATGGTGGGAGGACTTTGGTGATTACGCCCAATTTGTAGAACATGGCCATTAGAATTTTATCTCAACCACGTAGCTCTTCAGGTTGTGAGCGCAATTGGAGTATTTTTGAGCACATACACTCCAAGAAGCGCAACAGACTTACACAAGAAAAGTTAAATGATCTTGTGTTTGTGCATTACAACCTTCATCTCCACCAAAAATGTTTTGAAAAAACAAATTCTGAGCCCATTGACCTAAGTGACATTGATCCATCATCTGAATGGATCACATATGCAGCACATGAGCAGCATGAACAGCAAGAGCCTCTATTCACCATGGAATATTTACAAAACTATGAGAACCTAGCGGAGGAGATGGCAGCAAGGGACCAACAAGAGGCCTTAGCACAAGAAGCGGCGCAAGCAACTACAAGCACACATCAACAAAGAGAGACTAGGGATTATGCTATGACGAGGGGCAAAGGAAGACATTAGATAATGGGCCTATTAAGGCATTTTTTTCGTAATTTGTACCTTTTCATATTATAAGCAATACAGGATGTGTTTTGTCACTTTCATGTGTACTTAAAGCTTGAGCCTTGTATGATGTCTTGACTTGAATTGTTGCTTTTATTGCAATATTTGATTTGCATAATATTAACTCTTTGTAATATGCATGAAAAAAACTTTTTTTTAATGAAAATTTTTGTTTTCTTCGGTTTTCTTTTTTGCTGATTCTTTCCCCGTTTTTTTGCTGCTTCCCAAATTTTTCCAATTTTTAAAAATGTCGATTCTGATTTTCTCAACTATGTGCCTGATATCCATTTATTATCCAACAGAATATGCCCTGGGCTGTCAAGACCCACATATTTGGATTATTAGGTAATGAGACTAATATTGGTAAGATTTAATCCCAACAGGTCTATGACCTTGATTCCACAACCATTGCAAGACAATACCATTTTAGAAATATGTGAAGTTTTTGAATAAAATCGAGCAACCACTTTTCAAGACCAAGTGTGGACACATTTACCCACCTATTCATTAAGTGTTAATTCTTCCATCCAATTATGCACCTTTTACTCCATTCACTCACTATATGTTATTATCTCATTGTACCATCCAACTTCAAATTACTTCATCAAGACAGAAGAATCTTTGGTTTGAAGAATATCTCATATTTGTGTCTACCTTAAAATCAGAAATTTGCCTGTATTCTACAAAGCTAGCTCCATGTTCAATAATTAACTGATGAAGTATGATCCAGGACAAATGTACTGGGATTGTTTGACGATGAGGATAATATTGGTAAAATTTACTTCTAGGAGGATATTCTGTAACATTGATTCTGTGACCATTGCTACATAATACCATTTGATAATATGAAAAACATTCTAATAAAATTGAGCATGGAACCTATCAGAACCAGGTGTCAGAATCATTATCTCAAATTTCAGTTATTTATTCATCAAGTATTTGCCTAAGAGGAACATCAACTTTACTTAATCTAATTGAAGATAAGATAGGATACTTATATTATTGTCCACGAATGACAACAATAAGTCAATGGGACTCGACATAAAAATGATTGTTGCAAAGCATCGTAGTTAACAAGAAATTAATTATACCAGAAACTAGAGTTAACCTTGATAAAGTTAAATTATTGAACAACATCTGGCCAAACACTCGAGGGGTGGACCTGAAATGGATAGACCTAACATGTTGCAAGTAATGATGAAGAGATCAAAGAACCAACGATCAAGGGTAAAGAAAGAAATAGAGAAGTGCTTACGAGGATTCAAGTGCAAACTCTAATCAATGTGGAATGCCAAGGTGAAGTAGAAGCAGAACCGCCATCATCGTCACCAACCATCCCAGAACACGAGATCTAATGATGCTTCCAAAAGAATGGCCAAGGTTTAGGGATCCTGGTTGGATGATACTGAGAAGGCATAAAATCTGACTTCCCAAAATTCTCCTAGCATCCATGCGGAACTAGTAGAAGAGGGCAATAAGTTTGTAAGTTGTGTCTGTTTGTACCTCTAGGGCAAATGAGGGATAGCTGATATCCTATGTTGCAAAGCCATGATCCCACATCACATGCAAGAGGAACAAAGTCTTGAAGCCATTGTGGCTACTCATGAATGCAATCAAGGATGCACAGATTTGTCATTACCATTGTGGAGAGTTGTTGCATCAAAAGAATGCTTATTACTCCCAATGTTTGAGATAGCATGAAAGGAGGCAATTAGTCAAGCGGTACTCAATATCTCCTTTAATATCTGGCTCCAAAGAGTGTGAGTTTTCTGAAATTATAAAACCAAACATTTTTAGTCAAGATATTGGAAAAATATGTCAAGCAATCTACCCAAATCTCTAAAAAGACAATAGTATCTTCGCTCATAATAACACATCTGAATACAAAGTGCTCTTCAATCTCCACCTCTAGAATAAAGCAAAGGTGACACACAGAATCCTCTAGATTGAATATGTTGATCTGTCTCCATCTAGAACTGATGTGAATGGACTCTGAGCCAAATAAGAGGGATCTTGATTCCATATGTCCAATGTTGTTGGATATACTGCAGGCAAGCAATAATGCCATCCTAAATTGTCATGAAATTCTCAATGTAGACGGGTAAGATAAGACAGAGAGTAGGCTGGGTGATCCAAGTAGTTGCCGATATATATCATCCCTAAAGGAATATCAGTGGCACCTCCTTATGAATCTTTGCTTAGTTATTGAATGTGTGTCAAATCCTCTGTAACTCAGTTTATTCTAGAAGTATTTTCTTGATTACTACAAGTCCCATTAGCCAACTTTGGTCATCCATGAAAATCAATGAAATTTCTTATCCAATTGCAATTTCTTTGTAATTTCCAAGAGTACCTAAAAATGCTAAAACAAGACCTATCTTCTCTTCTTCCTGCAAAATGAGGAATTTGCTGACTATCCACTGCACAGAGCTGGACATATGATGTCATGATCCTCTAATATTTGAAATCAACCCCTCCAGAACAAATTAAATCCTTCTGTTACAATAGGTTGCTATTTTCTTAAGAAGTGATTTTAATTTTACACTCTATGATAAAGTACTAAGCATTGATTCTTTACAAGGTAGAATGCATCATCACCACCATCCTAGAAAAGCCTGGGTATCTCTTGATTTGCAAAATCCATCCTCCAATTTAAATTTGACAAAAAATTATTTAAAATGTATATCATAAATAACAAGCCTAGAAGTAAAATACGCTTGCAAAACTACACATAACAAAATATTGAAAACAACAACCATGTTGAATCCTTAGAAGTTTTATTACTGGAAAATATTATGTAACCATAAAGCAACTGCCTATGAAATGTAAGTTTCCATTCCCTAAAAAAATTTAATGGAAAATAACAGGTAACCATATGCTAATTGCCTAAATATAAGTTTCCATACCAAAAAAATTACAACACATCACAAGGTAAAATCACTTACAGGAAAAGAGATTATTAATGCATAAAGATTGCTATCTGCAAAATATGTTATTTGATGAGGAGTGCCCCTCAAAGGAATCTGCAACAATCCGACAGCCAAACATGTAGAAGAAGAGTATCATATTCGGGGAATAATGTCTGTCAATCTCCAAGAAAAACAGAGAACAAATTTTCACAAAAAATGCTATATCCATGTAATTGACAATGGTCCGTACAAGTCCTACCTTCTTGACTGGCCAGTAATTGTCATAGTTCAGAGATGGGAGCTGGCATATTTTAAGAAATCCCTGAAAGCAACAAGCTCTTGCTGTGATCATATTATAAGGATGCATAGCTATCTCTAACAACTCATAGATAAAAGTGCAACTTTCAAGGAGACCCTAACCTGTGCTGTAACATAAATAAGTCCATGCTTGCAATTTATGTTGTGAAGTGGTGTAAATGCAACAATAGGTCCATGACAAAGCTGCAGCGATGCATAAAATGTATGAGTACTAAGAGAATAAAATAATTTGTCATATATAGGAGCTATTACATCCGAATGACTTTAACACAAAGGAAATAACGACGTCTATTTAACATGTACAATAGTACAACAATATGAGTTAAACTTCCAAACCATAATCTATGTAAAAAATCATTGCCATCATATATGTCAGATTAAGTATTCAACTACAAAAAAATGGGGATCACCCTTGCAATAGATGATGGTTCAAAATTGCTTGCAGTTTCCAAGATGCAAAGATTACAACATCATAAAGAAGCCTCTACCAGCTCTACATATTCTAGCACATTAGCACATGATATATATGACAGGGGATAAGATAAGATAAGACAATTCTATTAATATCCATAAATGGACGAAGTAGGCCAAAGGGACTCATCGAAAAGAGCTGTTACAAATCACAATACATTGTAGTAACCAACAAGTACTACAAAAATAAGCTAAACTAGTGTAAACTACTCAGAGAGATAGTATAAGTAGTACCTCTTTGTCAAAAAGGAAACGATAAATCAGACTAGAAATCAAACAGAATTTGATTTCTCATCATTTCATAGACTATACTTATTGAAGGGAAATGTCATTGCAATAAATTTTAACATATAGTAGAATTATAAACTATACAGCAAATAAATAAATACAGAAAAAAAAAAAAAGATAAATAATATAAACATGTCAATATTATGGATTCATCATTCACATTATTTATAAAAATCAATAACTAAATAACATGAGCACTGTACATTAAGATGTTGTATCCAAAATAGAAATTATGGGTACAAGTACCCAAGCATCTATGGGTGGGTGCATGCAAAGGACTGGGTGCAAGAACCCAGTAACTACAGTTTTGAGAAAGTTTAGCAGGTGAGAGCAGAGCACAGCCAAGAAAGGGTGCTGCAGATATTCAAAAACAAAGTTACAAGGATATATTTTCATTAATAATGCTTGCACATACATTCTTTCCTTTACACTAACTAGGTCACGAAGAACCAAGCCAAGGAATTCACCATCTAAGACGAAAAAAATTGTTATTACTAGGAAGAACCAAATGGGATCACATTATTCATGACAAGAAATGGATAGAAAGACTAGGAAAATGAAATTCACTATTTATGACGAAAAAAAATAGCTATTACAAGGCAGAACAAAGTGAAATGACATTATTTAATACATGGAGAATGCATAGCACCCAAAAGATGAAATTCGAGATATATGTTAAGGCTTTACATATGTAATTTAGGGTAATGACTGAACAGAATCTATATAATGACAATTACAATTTGCACAATAACAGACATGTAAAAGCATCTTATGCAGAAAGAACTTAAAAGACGTGGACAGGAAAGCAATATGATGCATATGTAGCATGTTTACAAAATTTTCAGCCTGGAAATTCTTCTGCACAAAGCATATACGTGCTGGTATAAGATATCATTTCAGTGACATGAATTGCTAAGTTAAGCCTAAATGTTCCAAGCCACAAAAGCTCTATATCAAAGCATGCCACTAATTTCAAATATTGGCCAAGTAACCTTATCCAAAAACCATTACACTATAACAAAAGTAAATACAGAAGATGGATTCCTCAGAATATGCATTACTTTCAAATATTACCTGTGGATGAACTCGAAGCCTCTCTCTGCAGACCATAAACCAGGCTGGCCGTGCACCTGTCAAGAAGGCACCTTGATATCCCCCTATGTTCTTAAAATTCACAATCCTTTGCCCTGAAACTACTGTCCCAGCTTCCTCCCTTGTCATTGACTCCAAACATACACGAACAAAGCGCAGATTCCTAAGCCTTGATGTACTATTACTGTTTGTTGCACTCTCCCCAGTACTTGTGACTTCCGTCCTTGCTGTGTTATCTTGTCCTTCGTAGAAATATGCATGATAACAGAGCATTGTCCCATCACTTAATATTGCAGAAAGGAAGGGACGACCAAACTGGGCACTCCATCTTTGCATGCATATTTCAACAACCTTCATTTTGTGCCCAGTTTCTTTCTTGTTTCCCTCTGAAGTCACTTCTGGTTGCTCCTTCGATGTTCCCTGTGTATCATTGGGAACATCTGGGAGATAAGTATCCACCAAGATACTTTTACCAGACATAAACTTATCAATGGAATAAACACATCTAAAGTTGGGAACTTCAAAAAGATCAAGTCGTCCACTCTCACGGCAAATTATGCAGTATATATCACCCTGTTCTTGTGAGCCATCAGTCCCTACAAGATCATCTGCTGCTCCTGTTGAAAGCCAAGCATCAGAACTGGTTTTCCTTAGCCAAAGTTCAGGCCCTCTATCATGATAAAGTGAGCATGCTGCAATAGGGTCTGCAGAACTTTTAGATATAGGAGGCAAAGTAATTGAAACAGTGCAAGCAGCAGGATCTGCAATAGCATATATCCCAATCAAGTCCCAGAAAAAATGTTAACCAGACTCGATTCATAATAACAGTGACTAAGTTTTGATGAATTAAATGCGGGATGACCACACAGATATTGATTGTATATAATTGCTACCTAGATGAGCAACCATTCGAAAGACACCTAGGCCATCTTGTCTTCTGTTATTATGAATTGAGTAACCTCTTTTCCAAGTTTCAGATGGATATCACACCATAAGCAAAAATAATAATTTCATGTGTAGAAAATCTAAAAAAGAAATTAAATTTGATAGATCAACATGAACATGTCAAGATTATGGATTTATCATTCATATAAGTTACAAAAAGTTAAAAAAATAGGAACAATGCATTCAAGATTAAGATGTTGAATTCAATTAAGAAATTAAGGGTACAGGTACCCAAGCACCCAAGTATTGGGGGCAGATGCTGTACACCTATGCGCATCCAAAGGAATGCATGCAAGAACCCAGAGATTAATGATGCATCATGTGTTCAGTGTCAGTGACACTGATCTTTCAGGTATTCAGACATCTCAGCTACCAGTTTTATTAAAAGCACACTTCACAGTTGTTAATAATGGAAATTGTTCTCAATGTCACATCATGTAGACTACCAGAAACTGAAAAGAGTTATACCTCCAACAACAAGTTGAATACTTCCATCTGACATCTTCAGTAATATATAAGGATCTGCAATAGATACAGTAGATACAAAAAAACTATCGGAATTTGAACTTGTATCAGCATTTGGAACTTCAATGCACAGATCCTGGGTCATATAAGCACCATCCAGAATACGAATACCCCGTGCATACACTTGAACAACACGGCGTCTGCAAAATCATATTATTAATCAGTTGTGTAAAATATGAACAATTTCCAGTCACATTGGCATACCCTTGTATTCCACTTCAGTACAGTAAAACATAGAATTTGGGAGTCATATAGTTAGCAAAACATTCAGAGATTTGAGTGAACAATCTCTGAGAGTTGCAACCAGAGAAATTAGAGAGCATCAGAAAATGAGTGATACCCCTGAGTGAGATGTATTGTGGTCAAAAACTTGATGATACCCAGAGATTGGAAAAGAGTGCCTCTTTTAAATAGTTTTCAAACATCAGTTATCCATTCAAAATAATTTGTGTCTGTGTAGAGGAAGAGAGCCAACTACCAACCAACTATTTCTTATGATAATCTAGGAGATTCATTTCCAACTGCAAACCCCAACATAAGAAAGACTAACAAACAATACATTCAAGACCAAATCCATATGAAACAAACATAATATCATAACACAACATAGAACTAGTAAAATATCATAATATCAATTTTTATTCAAATTAATTTCTGCAGTGTCGAACTAGTAAAATATTACAAATATAGAACCATGTAAACATATGAGTATATGGATACAAGACAATTCTTGGATGCAGACTGATAATCAGCTTATGATAACCCCTATCTTCTTTTGTGATTTAATATTCCTTTTACATGGTTATTTGCAGACCTGCATTATATGGTATATCTTTTCTACTATGTTTAAAATCTACTTGTTCTCCATTAACCCCTCCTCGTTGGAATATTTTGCTAGTTTTTAGTTCATAGCATTGAAACAATCAAGTCCCTTTGACCTGCTGTGATCACTTGTGCACATTACTACAATTTCTTTCCTTCTTTCTTGGATCCAAACAGGTAACAGTAGCCTCTCTGTCGCCTGTTAAAACTGTAATGGTGTGATTCCAGGATGTTATTACCTCATGGGGTCTTGTTTTTATCACAGACACTCATCACAACCCAGAACGAGCTCTCCCCCCACTAATGAGTACTTTTGGGTTCATGCTTTCAGATATGAGACATGCCAATCAGGTGACATTTGTGGTTGAAGGTAAGTCTGAACATCAGCAAATGTATTGAGAATGATTCAATAAATAATACATAGCTTAGGCTAAGAATAGCCTAACGAACTTATGGTTCGAATAACTAACCTAATATC
The DNA here is from genome assembly GCA_028583015.1 of Wollemia nobilis. NCBI lineage: Eukaryota > Viridiplantae > Streptophyta > Pinopsida > Araucariales > Araucariaceae > Wollemia > Wollemia nobilis. Next base: position 3,027,119 of record JAQPPZ010000569.1, on the reverse strand, counting down.
CCTAACCACCTAGAGATATATGCTAACAATATATATTTGCTTAACAATAACAAATGTTGTTAAGCAAATAACTAACCTAAGTAGAAAATATAATGTAATAATATAATCTACTCTAACATCCCCCCCTTATTACATTATTTTGAAATACAAAGAGTGTTGCGAAACAACTCAAATTTGACACGTGCAAGTGCCTTAGTGAAAATATCCGCAACTTGTTCATCGGTGGGAATGTACTGGAGCTGTATCTTGTGTTTTGGAACTTCATCTCAAATAAAATGACATTGAGTGTCAATGTGTTTGGTGCGTTCATGAAACACAGGATTCTTGACGAGCTTCAAATATATAAAGTTTTTTAGAAACCATGACATGTCTTTGGTTATTGTGTTTATATTTTTAAAAAATAGTACTCAACACAATGGTAATATCTTATACTCTTTTAACTACAAAGACAGTTTATTGACATACTTTTTTTTGAGCTCTTAGCTCTTCAAATTTTCACTTAATTAGCTGTCTTGTTATGCTATGCTACTTTGTTTATATAGGAGTGAGGGCTCTTCAGTTGACATCCAATCATCTTTACCTTTTTTTTCTTTTGGTTTTTTTTTTTTTTCTTCAGATCAACATTACATATCATCCATATTTGTATAATGTTGAATGTTGAGTAAGTGTGTTAGAATATACTAATAAGTAATATGCATGAAAAAACTTATTTTTTCAATAATTTTTTTTTTTTTTTCTTTTTGCCAAGTTTTTGCTGAGTCTTGCCGAGATTTTTTGCCGAGTCCCGAGTCCGACTCCAAAGTCAACTTTTCCGAGACCGAGTCGAGTCTAAGTTTTTCTACTATGCTTGAACTGCACTCTCTTCTTTACACGAATGGCATGGTAATGACCCTTTTACTTAAACAGCATTACTCAAACTGCATTCTTTTATTTACACGTACGGCATGGTAATGATCCTTTTACTTGAACAGCATTACTCGAACTACACCCTTTTCTTTACACGACCAAGAATTTGTCACTTGAACAGTCTTACTCAAATGTTCTCCACGCGATGGCACCTCGTTCGAACAACAAATAACTTTGAACGGTTACAGCAATAGCATTGAACAGTCGGTTGCTAATTCAGTCAACTAACTTGAATGGTTCTCGTTCTTCTCCATTTGAAGGGCAAAATGATTCCTTGAAAGGCGATGTCTACTCGAACGATGCTCATGTCCTTTTGTTGCATGGTAATAAGCTTCAACGTTCTACACTTGAACAACTGTTTGGTTGGGACTTGGTTGAACTGCAAAGCTTTTTCCACTCAAACGGAGTCTTCTTTGGACAATAACAACACTCTTTTCCTGCAATTCCTACACATACCAGTTCATGCAAACAACAACCTGCAATTCAAATAATTCAATGCATTCACCATTCAAAATACACACAGAGAATAGATGGGAAGTGGAATATGATTTTGTATTGCTACACACTGCAATGTACAACTTTTATTGCAGGTTCATACAATCATTCCTACACTCAAACATCTCCACACAGGGTTTCTCTATATCTCCCCTCGCATGCCTTCCTTCCCTTCCTCTTCTCTATTCTCCTCTATATTTGTCGGCCTCTCTACCAATTCCTCTTCATCTCTTCCTCTCTCTCTCGTATGTCACTCCTCTCCTTGTTTCTACCGATTCCTCTTCTTTCTTCCCACGAAGGGTTTTTTATACATAACAACGGTAGTTACACACAAATGGCAGTTACCCTACCCATAACCATCTCTATACATGGATGCTCCTGCATCACTATATGAGGCTATGGATAAGGCCAAAGAGGCAATATCCTCATGTTATAATTATTCTGAGCTCAAATACAATCCCATTTAGGAACTGAACTGATTGACCAACGATGGACTTCTCAAATCCATAGCCCACTACATGTCGCGGGGTACTACCTCAACCCCAAATTCTTTTATGATGATTCACTTGAGGCTAACTATAAAGTGATGTCGAGCCTTCAACAACACCTTACCCGGATGTTGCCAAATAAGGACACTTGCAATATGATACAAGATAAGTGGCAACATTACAAGAGATGTGAGAGGTACCTTTTCAGAACCCCACAGTTCATTTGAGAAAGGCAGCTCAGTAGCCAAGTAACCCTTATCAAACAAATTTTTATTCGTTTCATCTTTTGATTTTGTTTTAAAAAGTAATCTCAGTTTACAATTTTACATATACTATTAAATTCCTTTTTCTTGGAATTTTCCAAATTTATGGTGGGAGGGCTTTGGTGCCTATATGCCCAATCTTGAGCGCTTTGGAATCAAAATTTTATGTCAACCATGCAATGCTTCAGGTTGTGAGTGAAATTGGAGTATGTTTGAGCACATTCACTCTACGAAGCACAATAGCCTCATGCAATAAAAATTGAATTAGCTTGTATTTATTCATTATAACCTTCACCTCCACCACAAAAAAAATCGCGGAATCAAATTATGAAGCCCTTGATTTAGATGAGATTGATCCATAATCTGAATGGATCACAAAGCCAAAGGTGCAACAGCATGAGCCTCTCTTTTGAATAAATGATTTTGAAAGTATGGTGGAGGCATTAGCAACAAAGTTAGGGGAAAAGCCACGGGCACAAAGACAAAGGACTAGAGCTTCAGCTAGGGAAAAGGCATTACTAGACACTAGACAGATTAGTTGACTGTTGTAGTGGACCTATGAAACATTTTGACACCTTTTCTACCTTTTTATGTGACAATCAATATAAAAATATTACTTGGCATTAAAAATTTCTTTAATTGATGTGTGTTTTTTCACTTTCATGTGTAGTTTAAGATTGTATCACTTACAGTATTAATATTGGATTTGTGTAATGTTACTTAATTGTTATCTGCATTAAAAAAGAACTTTTCCCAATGAAAATTTGCACCTTCTTCGGTCTTTTTTTTGTGGCCGAGTTTTTCTGAGTTCTTTTTCCAAGTCCGAGTCTAAGTCAAATTTTGGCCTTGCCAAGTCCACACCTAGTCCAAGATTCTCTACTGTGCCCCCAAACATGTGTCTTTTTGTTTACACCATCAATCCCACAGTGCTTTATGGATCTCAGATTTTGGGTCCAAGTCTAGGATGTCTTGATTGCACACGGAATGAAGGTCCAATCACTTTTGCTTCAGTTATTTATCCGATGTAAAAGAATAGTTCTCCAATGTATTGTTGAGGTTGAGTTTGGCGCTCACCCTCTTCACATTTAGAACAACTTCAGAACTATATTTTAGGTTGATCCTGTCTTCTTCTATTGGTTTTGTGGGAATGGATGCTAGAAGGATCTTGAGGGGTCAAACTCCATGTCCTCCTAGGTTTGTTGACCCTAGTCATTCTCTTAGAAGCATCATTAGATCCTGAGTTGACCCTTTTGGGATAATTAGTGAGGACAATTACTATGCTTCTAATTTACGTCCCACTACAAATTAGTCTTGCACTTGGATCCACTGGAACTCATTTCTCTCTCTTTCAACTTGACTCTTGGATCTCTCTTCATCATTACTCTAGCATGTGAGGGTATATCTATTTGGGTCCAACCCTCGAGGCTGTAATTTAATGCCATACATTTGTTCCACCTGTAGTGTACTTTAAGTCAGCCTCAGTACTCTAGTTTAGCTTATTTTTTTATACTCTTTGGTTACTACAGTGCATTATAATAGCTCTTTTCGATGAATCCCATTGGCCTACTTTGGTCATCCATGGGCATTACTAAAATTATCCTATCTTATCTCACATTGTGCAGACTATTATTTAGTATACTTATGAAATCAGTAGTCATAGTTTCTAGTATTATGCAGACTAAAAAGCCAACTGAGTCAAAAAAAAAATACCAGACCAAAATAGTTAATGTACTTGTCAGACTATTATTTTGAGTGTACTATGTTATAGTTTCTAGTATTATGCAGACTAATAAGCCAACTGAGTCAAAAAAAAATACCAGCCCAAAATAGTTAATGTACCTTGTCAGAACTTTAACACAAGAAGTCAAAAAAAAAAAACCCATAAATACTCAACAAGTCTCACTAAACACGGAACTGGAAAATCATTCAGCCAACATGCATAGAAAAACACAACAAAAATTTATATAAAAAAACTTCAGTTTTTAGGCAATGTTTGTTGTAATCTACTTCCAATAAAATACCAATGCTGCTTACACAGATCTTCACAATTTATGGCAGATTCCATTGATTCTCAACAATTATTAAATATGGAAAGAGTTTCAAAAGCTCCATCACCTTGGTTTCTAGAGCAGAGTGCAGTTTAGCATTGAATCTGCAGTTTAGCCTTGAACAGGCCTCAAAAATGAATGGCTAGGACAGCTAGAGGCAACCAAAAAAATAATCCCCTGAAATTCAGGCATTGAAGAGAGAAATTTCGCGTTTCACAAAAAACTGCCTTATAAAAATTTTAGAATTGTTATCTTCATGTTTCATTTTGGTACCTAGTACTTTCTACAAACATTATTAAACGAAAATAATTAAGTAAAATTTTTGCCTGAAATGCTACAAACATTTGTGGAAATGAATAAAATGAAGACATAAATAAATTTAAATACTACCTTATCCAAAACAACCAATCATGAAATCAAACATTGTGATAAATTCCCATCAAATTTAAAATAAAGAAAGTTGAAACGGAAGAGACCTGAGTGCAAAAGCTAGTTTGACTTCACATCTTGATGCAAGGCCTTATTCTGTATCAATTGCATCAAGGTGGAAAAAGAAAGAAGACGATGACAATATCATTCATACGCATCATTCTGCTTTGTATCTGTAAACCTATAAGTGGAGGGGACAGTATAAACGAATACTTTTGCAACCCCTAGTCTTGTATCCCAAGCTACACTGAACAGTACAAAAGGGAGAAAAATAATTCCACACACAAGCTACAAAACAATAGCTGGTTTTCATTTTTTAATTTACACTTTGCCATTCAATGTCATTGATGCTATTGCCCTTACTAGGCCAAGCTTCAAGGCCTCCCACATTCACTCAAATTTCAAAGGATGTTTTCATACATGTGACAAAGAAAACCTTATTAAATATTATGCCCATTGGGTCAAGTCTAGTTGCACTATTAAATCATATGGGTGAACTAAACTTGAAAACAATTATGGTTGATATTTTTTAGATAGGGCATTATTTTAATATTTCTTACAAGTAATGATCTCCTCCTTGGTGATATTGATCTTCTTGTTTGTAACGCTAGGGCATGTAATAAATAGGCTTCAATGTCCATCAATGAAATTGATTTGCTTCACCATCATCCGCAACCAGTGTAACTGGGTTCGCGCACCCGGTTGGCTGGGTGTGCGATCCCGTACCTGCGCCCTCACGGGGTTTGCGAACGAGTACGGCTGAGCCGAACCCCATCCAAACCCTGTCTGACAGGGTTCACCTTGAGTCGAACCCTGTCAGTCAAGGTTTGGCCAGCCCATGTTGGGCATTAACATAAGAAAAAAACGGTTTTTTATTATTATTTTTTTTAAGGTATAGTATATAGCATATACTTATAGTATATTGTTATCTCATATACTTATACTATATAGTATATAGCATATACTTATAGTATATTGTTATCTCTTGACTCTTTATGACTTGACATCCTATCATTTTTTTACATGAATATCATATATCAATATGCTTGTTCCCAAGGGCTAGGTGGATTGGTAAGACTTTGAGCACTTACCAAGAGGAGACCTAGGTTCCAACCTAGGGGGCATGCCCAATAAAGGGCAAAGGTAGTAGTCTGACTTGAATCCACTGAGTGCACGCCAGCTTGACGACGGCAGTACCAACCCTGAGCCACTGGGGGTCTCCCTCACTCTGGGTCGCATTTACCGAGGAGAGGCAAGGGTTATAGAGGTAGCTTCAATGATTTGACCTGTGTTCGGAGGCAGAAACCTCGGGGAGAATGTCTTACCCCCGTGCCCAGTTGTTAGAGATGAAAGGATGTTACCGATTCCCCTAATATCAATATATATATATATATATATGCTTTTATGATGTCATATTTAAATATTTTGCAATGTGTATGAATGATTTATTTTATTTCACAATGTGTATGAATGATTTATTTTATTTCACAATGTGTATGATTTATCATTTATTTAATTATTTCGCAATGTGCATAATTTTTTTTTTTTTTTTTAATATATATATATATATATCATTAAAAACTAGCCGCAAACGCACCCACGCCCATGATTCCCGCCGCACCCACGCCCCCGCACCTGGTAACCTAGTCTGCAACCAGTCTGCCCTTAAGCTTGCCTTAACCCAACAATTTTGAGAGTTTCATATTCAAAATTCTTGCATAAAGCTTAGCAAATGTGTGCCTAATCATGATCGTTTTGCTTTTATTCAGACCTGAAAAGTCTCCAGATTTGTGGATGGGTTGTATAATATGTTGTTACCAGGAGGCAGGAACCCAAAATAAACAACTCATTGAATAATTCTACAATGGTATAGCGAAGAGCCTCAGCACCATACTTCAAGAACTCAGCCTGAAATCCCTCCAAATCAACAGCCTTGTTAGTGCTTAATTTATGTATAGCTCTTTTGATGTCTCCTTAAGAGAAGAGCTGACATGATGTTGGAGGGGAAAAGAGATGAATGGTGGGCTTCCCTCGAGTATCATATAAGGAATTTCTAGGAGAAGAAAGATGTACACGGAAGCCTTCTGGAGATCAAACAGAAAGAAGCTTCAAGAGGAATTGCATACGCAAGAATGCAAAACATGTGCAAAGGATACACAATTATTAAATATAACATTTCATTAGAACACTCGTTTGTGACAAAAGGCAGCCCATGTGACTATTTCTAATCAGTTTTTCTATTTTCAATAGTCAACTTTTTCCTAGTTTTTTTCAATTTTCTTTTTTCTTTTTTTCTCAAGTAGTAAATATCTTACTCTTTGGCCAAAGTCAATGCCAAGTAAGAGTTGAGTGACAGTAGTCAAGTCCATACCCTTAATATTGGTCATTTAGATCAATATCAAAGAATGACCAACAATCTAAAATAACAAAACATCAACACTTTATACTAACTATATTAAACATAAAACGAAAAAGAACGAGTGCATTTCAAACCAAAAATCTGCATATGAAGCACAAATATTGTCCTCCTGTATAAAGTAGGTTCAAGTTCTCCTCTCAATATCCTCCCAGCAACACTCAAGCAGAGAGTTAGGTGAGGAAAACAAGGACTACTGCTATAATGAGCATATGGCATTTTACTTCCATACTAAATAAGATTCAATGTATCACTGTGCCTATCAAGGTAAAACAAGGTACTGTCCAAATTCTTCCTACCTTCCAAATAAGTTTCCTGCAGAAATTGTACACCCATCAACATAATAATCAACACTTTCAGTGACCTCTCCTAATGTCTCAGCTGTCTCCAGAACCTGCAGAAATAACAAAAGTTCAAACACTAGACAATATTGCATGTGCACTAGTATTACGAAAAGATAGCCAACTGGAATAGCCAAAAAAAGTTGAAAATGCATGTGTACTTCTTGCCATTAGCTTCCATGCAGCTAATTTTAAGGAATATAAAAACCCAGCATCGTGTACATGATATATCAAAAAATTAAATGCATACAGACGTTTATTTTGGAAAACAATTCCCTAATTGATCCGAAACTCAGAATTTAAAAATATCAAAAATTGTGCAATTCAAAAATATCATAGTATAACAAATCAGAACACAGATATATACAAGGTACCACGAGCCTGGGGGACGGGGGGATGGGGGGTTGGGTTTCGGGGGACAGCGGGCGGGTTTCGGGGGACGGCCGGTATAATACTATGAAAATTGAAATTTTTTAAAAATTTGAATTCTACACACAACAAAAATGATATTAGGATATTCATATTGATATTAGTTACTAAGTGCAACCATTTAATTGTTTCAACAAATATAACTTGAAGGTTCAACCAAAGAATATCAAGTGCAATCTACCAATCTCTAACAGTTAATCAAATTAGTTGCTATTATGAATGCCACATTATTCAGCTTTTACAAGTCATCATTTTCAACAATGTACTAAAGAACATAAAGAACAGATTAAAGCAAAAGTTACAGTATTCTATGAAGATTAAAGCAAAAGTTACAGTATTCTAAAATAAGCGGATTTGTCATTGAAGTCAATATCCTAAAGCAAAAGTTACAATTTTCTCATTGAAGTCAATGTCCTAAACTCAATGGGATTTTTTTCTTTGTAAGAATAAGACAAGTTGATGCCAAGCATTCCTCATCTGTATTTTCTCAATGGAAGTGTATGCAAAGCAAACAATTTAGGCCACTTTGCAGAAAATCCATAACCATTTATAGCAACAAAGGAACACATGTAAAAGCAAAACAGTGAACATGTTTCTAATTGGATGCTATCTGTTTTACAAAATCAATGTACTAAAGAACATAAAGAATAGATTAAAGCAAAAGTTACAGTATTCTATGAAGATTAAAGCAAAAGTTACAGTATTCTAAAATAAGTGGATTTGTCATTGAAGTCAATGTCCTAAAGCAAAAGTTACAATTTTCTCATTGAAGTCAATGTCCTAAACTCAATGGCATTTGTTTCTTTGTAAGAATAAGACAAGTTGATGCCAAGCATTCCTCATCTGTATTTTCTCAATGGAAGTGTATGCAAAGCAAACAATTTAGGCCACTTTGAAGCAAATCAATGACCATTTATAGCTCTACAAAGGAACACACGTAAAAGAAAAACAGTGAACATGTTTCTAATTGGATGCTATCTGTTTTACAAAATCTTCATTGTTGAACATTAGATAAATCAGCAATAGAAGCATTTTGGACCAGGGTCTTTTCCCCACCAAATAAAGTGCCATTCCAGTAACAGTTATCATGCCACTTTTACTAGCCAACAGCTTCATCATGTTTTTACCTTACATGATTTTCTGAATTATGAACCAAAGCCATGATCTAAAAATGTTTTCAAAAATGCAGTCAACAGGCACGCTGTTCTGAGTCCTGTAAAACTTGCTTGTTTCAATTTTTAACATCATACAATTTAACTATTTTTTTCCTTGTCAGATTCCTGCTCATAAGATTTTGATTAACCTTGTTTAAAGGGATTTTGTAAATTTATGCTTATTAATTTTGTATTCTTGGTTTTTCTTTGGAACACTATTTCCAGCTCTCTCCAGACTGTTGTTACACAATGTAGTATTTGAGTCCAAATACCTGCTTTGATCATCTGTGGACATTAAGAAACTTCCTTTCTTTCTAAGTAATTTTCACTAGTATGAGTAGGGTCTCTTTGTTACTCTTTATGTTATTCAGTGATCTCCGCTTATTATATCAACAATCTTTATCCCTCACTTGTAATTTTAGAATACTGTAACTTTTGCTTTAATCTTCATAGAACAGATTGGCTGAGGACTTGCTTTAGAATACTGTAATTTTAGAATACTGTAACTTTTGCTTTAATATTCATTTGTGGAAAGTCATCATTTTCAACAATGTACTAAAGAACAGATTGAAGAACACTAATGTTCAATGCTTTTTATTTTAAAAAACTTCCATTTTTAATTTTTTTTTTTTAGTTTTTCTTTTGGTTGAGTACGCCCAGCCATGGGGGACGGCTGGGTCCGTTTGGGCACGCCCAGCCATCCCTAGGGACGGCTTGAGCGTCCCCAAAGGGAGCCAGCCGTCCCCGAGGGCGTCCCAAAATAGGGGACGTCCCGGGGACGGGAGGCCGTAGGCCTCAGGCGTCCCCGGGGACGTTTCCCAGCAGTCCCCCAAAAGGGGGACGGGGGAAACGTCCCCAATGTCGTCCCCCCATGCTGGGGGACGCGGAGGACAGGGGGACACGTCCCTAAGGGGGGGACGTGTCCTCGTGTAACACTGGATATATATATATAAGCAAAATAACCAAATGATTTTATTGCTCAAAAAACAGAATACCATGCAAGCAATGTCTAAGAAGTGATGTGAGGCGATAACATTGCATCCATTACTCATGTTTTTACAGTCATGGGTGCATCTCTCTTTATACAAGAATTGGTGTGTTGAAAATCCATTGTATTGAATATGGAAGGTCACCCATATGGAAATGTGGTGGTTCACCTTCCATGAGTTAGAAGGTCACCCATATGGAAATATGGTGATTCACCTTTCATAAGTTACAAAGTGCATATTAAATGAAAATTACATACATATGACTTATCCTTTTGTGTTTTATCTTATATTAATGTGTCTCTTAGATAATTATTACAATATTGTTACACCTCAAGAGAGAGGTTGAGAGAAGTCGAACAGTTAGAAGGTGAAGCACCAAGAGTCTCTTGAGACAACCAAGAGACATAATTGTATTTATATGTACATAGCTGAAGTTTTTAGTGTGCAATAAAATTTTGTTTATCAAATTCTATCATTGGTATTAGAGCCATTCTTCCTTGGAAGATTATGCCACATGGAGCGATTCTGTTTTTTGTGGGTGCCTCTAGATAGTAGCTGCTTGGAAGAGATTTGGTTCCCAAATTTGACAAAGGAAGGAAAGAACGACAAAGATTTGCAGACTGAGCATTGATAGCCATAATCACCAACTCTACAACGCTCGGCAATGGCAATTTCTAGGCGGAGAACCCTACCCATCGCTTCCCCAAGCCAAGTCAACCTTCTTTCCCTCGTTTTTTTCCCGACGTCCAGATTTCTTGTTGTAAGGGCACGCTGGCTGAGATTTGGAGAAGGGACTAAATCATTTCGGCTGCGGCCACAAGGACTACTCCGATGCTCTTTTCCGATTAGCAAACCACAGGAGGCACATTTTCATTTATTCCTTTCTGGATTAAAAAAAAAAAAATCTGATGCATCTTCTTTGACATTATTCAAGCACAATATTATATAAAGGGGTCTAAAGCAAAGCAGCCAGTACTGAGAATGTAACTGACTTTGATCTGCTTCAACAGCCACAACAAGTTTAGATCAAAACTTCTATGAACTGCTGAAACAAAAATCAACTAAACAAAGATTTCTAGACATCTTATGGTTTTTGCCTGCACCAAAATTAAGAATTATAAAGCGTAAATTGAAGATGTGCGATAGATGACTTGTTCCTTTTCCTACGCTCCAACCAACTATAGAAATCGATTTCTGTTTATTTAAAGGAAAAAAAAGAACACAATTTTGGCCATGAAGATTAAAAAACAAAAAGAGAGAGAAACAAAAGAAAAGCAAGTGAAAGAAAAAAAAGAGGCGAACAATATTGACAAGGTGGATGAATAGCAGAACTGGAATCTTGGCAAAGCTGAAGACTTTGAAGAGCTAGAGGTCTCAGGTTCAATTCCCAATTTCTTTTTGCTTTAAAAAATTGCATAGAGTTTTTTAAAAGAGGAGTTAAAAGGATTATTTACCATCTTTTTTAATTAAAGAAACATCAAGAAGGAGAGTTGGAAAAGTAGATTTTTTAAAATTAAAAAAAAAAGAGTAAATTTAAAAAAAAAAAAGAAGAGAGAAAAGTTAGAGAGAGAGAGAGAGAGAGAGAGAAGAAAAGTTATTCCGAAAAGAAAAGAAAGGTAAAGTCCAAGTGTAGGTGAGTTGTAATGTATGAACAGTCAAGTCATGTAGTGTGTGTTTTTCATAAACATCAAGTCAAGACTCATGTTATGAGAGTAGTGTATGTTATCAAGTTATTGTGTCTTAGTATAGTGTCAAGTGTGAAAAGAGTCGTAGTTATAATTAGTCAAAGATCAAGGGATTATATTTAAAAGGTGTTATGGTCAATAAGAATTCAAGAAGTAATGTGAGAGTTCTTTTAAAAGGTTGGTCCATGGTCAAGAAGCCTTGTACACAAATCAAACATGTGCTTTAGCACACTCGCAGCGTTAGGTATAAACAACACCTTTGGCTTGCATTTACAGGTAAAGTTGTAGCGTTAAGCTACTATGTCTATAGCCAAATATAGCTTCCATAAAGACATCTAGGCTATAGACACCATAAATTGTCACGGAAAATAAAGGAAATCATTTGTTGTGTTATTCTTTTCCACTCCATTTTTTACCCTATTATTGTTAGACGTAAATCTTGAAATTGAGAAAATCCAAGTATATAGGGAAGTTACATCCACGTACAAGGATTTCTCTTTAAGCAAGTGTCATTGATAGGGCGAATCCCTTTCCATACTACCTTGGTACCACGTATCGTTCTCTTTCATGTACCTTAAGGTCTCTCTCACGTACGTCCGCATATATCGAGAGGACTAGATTTTCCATGTATTGACGGGTATATAGGAAAGGCAGGTATATAGAAAGGTTTGATATATCGAACTGGTGGTATATTAAAAGGGGAGCCATGTAGAAGACATAGGGAAGCCCTCACCATTGTGTTGAAGAAAACAAATTCCAAAGACTCAATGGTAAAGGCAAAGTGGAAACACATCAACAAGCAAGTAGAAGTTCAAAAGTGTGTGACACCAAATAATGATCTTTATTTCCAAGAAGCTAGTGAAGGTGGACAGAAGCAAGATGAATTTCAAAAGTGTATGACACCAAATAAAGATTTTTATTTCCCAAAAGGTAAAGATCCTTATGAAGATGGACAATTCTTAACACTAAGGAGTTGCTTCCGAACATTTCTCAAAGAAGCTGATGCTTGTCAAGATCATTTTGAAATGGTGCTACATTCCCTATGGATGTTGTGAAGACAATATATATGGTATTAATCACTCTTGACATCTTCAAGCGTCAAAATAAAGGGGAAACAAATGAAAGATTGAAGGTCAAGCCCATGATGACAAATGTTTGTTGTGACACAAGCGATCTTATCCAAAGGACCAATTTCGCTTTTGATACTAACATTGTTGACAAGCCCATGATGGCAAATGTTTGTTGTGACACAAGCGACCTTATCAAAAAGACAAATTTCACTTGTGATACTAACGATTTGAACATTGTTGATGATAGTAAGTTTTGTGTTGAAGATAAGCATCATGATCTCATTGATTGTATTGGCCATGACAAATGCCATGTTGTTAAAGAGCATGTTGATGATGAAAAGTTTGGGTGTTTGAATGTTGTTGATGATAGTAGTGTTGGTCATGTTGCTGAAAACCATAGTGATGATGATGAGATTGGGTGCTTCGAAAAGCACACCGAAGGTATTGGCTCCAAATTAATGAAAAGAATGGGATATAATGGCATAGGATTTGGAAAAAATAGGCAAGGTATAAGAAAGCCCATAAATCCAAACATAAGGCCTAAGAATGAAGGTCTTGGTTTTGTCGGTCAAGTGGTGAGACCAAGTTTGTGAAAAAAGAAACCTATGCAAAGAATGAAACTCCTAGAATAAATTGTTGTAGTCATTGTGGACAATCCAGACATGTGACAGCTAGGTGTTGGAATCTGCATCCTTGTGAGATTTGTGGAGGTAATAATCATTCACACAAACATTGTTGGCACAAACATTGTTGGCACAAAAATAAAATGGCCGAAAAAATACATGTTGATTGTGGATGGTTGCATATGATTGAATGGAATAAAATGAAAGAATTGTTCAATGAATATTACAAGATAAGGTTTTTCCCTCAGAGGAGAACAAGGATAAGACGAAGTTTGGTCAATGAGAGAGACCACAGTGATGGTTTCCCCATAGAGCAATACAATCTTGGGATTCTTTACATGCATGATTTTTGCATCAAAATTTATAGATGTGACCCAAGCTATGCTTGGAAAGTCTGCAGTAAAACATCAAGTGGAAGATTCTGAATATGTGGTGGGAAATGCCAGTTTGCTCGAGTTGTCGAGCAGGAAAGCAACGTCGAGTACTTTTTGAGCTCAGCACTCATAGAGCTACAGGATCGTTCAATGTCATACATACCAATCTATGCAGACAATGCCACCCATTCACGATGGACACACGTACTTTCAACTCTTTGTTGATGATTACACATGAAAGATGTGGGTACATTTCCTGCAACTCAAATCAAATGCCTTCATAAATTTTGGGCATCATATTCGTGTCTGCTCAAATCAAGGGGAAGAATATACATATAATATACATCCTAAGGAGTCTGAACCTCCTATTGTAAGGATTGAGTTAAATAAGGAAGTTCGTCAAGAAGAGCCAGAGGTAGAGCACAATTTCATTTTACTACCCTAGGAAGTAAAAATTAAGGGGGGTAGTAATTTTTTGTAAAAGGTGCATTTTCACCTCATGGGAGGCTGAGAGAAGTTGAACAGTTGGAAAGTGAAGCATCAAGAGTCTCTTGAGAACCAATAGATATATCATTGTGTTTATATGTACAGAGCTAAAGTTTTCAGTGTGCAATAAAATTTTCTATTAAATTCTATCAATGTCAACATAGCTAAAGACGCATTTTGGCTATGAAAATCAAAAAATAGAAAATTACTATTTTTAGTAAGTATGTTGTTTTGCATTTTTTAGGGGCTCAGGAACAATTTTTTTTCCCACAAAGGCAAGTTGCCTGCAGAAATTGTTGTCCTCCTAATCTTTCCAAGCTTCTTGAATGGATCAAAACAGAGTCCCGAACACAACATTATGCCCCTAATAGTGCGGTTAGGAATAAAATATACATTTTTGAACATAAAGCCATGTTGCAAAGAGGTCACGTGCCTGGATCACTAATAGTACGATGAAACATTAACATTAATTTTTTATTTTTTTTTGTAGGTAAAAGGTGAAGGATTTGAAAGGATCCGACAACCTTGTACATAGAGTTCCAAAAGGAGTTAGCCAATCGTCAAAACTTACAATCTTCAATCTAGCACAAAGGCAGGCTCAATAGAAAAGTTGTCGGAAGAAAAAATAATCAAACTTACATTCCCATCCAATGGCAGCACAACAATTTGAACACAAAATAAAAATCAAAATTATCCTCATCCCGCCTAGCGGGGGACCAACCAATCGACCAACAATGCCATCAAACCCTGACAACCAGGACTCAAGGTATCAACGATTCATCTCCGAGGCATAAAAAACTTAGGGCCCCTACACTTCCATAGAAACGAAAAATGTTCTTCCCTGAGAACACCACTGGGACCTGAGCGCAAAAGAAGGATTTGAACTTTGGATCACCCGCTCAACCAACTCAATAGAAACCAGCCACCGAAAATGGAGATCTGCAACATATTGCCCCAACGATAGTAAAACCCTCCATCTCAAAAATCTATGAAGACTAAAACCCCACAGATCTTGTTGGATTCCAACCATCCTCCGAACTCCAAATAACAACTCATACCAAACCTCCATCTCAAAACAAAAACATGGGCCATGGAGCAAGGTTTTGGAAAGGACCCAGAACCTTGGGATCTATGGGTTCAAACCCCACAGACAACCGGCGAGAAAAAAACCCCCACACCTATGGGTTTGAATTAATAGATATCATGACAAAAAACAAATTATCCTAAAAAATCTAAGAAAACTTTATCTTCGATGCAAGCAAGTTAAAAAAAATTCATCAAAAATTGAATTTCTCATTTGTCAAAGGAGTAGCCCATTCTTTCTTCATAATATATTAATATCTTAAAACTGTAACCTTTTTGAACAATCTGTAATATATTCATATTTGATCTGCACAATTCCAAGAGCAATTTAAGAAAAGAAGCAAATAATCAAATAAACAAGAGATATTAAAAGACAAACTGAAATCAATGGTCAAACATAAGTGCAAAAGTAAACAAACCTATAAAATACAGTTAAACAAGCACAAGACAGCAATCGTCAAAATTAAATAGCATTCAAATCCCTATGTATGAAGGTAAATTAATGTACTCAACCTACTCCCTACCTTACTCCATTTTTCTGTTATATTTATGCCTTATATTACTCTAACACATACTACCTACCTTCATCACTAACCTGTTATAAGGTAGTTTGCTAAGAGGTGCGTTGGAGAGGACAGGACACTATGTTATGCCCTTTGATTATATACCAATCTATAATTTGGATAGCACATCCATTGATCTCTCTTTTAAATAGTATGTTATATATTATAAACTACAATACACTAGCAATGAAACAGCGCTTCTGCACAGGAATATATAGTCTCCACCAATTAGTTAGTTTTGACATGATGATTCAGAAAATATGAGAAAACTCACCATCGTACGAGACTCCAAACTTATAATTAAATAGGCATGGAATTCATCCTCGTCTGTGCTTACTCTTGAAGAATCAGATGCATGGCTCCGCAAACCCTTATGATAGACTGTCCAAATTCCTTTGCAACCTGGAAGCTCAACCTGTAATCAAAGATGAAATTTTTAATGAAAAAAATCCATAAGCAATCAATAGAACTAAAAACCATACCCACACACCTGCAATCTCTTAACGATACAGAACTTATCAATTCAAAAACACCCAATTTAGTCATCCCTGTTTCTATCGTTCTGTTTCCAAATTTACTTTTCCCAACATTAGAATTCAATCAAGTAAGCCATGAAACACTCCAAAAACAAAAATATAGTTCGAGACAACTAAAAACTCAAATAAATACCAAATTTCTTAGGCTTTGTAAGCATATATACTATAATCTACCACAATTCACCATTTCCTTCGGTCCCCTTGACCAATCATTGACATAATATAATTTCATGCATTTCATTTCTATGATTCTAGGACCATGTTAGTTTCTGTTGGCAATCTTAGGAATTACAAGATTATATACCTTTTTTCTAATTGGTTATATGGGGTTGAAATGGGCCCCACCCATATTACACAATTACCTCATTATTGAACACACCACATTATTTTAGTATTACTACAAACCGTACTATTAGGGGCTTCCTTACAATGGAAATGTCCATCAAAATTCAGGAATTTGTACATGGGTTGTGCTCATATGATTGCTTCCTTGTACAAGGATTGGTTTTGCTCGAACCTCCAGCAACACACATGTGACTGCTTACGGTAAGCATCTTATTGAGTTGGGTGAATCCAACAGGATAGTTCTTCTCAATGGTATATCTTGTTTTCCGGATTCTAGTGGGTTTACTTGCTTTCCTCATAGTGGTGGAGCCAACGTCGTCGACTTTGCTATTTCCTCTACCACCTTCATTCCATTCATTTCCCGATTCAACGTCTCTTATCACCCTCCCCGCCTTACCAATCTTTCAGTTCTTTCTCTTACGTTATCCATTGTTTCCCTTCCTGTTACTCCTCCCCCTCCTCCCTCCCCTTCAGCCCCTCGAGTCATTATACACTTTGACCATTATTATTCCTTTACCTACATGGACCGGTTGCGTCATGTTTTCCCCAAGGTGTCTTCTCTTCCTGATGTTTCCAATCGTTCTGCTTGCTTGGTCCAAACTATTTGGAAGGTTTCTTTGGACTCGTACCCCCACACAATTTGTCCTCCCCCTCGTCCTCGTCCCCCTAGTCATTGCCCCATGAACATATGGTATGATGAGGAATGTAAGTTTGCCCATCGAAGGTTGAAATATGCCATTCGGAATCCTTCCCAACCCTATGCCATTTCTCACAAAGACTATAGGATGCTTCTTCGAAAGAAGAAGCGTCTCTTCCTCTCTTGAAATCGACTTGATCTTATCCACTCCCTTCAGCAGTCTCCTAAATCCTTTTGGCGCCTTATCCTCCCCCGTGATCGGATTACTCATGGGATCGATCTTTCCTCTTGGACCATTCATGAATCTTCCCTCTATACCATCCCAAATCAGCCTCCGATTACTGTTCCCTCCCCCACCTCTTCGTGCCACCTCTTTTCTACTGGTCTTGTAAGGTAGGCTATCTGGAAACTCTGTACGAGCAAAGTAGCAGATTTGGATGGGTTACAAGCGGAATTTTTGAAACACGGTATTGACCCTCTTGTTGGGCCCCTCACTGATCTCTTTAATCTCGTTGATTGTTTTGGGTTTCCAGATTCCTAGACTCAACATATCATTCACCCCATTCATAAGGCAAGTGAACCCCATGAACCCAATAACTACAAGATTATCATGATTGGGCATATCTTTGCCAAGCTCTATGCCACAACATTGGATGTGCTTCTCTCGAGAAGGTTGGAGGAGGGGGGTTTCAGGGCTCTTGGCCAAGCTGGTTTTTGGCAAGATCACCAGACCACAGATCACATTCTAGTCCTCAGAGCTATTATTGAGGAGGTGTGTTCCAAGTCCTCGAAGGTTTATTGTTGCTTTGTAGACTTCAGGAAAGCTTTCAACACGGTGCCTCGGCATTTGCTTCTTGAGCGGCTTCAGTCAGTTGGCATCTCTGGGCAGCTTTTGACAGCGGTTACACAGTTATATGAGACTATGAAAGGTCGGTTTTTTCTCCTCTCAAGGGCTTTCAGCCAGTATTCTTAGCACCATAGGAGTGAAACAGGGATGCCCACCACAAGTTTGAGACTTATATTAGGGAGAACGCTCACCTAGACAATGGTTGCCTTCTTCACCATGTGCTGATTTCTATTCTCCTCTTTGTTGATGATGTTGTTCTTTTGGCCTCATTCCCTGAGGGGCTTCAGCATCATCTGAACACTCTTGCCGCTTTTTGTGACTCGAGACAGTTGACAGTGAATCTTTATAAGACCAAGGTTATGGTATTCAATACTATAAAAGAGGCTCTATCCCATCTCCACTTCCTTTTCCAAGGTCAGGAGGTCGAAATCACCATCTCCTATGCGTATTTGGGGGTTCTTTTCACTGGTCCCACTTTCGGTATGAAACCCATCGCCCAGGCCCGAGTGTGTTAGGGGTATGCAGCTCTGTCTTTGCTAGAGAGGAATTGCTAAAGCACATTTTCAGGATATACCTATGAAGATGAGGATCTTTGATGCCTTGGTCCAGCCAACTATTACTTATAAGTCAATGGTTTGGGGCCCTAGTCTTGGCCCGACTGAGTGGTCACGGGTTGAACGAGTCCAAACACTCTTTCTTCGACGATCGATTCATTCATTGCAAGGGCACAATCCCCCGTTCTATTATTCTGGCAGAATTTGGGGCTTCTCCTCTCCAGCTTGAGATTATCTTCCTGATTATCGGTTATCTTCACAGGATACGTACTTTCGGAGATACCCCTGAGGGTTTTAGGCGGTACCCTTACCTCGCCCTTCGCTCCTCAATGGAACTCTCTCCGAGTTCTTGGGGAGGCCAAGGGAGCTAGTAATTTCAGGTTTCTGCTCTCCTGGCCAGCATTCAGATTTATAGACAGGTTGTCCCCTTATTCTTTGGGGGTTCTCCACCCCTCTCGGCTTAGTAAGGAGAATATGCTCCATGAGATTCGAAAGGATGTTAGTCTCCAGTAGACCAGATGCACATGGATCTCTCCTATTGCCCCTCTTTCCACCAAGCTGTCTTTCTATCATGAGCACTTCTTACAGATACAGGAGGGCAGAATAATTCCTCCACAATACCTTCAGCAACACAATGCATAGTCTTCGAATCACTATTGGGCAACTCGGGGTGTGTTCTCACCAACTCCGGATTGAGTCAGAACACCATCTTCCGACGAAGGAGCAGATTTGCTTGTTTTGCTCCATGGGTGAAGTTGAAACCCTTCATCACTTTATTTTTTGATATCCCATTTTTTTATGAGATCCGAGGTAGGTTTCATTGCCTTTTCAGGGACAACTCTCGATCTGTTTCTACCTTCTTCAGATACCCGGACCAGCGTTGTCTCGCACTCTTTCTTAAGGAGATAACTCAGCTTCGACCACAAAAAAATTCTCCAATTGGATCTCACCCTCATCATCGACTCATCACAACATACTTCACCAACTCCGATGGACCAAGTGACTTCGACCAAAAACGCCCCACATCATCCAATTCGAACAGAAGCAGGGTCACTAGACAACGCACCAGCAGTTTGTTCGGGTTCCAAACTAGCAATGGGCAGAGACATATCATGGACTTCTTTAGCTCCGGTACTTCGGCCTCGACTATTAGGAGAGATTAGTTTCTAGGGGGTTCTTGGAGCTTGCCCCTCTTGGGTTGTTCCCTCGCTCCTCTCTCTCTGTTCTTCTTGGCGTGCACTCCTCTCTGTTGAACTGCAGCCCTCCCCCCTCTCCTCTCCCTTTTCTTTTCTTTTCCCTTCCTCTTTTGCACGTTTGTCAAGTTTCATCTTGTATTTATCTTAGTTCTTTTCTTTGTTGGGCGTTTTAGCCTGCTAGCTGGCAGTCATTATTGTCCTTCTTATAGTCCATTTGGTCTTATTTTGGCCCACCACGGACATTAATAATATTTCATTTCATTTCTTTGGCCCGTTTGTCGGGTTTCATCTTGTATTTATCTTAGTTCTTCTCTTTGTTGGGCTTTTTAGCCTGCTAGTTGGAAGTCACTGTTGTCCTTCTTATAGTCCCTTAGGTCTTATTTGGCCCACCGTGGACATTAATAATATTTCTTTTCTAAAATGCCTTGGACAAATGTTAAGGTTCACCCATGGGGTTAAAAACTTTGGCTTACGTTTTGGATCCCCTTGCTCTCTACTACTTGCCCCAAATCCTATCGGCATATAAGATTATATAGCCTTTTATTTGAGATCCATTTGAAGTTAATTTAATATTGACAATGGATTTGGAAAAGCTTTCCTTAAGAATTTATAACATTTCCAATGAATTTTTGTAGGAAAATTTGCACATATTATTGATTCAATATGACACAAATAAATGTAATTATCGTTACGATCAATACAACAGAGGAGATTGTTATAAACGTTGCTCTGTCTAATATTCCAAACTAATGTAATAAATTATTCCTAACATCTCCCCCTTATTACGTTATTTGGTAATATTTGACATGACCCCTTATGATCCCCCCTTATTACATTATTTGGTAATATTTGACATCACCCCTTATGAAATGCATCTCTTGTTCTACTGGCTTGGACTTGGACTTGGGTTTGGACTCCGACTCTTGGCTTTGGCTTGGGCTCTAGCTCTTGGCTCTGACTCTTGGTCGTTACCTTTGGGTCTGCGTCTGGGTCATCACCTCTAGGTCAGCCTGTGGGTCATCCAAATATCAAGTACACTTAGAGTACTCAAGCAATAGTGGGATTGGCCTCACTTTGCTTCAACTACGAGTGTCCTTATGGCAACCTTCTCATTCTAACGGATTGCATGGATAAGCAATCACTGCAACTACCAAGTGAAATAGAGTAGATCACTGCTTACAAGGTTCACTCTGTTGTGTCATGTGTACTATGAATATTTCTCCCCCCCAAGGTGAACTCATCACTTGAATTGTATTGAGTGTCGGGTACTACCGATCATGCACTCCATATGATAAACATCTCCAAATGGTGCATTAAATAAAGTGCATTAACTCTTAATGGTTCAATAGTTTTAAAAAATATTATTTTTTTAACTGTAGAACTTTATAGATTTTTTTTTTATTATTTGTTTAAACTTTTTTTTAAAACAAAATGAATTTTTAAAATAATGGATTTATGCATGGGCTTGTAAAAAAATGGTTCACCCTCTTACGAAGTTTTAAAACGATGTGCTCTTAGAAGCACCTTGTTTGGGAAGGAGTGGAGAGTGTATCCAAGAGAGAAAACTGCTGCACTTTCTTTGCATGGCTGTTCTGGTAGGTTTTAATCTTTCAGGTAACTGGTTTCTTGCTCCAATTTGAGCGTTAACAGTCCCTGCATGCCAAATGGGGATATATACCATGGTGAAGCAAGTTGCATGACACAGAAGCAGGACAAATTCGAAAGGGACAGGAACTGATTCAAATCAAGGAAGGAGAAACTCTCTTTTTTTCAGGTCAAGTCTTTTACTTGTTTGTTTTTGCGAAAAGAAATTTAAAAAGAAGATACAGAATAAAATTCTATTACTTTTTGTTTCAGCATACAATTCAGATGAATGTTTTCATGTTTGGGAAAAGGAAAGGAAGGCCTTCTTTGCTGCTTGAAAAATAGTAATTTTAGATTTATAGGTGTTCTTCCATTTTACTTGCTAAAGTCAAGCAAACGTCCTCCTGTCAAGTTCTTATTGTGACATAAGCTGGAGTTTATGATGCCAATTTGTTATGCCTTTTGTTTATCCAGCTGAAAGAAAGGGAAATAACTCAGAGTTGCATGATTATGGTTCAAGCTTACCTCTTTTGTTTTTTTAAACAAGGTACTTGCCAATACCTCTGCCTCACCATGGCAAATTTTATTGAGGAATGAATATGCCTTACAGGCCTGATATGGTAAATGGGCACTGGGTTGAACAGCAAAAATCCTTGTAGTTTCAAACTCCACCCTGTTTTAAGGACATGAGCTATTTATACGCTGCATGTCTGGTATTGGATAAGAATTGAGTTGTTTATATAGAAGTGTAGAGGCTGCATTTTGTCCTGCCCAGAAGAGTGAATGTAAATTGTTTGGATGCAAATTGAATTGTTCCTTTAAACCAGATTGGATCCCTGAAAAGTTTGGTTGAAGATGTTTCCATGAAATGAATGACTGTCACACTTTAATAGATACAGCCCTGTTATATGAATCACAGCAGGAAAGATCAAAACATAAAGTTTTCACTTTTATTTTTACATGCAACATTCAAAGGAAAAGAGTATAACAGGGAACTGTTATAAAATGGCGGCTGTATATTATTCTTGTCCTGTTATACACAGGGTGTTGCAAGTCATCTCTTTGCTAGTTTGCAAACCTCACTGTCATGTCTGATGGTTGTATAAAGCTTTTATCATAATGGTTCTACCTCCTCTCAGGTTACCCATTCAACTGTTGAAAGTATTATCCTTCAAACTTGAAATGGCTGTCCCTTTTAACAGCTAAGACTACAGAAAAATTATTGGTCATTAACAATCATGGACTGTCAAGTTAAATGTTGGTAAACTGGGAAGACTGTTGGACTGTCACGTGAATGTTTGATTGTTAAGCTGCAAGTGGAACATTTGAAATATTTTATTGTCTTAAATTGATGGCTGATACATGAACTCTGTTTCCTTGTTTGATAGTAATCTTGATTGAACTTCAAATGACTGGATGATAACTGCCTTCGTATATATGAAAGGATTTCTTAGCCATTGAGAGGACTGTCCTGATTTGAATGTTATGTTCAAATTTGCAATATCTTCCAGAAACATGCCATACGTTCACCACCATTAAGTCCAGAAAGGATGCAAGAGCAATTTGAAGATAGCAATAGTAAACAGAGAGAGAGACAGAGAGAGAGAGAGAGGGGTAGAAGGTGGGTGCCTGTGAGCATCTAATATATCACATTTTATTCATTTGTGATTCAAATTATTGCTCATTGAGGGGTATTTATAGTGATATGAAAACCCCAATGAGAGGTTAACCTCAAGCCGACATTGACTTAACCTTGAGGTTAACTTACAATAAAATAATAATAAATTACACCTTTTAAGCAAGGTTATCCATAAAGGTGGATTAGCCAATATCACTAAGGGTGAAATATGAAAGGTGCCCTTAGGCTTACATGAACAAGCCCATAAGCTACATTAATATTGCTCATAAGCACTTCTTCACGCTTTTGACCTTGGCCAAACAAGATCAGATTACACAAATTTCAACATTTTATAGGCTGGTTATATCTTTTTAAAATTCAGCTTGGAATATTGCCAAAGATATCATACTTGTTTCTGGCTAAAACATATGGTGGTTGTTTTCAAATGTATTGCTGTACATTCTTGAACTGAGTTCTTCTTGTAAGTCTGAATATACTGCAGAGCATGTATGTATATGGTTTAAGGTGTGTCTCGTATTGTATAGAATGCCATATTAACAGAGAACAGTATGATTTAATGAGCTGAAATCCTTGTGCATTTAGCTTTAACTGTGAAGCAGAATCATATGCAATAAATTGCATGATATAATCTTGCATTCATTCTAATTGATTATCATGTTGAACAAATGTGTTTGAAATCCTCAATTGATAGAGAGAATGATGTGTTACGCAAACCAGTGCACCATGAATTGGGAATAATAGTATATATATCAGTAGTTGCATTCCCCGTAGTGCAAGTTGGCTGCTGCACTAAATCTAGCTGGGTTGGTTCTGAGTATATGCCCCTTCATGAAGAATCAGAGCTTCAATTTTGAAGCTGAGATGGTGACAGTCCATAGAATGTCACTTGGTTGGCCAGTAAAGCGCTATAGTTTGAAAACAGGAAGAACAATGAATGAAAGAGATGAACTTATTGTACTGACTGTTGCACTTACAACTCTTGGGAAAAGGACACGTCTTTGTAAAACATGTGACAGCTATGGCTGCAGTATATGTAAAATTGGTTGTACTTTTAATATTAAGAACTGCCTTAATTACATGCTTGATCTTTTGGGATTAGATATTTAATGGTTTATGTACATTCAATGTTGTTATACAAGATTGTTACCTGTTTTAGTGGAAGTAGTTATACTTTGATGAATTATTATGAAATATGACTGCTGGATTATCTTTGAAAGTCAATTTGTGCATAGAACCAGATTTACTCTTATTATTATTACAAATGATTCTGCTGTTATTAACTTAAAAGATATCTAAAGTAGTCACTTCAGCTATATGCATTTAGTTTAAAGAAACCAAAAGAAGAACCATAACAGCATAATCATGAGAAAATCGGTTGTTATACATAAATATTATTAACTATCTGTTGACAGTTTTGTCACATTTTGTCCAAGGGGTAAAAATTTTGAAGTGTTTGTTTTTTCATGAATAAGTTCTCCTTCTCCTCCACGTCTTGTTTTCTTTGCTCTTCTGTCATTTTCATGGCGCTTTGGCGCAGCCAGTACCCGCCCTTTGGTGGCCCCCATGTCCATTTCAGATGCAGGAGCAGCTTCGCTGACAAAAACGGGCAGAAAGGGGCAGCTTCGCTCAAAACAGGGGTCAATCGGCAGCTTCGCTGAGAAAAACAGGAGAAAGTCCACTTCGGACTTGAAAATATTCTAAGGCATGGAGGGCACTTCGCCCAGAATGCTGCCGAAGTTGCCACTTCGGGCACTATAGCTGCCGAACCTCCACTTCGGTGACATCTCCAGCGAACCTCCCCCGCCCCGATGCTGAAAAGGATTCTAAGGCAGTCGGCTCACTTCGCTAAAAAGGTTGCCAAAGTGTCACTTCGGCCCATATCTTCAGCGAACTGCCTCCAGAAGGGTGCCAGTTCGGGCCCAAACTCAGCGAAGCTGGCACTTCGGGCGCCAGGTCTGCCGAACTTCCACTTTGGCCCCAGCTTTGGCAAGCCTCCATCTAGATAATAGGAAAACTCTTAAGGCAAACAGGGGCACTTCGCCCAGAATTTGGCCGAACTGTCACTTCGGGCCCCATCCCCAGCGAAGCACAAGTTTAATTAAAGGTTTTTCCAGGGCAAAGGAGTTAGAATTTTCTGTACTCTTCATCGCTAGCAACCAGCCACTTCGGGCAACTCCCTGCCGAACTGCCACTTCGGGCTTCCACTTCAGCGAAGCATCTATCTCCTGCGAAGTAGTAAAGCAAAGAGGTTTTTCCACCCCGTTCTCAATGATAGCAGGCTTGCTACTTCGGGCCGGCTTCCAGCCGAACCTCCACTTCGGCCAGTCTTCCTGGCGAAGCTGCACCTTGGGTCCGATTTCAGCGAACCGTGCCTGGAGAGGTCAATTTTTGACTTAGGCGGTTTGACATATTCAAGGTTCAGCCTCCCCCCTAGCCTCTGCAGACTGCCACTTCGGCCAGATTTCCTGGCGAAGCATCACTTCGGGTGCAATTCTGGCGAACCTCCATCCCAAGCGCAATTCAAGCCAAATCTTCAGCGAAGTATCCCCTAGGCGCCTCCTGACACCAGTGCTACTCCCGAGGGGCACGCATTCACAGGAAAAGTAGGTGGGGGATGAATCCAAGACGTCTTCATGGCACATAAATGCAAATCTTCCGCCCAGAGTGGTCCCCTCACCAACCGAGGTAATGAGATGGGAGGTTTCAGCTACTAAGTGCATCAGAGGTCAAATCCTAGCTACTCCAGCGTCCTGGCGTGATTTGTCATTAATGTTTCGGAGGGACAGTCTTCTATAAAACCCCATGCATTATAATGAAAAAAGGGGGGAACATATTGCTAAAAAGCCGATGTATTCAAACTCTTTGCATCAATACTGAGAATCCTTGGCTCTAATTCTGTCTCTTCTTTTTATGCTGCCTTCTGTGATTATTTCTGCTTATGTCATTTATTTTTCTGATTGCTGTAATTCTGATATCTGGATTTAAGCGTTAGAGGATAAGTGAATCTGGAATTTTCCTGAAGGATACATAGGGAAGTAAATGCAGTGTTAGTTTCTGTTACATTCTCCGTGTTGACAGCTGCTGGTTAAAATATAGATGGCTGATTGTGCTACTTGTTCTTCCTCAGTATTACCACTATGCATTTTACATTTCTTTCTGTAATTTTTCAATCTCTTTCCAGTTCTCTTATCTCAACCCCCCAAGTAGTGTAGTATAGGAGCCGGCCTTCTCCGGAGATTGGCACGGGAGGCATCTCTTCCTCCCGGCCTTTCAAGGTTGGTCCGGGTCTAGGGCGCGTATGTAAAACCAAACCCTTTCCTAGGGCGGATTTGTGACCAACACTATCCACTTTTGGGATCATTGCTCCATTGCGTTTTGGACATCTTGAAAACTCCACAAAAAGGATAAATGATTATCCTGATCAGCAATTACTGTATCCAGTTGAACTAAGTTATGTTCATGATAAAAATAACAGGAAGGCCAAACATTATTTAACCTCTCCTTGTACTTAACTGCATACATTCGGAAAACACATGATTGTGTTAGAAACTTATATCATGAAGTTTCAGTATGAGAAACAAATAAGTTGACTATACGCCATGCCTTGCATAGTTATCCAGTATGGCACCATAAGAAATCAAGATAACTTGAGTAAAACTCCTGGCGTCAGCACTGGAATGGAGAGTGGATCTCTAGGACTGATGGAGATAGAGAATCATTAACCTATGTTAAACATACGAAGTTAAGGTCTTCATGAAATCATCCTTGTAGCAGAATTACATTGTTATGAATTTAATTAAGGTGATTTGGAAATTAGTAGCTGGAAGATTTTATTAAAAATATAAAATCAAATTATGGCTATTTTATGAAACTGGAATAGGGATTAATGTTACATATTATCTGTCACTTGAGTACATCATCAGCTACAGCTAGTGTTCA